>JAKSZP010000113.1:0-196444 GCA_022478985.1 Massospora cicadina
TTTCCATTAAAATTCTTCCAAAAAAAATTAGTTTTTACATGTTAAAAATTAAGCCGCCTTATCTGCCAACATTATCATACCCCTCAGGGTTAACGGTCATGTGCATCTGGTACTTTATTTTGTGCTTATATAAAATTCTGGCTCATCAGAAGATATTGGTGGAACTCTTTCCCAGTCCCATATTTGTCATATCAGCAGCAGTGCCCCAGGCATTCTGGTTTGCTGTTTGGATGCTCTGGCATCTGACCTGGCAGGCCAGTCTGATTATTACTTGCTTTTCGCCTGAAACTTATGGAGTTTGAAGCTATTATCAAAAGCCTGGGCTTGCATTTGATTAAGGTTTCTGCAAGTTGCTTGACGTAATGAGAATAGCTTAATTCTTGGGGTTCTTATAGTAAAGAATATTATAATGGCGGTAAGGCTGGGTGCTTCCCATATAGAAGTGGAAAGGAGACATCTTTGTGGCTTAATGCTAAGAGATGTTGTAGGCAAAGATGGCTGAGCTGAGGAATGTACTCTGTCTGGTAAATTCTGAGAAGTCAGCTTCTTTAGGATTTTGACAAGTGTTCCATTAACTCGTTCCACTGCACCATTTGTTTCTGGGTGGTATGGAGTTGTCAGAACACCATGCACTCTCAGCGACTCATTGAGCTTCTGGAGAATAACTGTGGTGAAATTTGTGCCATTATCCATTAATATGAATTGGGGACATCCATGTAAAAGAATAAGTTGCTCCAAGATGAATTTAATGGTCATTGAGGCTCCTTAATCCTGAATAGCCCTGGTGTAAGGAGAGTGTATATAACTCTCCTGTTCCCAGCGTGGTAGTGCTTGGTGCACAGGGCCAACGCCAGGGAACTTGCAGTTAGTACTAAAGTACTAGATCCTAGCAGAGGGTGCTATAGCAATAATAACTTAAGTAGAGGAGTGCGATCTTTATAGTAAAATAATCAACCAAAAGTGATGCGGTGCACAGGGGGAGAAGGGGTAAGCATCCCAGGTTGAAGGGAACCTGGGTGAACCAACGGTGCACTAGGGGATAGCCTAATCATATTTGTAATGGAATAGTTAACATATTGTGAGACCTCCTCAAAGAGGTCTGAGCACAGGATTGTCCAAAATAACATAAATAAATCGGGAAAAACAGGAAAGTTATTGTGGTAAGTTGACCAACAAGAAATGTTGGTCATGAAAATCAAATTTAAACATTGTTGGGGTAATTTGGGGTCTGCCAAAGTAGTCCTAAGCACCAATTCACCAATAGGCAAACACTTTTGTCCAAATTAGTAGAATACACCAAAACTGACTTTACTCGATTAATTGATTGAAGTTGTATCTGACCCAAATGTGTAATTTCATAAATTGAATGGGTTTCGAACCCCCATTCCTCAATCAACTGAATCAAACTGTCTTTGTTAATTAAATAACTCGTCCATTTTAACGCCTGAGCTGACACAAGGAGATGGGCGTTATGCACCTCACTAGTACCAACCTGGGCATATTTGGCTTGTACCCAGCGTTGGTTTAATGTGTGCTTGAGGTCAGGGAGAGCCTGAAGTTTCACCTTCTGGGCCTCCTGCTGCCCAGCCTTATCCTTGGAGTTGGTTCCTACTATCATGTCATTTAACCATTACACCTGGCTTCAACCCATTTAGTCAAGTGATTAATTGCCACAATAATGTATTTGGCTTTCACATTGCTAATTGGGCGGGGTCCACCAAATCTATGGTTATAGTGTGCCAAGTGAATTTGGGCCAAACAAGCTGGTACAAAGTAGCTTTTCAGAAGGATTTTCCCTTGGCACTCTTGGAAACACTCTAAGGTTTCATGGATGTCAATATGAATCTATTTCCAATAATGAGTTTTTAATTTGCTCCTTTGTTTTCTTGAAGCCACCATGGCCGGTGGCCTTATGAGCAGCCAAAATTAAATCTTCTCAGGCTGAGGATGGGGAAATATATATTTATTATTATCAATCACCTTAAATAGGAATCTTATTCAGTGTAGGTGTCCTTTATTAGATCAGAGAGGATTTTCTGCACTGATTTGGGCTCATTGGCAAAAGCTACACTAACCATTTTCTGGAATAAGGCATCCACGGCTGACAGAGAGTTGCTACAATGGGCAAATGAGACAAGTAATCAGCATTCTGAAGCTTTGCACCAGCCCAATGATTGATAGTATAATTATAAGCTTGCACCTTAAGTGTCTAGTGAGACAAACGTCCTTCTGGATCCTTCAAGTTATTAAGCCAGCTTAGGGATGTGTGATCAGTAACCACCGTAAAATGTGTTCCATGAAGAGATACTCAGAACTGTTTATATACATATATAACTGCCAAAGATTCACTTTCTATCACAGTATAATTTCTCTCATGGGCATTTAGGGTCTGAATATCATAGGCTACTAGGTGCTCTTCGCCATCTTCTCCAACTTGGGACAGAACGGCTCCAACTGCCATTAATGATGCATCCATCTGGACAATAAACTCAATCAAAATCAGGATAGCGCAATACTGGTGTGACTTTTAGGGCCAAACAAAACATGTTAAATGCTCCTGGCAGGCCAAATTCCACTCAAAAGAGACATTAACCTTAAGTGGATAAAATAAGGGTTCTCCAATTTAAGAAAAGATAAAAAATTGGTGATAGT
Organism: Massospora cicadina; assembly: GCA_022478985.1. NCBI lineage: Eukaryota > Fungi > Entomophthoromycota > Entomophthoromycetes > Entomophthorales > Entomophthoraceae > Massospora > Massospora cicadina. The sequence goes on from JAKSZP010000113.1 coordinate 2,653, forward strand.
ACCCAATCATACCCAAAAATACTTTAATGTAACGCTTAAATTTAGGCCCCTTCATCTTATATATTGCTTAAAATTTTGTTGGTTGTGGCCGAAGACCTTTCTTTATAAATTACAAATCCAAGGTACTCTAGTTTGTCTTGTAAAAATTGACACTTCTGGGGCTTGATCTTCAAGTTTGAAACCGTAACCTCTTGAAAACCTCTTCCAGATGTTCATGTTATTCAATAAAAATGCACCTGAAAATGTTGATATTGCCTAGGTATACTAGTACAATGACAATTAGAGGTCTCTTAGTATGGTGTCCATTGCTCTCTGGAAGGTTGCTGGAATTTTATAGTATCCTTGGGGCATCCTAATTGGTTGAAATAACCCTCCTAGGTAATAATTGCGCACTTTTCTCAACCATCTTTGGGCATATTAATCTGCTAACTCCCACTATTTAAATCCATTGCTGAGAAGAACTTGGCACCCTCAAGCCTATATAGGGCATCATTAATACGTAGAAGATGATAGCACTCCTTTTTTGCAATGTTGTTGAGCTTCTGGTAGTCAATAACAACCCTTTTGCTCCCATTTTTCTTTTTTACAATCAGAATTGGGGCAGCCCATGGACTCTTGGATGGTATCAGTATACCGTGGTTCAGATGTTCCTTAATCTCTTTTGATACAACCTTCTTAGCATTATTTGAGCATCTAATCGGCCTGAATTAGATAGTTAAATGATCTCCAGTATCTAACATATTGGTTAATCATCTTGCGCATCCCAAGTAAAAATAAACTTTGGCAAATAATTCACGTAATCCTTGAATAATTCTCGGACTCACTCCTTCTCAATTTCATTTAGTTCCCTTAAATCAGCCATAGGTATGACATTATGAGCATAAAGTAACTCATCTTAGATAGACCTAGCTCATCCAGGGTTCCAAACTCTTTTTTATTCAATCTCAGTTATAGGAATCAAATGGAGATAGGCAACCATCTTGTGCCTTTTGATAAAAAATGGGCCAATTTTGAATGTTCACGCAGTTATACAGATCTCTTGATGCCCAGGAATAATTATCACAGGTGCTATGTTAGGTTCAAGTTGAGTTTGGGACCAAAGTTAATAAACTTCGCCATAGAGTCCTTCTGGGATTTCAATTGTTAGCCCAGTCATGAAACCTGCCTGCATTCCAGAGTCCAAAGTTAGCACACTGTTTGCTTGAAGGGGTATGCCCTTAGACTCGTGGATTTGCGTTGGTAGTAGCTTGACACGGTTTTTTATTTAGAGTATTTGATGGGGATTTCTCTGTCCTGATATGCCAAATTAATAAACTGATTAGGATTTTTAGTCAAACTTCGCGTTGTTTGTATATTAAATTGGGATGGTTTGGTTCAGGATGGTCAAATTGTTATCCTTGTGACTAGTAATCACTCCATATCTTCTCATAAAATTGGTACCAACTAGGTTCTTGTAATTATGATTAGGCAGAACTGTAGCTGGAGCGGATACTACTATAGATCCAAACCTTATAGGTAAGGCACTATATGCCCTAAGTACTCTGGTGGTATGTGTTCCCGAAGTGCCATATTCTTGATCATGGGTAGAATCTGAAGTATTCCCAACTTCTTTACCAACTTAATGCTGACAATATTGAAATGAGCGCCACTGTCAATAATGGCCTGAACATGGACCTTATTGATAGCAATATCGGTGTAAGTACACTCATAGTATGTTTCAAAAGTGTTTAAAAGGTGAATAGATTCGGAGTTGCCCAACTCCAAGTGTGATTTGAGGCATGAATAGACCTCAGGTAAGTTTTCTGCCAGAGGCTTCATGGAAATTGCGACCAGTACATCCTTTAAAGAAGGCAGATTCCAGGAGTAAGTAGTGTGGAGATCAAGGCCATGGTCCATAATTTGCTTAGCGTATGGTTTAGACACCTCTATTTTGGATTCTTCTGAAGCTTCTCTTGGCTCTTGGTCTTTCTGAGATCTATTTGTGACCATATGTGCATCGTTGGCCATAATACAATGCAAGAAATCTTCTTCAAATTGAATCTGGAACAAAAAGTAATTCAGGATCAGGAGGAATGGTTTCATTATGGAAGGTGGAAGTAGAGCATTTTGCCTCTACTCCAACTGTCCTTTTCCCTATTCTGAGTCCTTTTCAACTCTAAAAGACACATTAACTCCCAGTTTTGCGTCCATTTGGGTATAACACCTATTGGCAAAGTGCCCTTTTCTGCTGCAACAATGGCAAGTGATGGCGTTGGGTTTGGGACAGTCAGATTTCTGGTCCTTAACGTTCCCATTTCTCTCCTGATAGTGACTTGCACTATTATTTTTCTGTAAAGTATGCACCCACTGTTGATTGTTTGGCTGATTTACCGCCTCAAAACTTCTTGCACAGCGGCGTAATTAATCCACAAGTTTTAGTTTGTTTCATATTGCAATTAAAGGCAGGAATCATGACTTGTTCCGAATTATGACAGGGCTTCACAGAATGTTCCATGGCAATTTTTGCATTGGAGTTGGTCATAATATTCAATCCAAGGAGCACTTGAGCTTCATGGTAAAAACGGTCAGCAAAGTTCTTAATGGACTCATTGGGTCTGAGCTCAATATCAAAATCTCGCCTTTTGGGTTGACAGCTTTTTGGGTCCACCAAATCCTTAATAACAGCCTGTTTGGCATCATAGTAAGACCAATCTTCCCCTTAATAGGGCATTACAAGGTCTATGTTGTGCGAATCAAAATAATTGATGAGAGCTGTTGCTTTTGCATGATCATACGCTCATCTCATGGCCTTCTCAAAAAGCTTTAAAAAGTGTAGATATTGCCGTTTTTATTAAATTCAGCAAATTCAGAAGTTAAAATAATCACTTCCTGAGTCCTTAACAAGAGAAGCAGTTTCTCTTATCAAGTTTGACTGACTTGGAGAGCCTTTAGGCAGAATAAGATGTTGTGAGTGAATTGGAGTGGGCATAGATGTCATAACTCTTTGAATAGTTTATGCATATGACATGTGCATTCCATAGTCTTCATTCACCTCATGATAATCTTCATAATTGCTCGATTCTGTTTTATGAAATTGGGACTTATGAGGCTTCTGAAGTACAAATTTATGTGCTTTTATGGCCGCATCTTCATCCTCCCCTCCCCCAAGATTGGTTGCACATGTGCAACTACTAATCTTAAGTCTCCATCTCCTTGTTAACTTGAGCCAGATCTGCTTCAGCCAATGCCTGTTGGGCCAAAAGTGCCTCCATTTTCCAACATTCTCTTCATTCTTCTATTAGCAAGCAATAGTCAGTTCTCCATATTATTTTTCTCATCAAATAAGATGGTATTTGAAGTGCGAAATTCAGAGAAAGTTGACCATACATTGGCTTATTTGGCCTTAATGTCTGAATTGTCTGGTTGCTCTACTAGAACCGGGGGTAACTGGGATAAAGCCTCAATATCCCTTTGAGTAGCAGCAAATTTAGCACGGATGTAGTCTTTCAATCTGACATATCTTTTTTCCAACTCCTTGAGGTTTTTCCTTTAATCTGGCTTTGCTGCAGGAGATTCTCTGTATTAGATGCTACTTAATGGTACTGCGTTTCAAGTCTGATGAAGTGGTTGGTAATATCCCATTTCCGCTTACTTGAGAATCCAGAATTTTTATCACTTCTGTTGCTATTTTTGGGACGCCATCATTATGCTTAGTTAACAACTTGTCAATCCAACCATGGGCTTCTGCTGCAGCTCCATTGTTTAAAACAATTGCTTTGCGCACTATTTCAAAGCATGCATTCAGCTTCTCTAACAAGCAATATTGGGCTGACCGTTCCTCATCTTGGACATAGTGGAGGTGAGAAATCTCAAGACTTTGGCGTGCAAAAATTCGTTAAGCATGCTTGATAGATTTCTGCACAACGCTGAACAAATATCATTTGTGTTGGCCTGATTTTACTGGAATCTTCGCCTAAAGCAGCCATGGTTGCTCCTCTATACTTTTGAGAAATCTCATTCTCCAGGGCTTGTTCCTTCATATAGTAAAACAGACCAAAGCTTGGGTCAATTGCTGAAGTCATAAGCTGGTAACCTCAAAACAAAGTTTCCAACACTTTCTTAATATTGGCCTTGGTAAACTTGGTCAGATTAGATGGTAATGTTGGACCTGTTCCAGTTGATATTAATTCTAATGATTAATTGTTCCCCTCCTCATTGTCAGAATGACTTGATGTAAAATGTTTAATAGACTGAACATCACATGTTTCTATCTCAATGTTGCTGTTCCTTTGGGCAAATTCTGAAAGCTGATCGTCCATTTTCATAATAGGTATTTGTATTTTTGAGTGAGCACCAAAATGTTAAATTTTTAGCTGATGGTGCAAACTAAATTTTCCACAAGGGAATTAAGAATATATACTCGCTTTTCAGATGAATCTACTGCTTTTAATTAGGAAGTAGAATCTTCAATAATATTTGATAATAGCCAAGTAACTCCAGAATGCTCACCGTTCTTAAGTATACTGGCAACAACAAATATGAGCCCTTCTGTCTTTTTAAAAAATAATAAATTGTTTCTTTATAATTTGGACTACTTCTCCAGAAGGTATAACTGATTTATTCTATTTGGGAAGTATAAACATGTACAATTATCTAATATAGACATAAAGCCATTAGATAAGAATAACAGAAGTATGACATATGGACAATAATAATTAATAAAGATTTAATATGATGAGCTTAAATGATGATGATAAAAGATGATTTCATTAATTGGCCAGGCGCTGGTACTATATACCTCTTGGGCATCTCCTGGCCAAACTCATCTATTAGATGAGTTCATTCATAAAATGCCAATCCTCTCCTGGTCATGTCAATAATCATGAAATTTCCATAAGTCAATTTGGCCCATGAATTGACTGAAAATAATAATTGCTTAAGCCCAACTATATTAATTTTAATCCTATAATTAGATCAATTTTGAATGCGAAACTCAACATTAAAATCTTCCCTATTGAGGCTATATAATAACTTGATGAATGATAATAAATGAAGCTATAAAGATCTATGACTAATAAACATGACGCAACTCTAATTGGGATGTTAATAACCTTTTATAGCACTAAGTACCCCATAATTGGGACATTTATATTCAAGTTCTCAATAAATTGATTTCATTAATTAAACCCAAAAATCCGCCTCAGAATGATATTAGTGCGCTCATTTAGGAGGTGCATTTAGTTAATGCCATATGACCACTTTGCACCCAATTGGCCACTTAATTGGACATAATTATTATATCTTAGTTATTATCAGCTATAATAATTGGGGATGATTTAAATACAATTGAGGCGGTTTGAGATAATTCTAATTGTGCGATTATGCAGATAAATCAGGAAGGATCAAAGGATTCATCAATGGGAGTAGTCTATCAGCATTAATGGTTTTCCCAAAGGGTTTATTTTTTAGTCAACCATCAAAATATAAAGGAGCTCACAATTATTCTCAATGAAAGGGAAGCTATCAGATGACAGTTCATCCCTCAATGTCCAAAAACTACTCCCCCAATATGAAAAAAAAACCTAACCCCCAAGCTCACTGGTTCTTTTTTAAGGCACTGTTAGTATCCTGTACCAGTTATTTTGGTTGCTGAAACACCCACATTCACATCTAGTTTCTCTTTCACGCACTCAAACTAACAAAATAACCCAACCATAAAATTCCCTGGTTATGTTGTGTTACCTAACCTTTGTTTGTGGACAGATTAATCACAAAGTTTGTTTTACTCTCTTTAAAAGTTCCCTGTCACGTGAGGCATGGTAAACCTTGATAAAAGCCGCATAACAACTCCAATTTCCTGATTATAAAAATACTAATGGTTAATGATGTGAGCTTACCCAAATTATGCTGCTCAGATGGCTCCTTTCAATTTTATCTTATTTTGGATACAACAAATGGGGAAACCCCTTATTGTTGACCACCAAGAGTATTATTTTATGCCTGGTTCTTATTATATACTTTAGGATGGCTCATATCTGTTAATGATGAATAAGAAGAGGATGAGAATGAGGATATTACTAAAATCCATTGGGAAGTGATTTGGGTACATCTAAAAGCCCACAATATCTTCAACCATATCTCATCATTAGACCGTTTTGAAGCTGAGCGCCAGAGAAGCCTGTGTATGAAGATATGTCAGAGGTTCAACTCATGATTTTTAAGCTCCATAATGTAGATTCTATATAATATTCTAAGGAAACAGCTATGCCCTCTCATTTCATAACTATTTCCAAACAGAACCAAACACCTCTTGTGGTTAAGCAACTAGAACTTCGTGTTTGAGCTGACATCAGCTTGAGTAACTTTGACCGCTATTACTTCATACTTGCTAGTCAGGTCACCTTTGCGCCGCACAAAGTCATATTAAACGCCATGGTTTATACTGACGCAGCTGGATAATATATCGACCTGAAGATTGTTCTGGATATAGAACTTCAAGCTATTACAAGGGGCTCCGCTTTAGATGCTTTAGCTTCCCTAAAGTCTCGCTTCCTTTTTGTAAGCTATACAGTTTTGGAACATGAACATGATTTTGTGGTCAATTTCTTGGCTATCCCAGAGTCCTTGTATCCTACTTAATTGTGTTATCTGAGGGCGTCACCTATCTATTAGCATTGACTTTGAATGGAACATTTTGGCGTTTATCACAAAAACCTACTTAGAGGAATTTCTTTTATTCAAGTCTTTTAACAAAAAAAGAGCACCAAAGGTCCAGTACTATGCCTTAGATGCTTTTCCTATCCTTTCTACTATGCCGCAGATCCTGGATCTTTAAAATTTATTGTTTGATGTGTAAAGTGATAATCATATTCCAGAAAACTCAGAGTTTGCCCTGAACTTCCAATTGATGGTTGTTTGTACTTTAACTAACTACCCATTGTACCCATACATGTCTCAGAAGGATAAATCCCTCAATGTTCTGATTAATGACACATGTTGGAGAAGGGATGGATGATAAAGAAAATCTCCCACATCTCATCTCCAGTGATTTTCGCCCAGAAACATATGACACAATGTGACCCTGTGGTTACTATATGCACCTTAATAACTCAATGGTACCATACTATATCCTTTTCTTTTGAAAGCCGCCATCTTCCCAGACATCTCCAAGTGCATTGTGTTTTTAACTTAACCTGGTTAACACTTTTCCCCAAGTATGGGTGAATTCTGATCAAAATGGATGATTGCAATCCAGACTTGGTATAGAATTCACCTGTCTAAGTCATTCCATAATTTTGAAAAACGCATCAGCCATTTTCCAGTGCTGCATTGATAATGCTTTGTGAGACTTAAGGTCCTCTTGCGCGATTTCCTATGTTGATGATAATATAATCGACTCTTCAAGCTTAGATCACCATGATAAAGATTTGATGGCTGAGTTGTGGCCTTGCATAATGCTGAATAAAAGCAAAGCCGCCCAAGTATGAGTTTTAAAGAATAAGACACATTTCCTTGGAATTTGGTATTGAAGGATGGTCACTTGATTGCGCTTTTGTAACTAGTTGCAATTCTCTCTTAGCCTAATCCTGTGATACAGAAGCAGCTGTTAGCTTTCTTGAGTCTATCACATCTTTTAAAAGGTTTTTACCTCCCACCTCTGATTTTTTGTCTCCCTACACCGCCTTATTGGAAAAAATGCCATTTTTATAGACCCCAAAGTGCCAACAGGCTTTTGACGCAATAAAGTATGTTTTCCTCAGAACTCCTATTCTTTATAATTCTGACAAACATAAGCCCTTTATAATGGTTTGTGACGCCTTGGAAACATCAGATGCCATCATTCTTTTACAAGAGCGGGAGGGTCAAGAACATCCAGTCGTTTGCTTTTTAAGTTAGTTTTGCATAACTGAGAGCTCTTGGCCAAATATACGACAAAGAGTTGGCTAATGCAGCTTGGTATTTGATGCATTTAAGTATATTATATAAGATTTAAAGCTTACTGTAGTGGTGCTCACTGATCACAGATCACTTATTTTCTATCATAAGCCACAGAGATTGGCGCACAACAAAACCAGCAATCAATGGTACCTTTTTGAGATATCAACTACAAAAATGAGCTTGTCAAGCATCCACTCATACCTTGCCAGATATCCTTTGTAATCCCTCAATGGTAGTGGCTTCATTGGTGACTCTGAATTAATCATGATGATTCCCCTGAGCAGATAGTAAGACTTTTTCAAAACCCTCACTTATTTGGTCTCTCCACTCCGCATCTCAAAGCTAAACACCAATTCTCTATATTACCAATAGCACTGCCCCCACCTCTGAGGATGTTGGTAAAGTGGAACCAAGTACAACGATTCCAATTCCCTCTGCTTATGAAGCTTCTCTCCTAGATGTTGTTTTATTAATAAGCAGTAGAATCTAATGGTCTTACCCTTCTGGCCAAGATTGACACTGATAAAGTTCAATTTAGGGTGGTATTTTAAAAAAATAGGATAATATATTTCACAACAAAATATAGGCTTCCACTTACCTGCTTCATGCATCATAAGGAATATCAAAATAATTTTATTATGTAGAACCATAAAGTGAAGAACTGTGTCAAATTGATAAGCGTGCATACTATTAGAATGGTTCCACGGAGTAAATCCCTGCTTAGATAGAAGGTAGTCTAAAGTGTGCCCGCTCCAAATCTGACAGAGCAAAGCGAAATGGTCTTCTTCACCCCCTCCAACTAGCAGAAGGGCCATGGACCTCAATTTTGGTGAACTTCATCATAGGCTTGCCAGTGTCCCAGGGGCATGATGCTTTTATGGTGGTTGATTTATTTACAAAATATGCCATCTCATGACCTGCTTGACAACTATTACAGGCAAATAGATGGCGCAGCTGTTTGCCCCATGTTTTTCTTTGTTTTGATTGCCTCAGGAATTAATCACTATAAAAGTGCCTCATTTTCTTATGGTTTTTGAAGCATTATGTGATATGCTGAAGATTAAACCATGCAGGTTGTAGGAATTCAGCTCACATGCTCGCTTGGTGCTACGCTGCTGGATCCCACAAAGGATTTAATAGAATAAAAAATAGACAAATATAAAAATTTGGTTTTTACAATTTTTAATGTGAGTGTGGGGGTCAAAACAATAAGCAATCCCTTTCCAACTTTCAACAATTAATATTTATACTATTTTCAAAGGTTGGAGAAATTCAGGGATAGGTTTGGAATAACTTTGGTACTTTCCAATATAAGTAATATGGGTGTCAATACTATCAGACTTTGGGTGAAGTTAGTTAATTTTTGGTAAATGAACTTTGAGTTTTTGGGGCAGAATATACCCATGTAGCATGGTTTTGTGTACCCCTACCAATCACCACTCAAGAAATTTTTCTCACCTCAGGGGCCTGCCGCCACGTTTATAAAAGGGGGTGACCCCTGTGCAGGTGTGGTGAAGGACTCAGTGCTGGTTGGGGGAGTACCTTCCACTGGTACCTGGAGTCTATTGTGTGATTGGAAGAATCCAATCATTTGATTTTACTAAATGTGCCTATGCAGGTTTCGAACTGGTGTTACCCCAATTCATGGGGTTCCACTGAGAATCAGCCAGGGTCTTTTGGAAATTCTCATTGATATCTTCATTAAATTTGCTAATAGCATCAGAGAATCACAAATGGACGACATTTCCCTTTTTTGGAAAAACTTGACCTAAAACATTCTTATTTTTGAGCTGCAAAGGTAAATGTCCAATGCAGGTCACTGGAGTACCACTCTCAATCTGATAGCAAAAAATTACAAAAAAATAAGTCACAGGAGAAATATCTCTGATGCTATGCTAATGCCTCTTTAGGACACATGGCTTTAAGTTATTTTTAGCTAAGTTTCATATAAATAAGCACCCTACTTTCAACAATGAGTATATCACCAATGTACGCCAACATGTGTTACAATCACGTTTTACCATTGGATCTAAATTTATAGCAACATTGTAGCAGCGGACAACTTTTTAGGCATGTCTGGAAGGTTCATCAACAGTCCTGAATGAATTGACCAAATCAACTAACAATGCCATTGCATTTACTGACAAAAAATGTTGTTCTGCACCAGACCACCAAAATTAGGTTATTCTGGTTATAGTTGATACCAAAATTTGCGCCTCTAAATGCCTCACCTTATGTTATTTCTTAAATGAGAAGGTCCCTTCCATATTTCCTGGGTATTTAATAATGGGTCTTTCTATTTGGCACTTCCCCAAATTTAATAATTCTCCCCTTATTTCTTGCATCATCTCTTTCCCAATTTAAAGGTAAGAATCCAGCGGAGGTTGAGCCTATCATGGTAGAAGAAGCCTTATTTTTTTTAGTACTAGATGGTCAAGAAGCCTTATTTTTGAGTGAAAAAGATCTTAGACTTTTGGCGAATTAAGCGCAGGGTAAATTACTTAGTTTATGAAAAAACATGCCTCATATGCTAAAAGTTTGGTTTATTTCAAAGATTTTATCAACTTCCAAGAGCTGATAATTAATTTCCATGCTAAAAACCACAAAGCTCCATCTCTTCTCTTATCTAAGACGCTTGCTTTTACAGCCTTCAAGTTACTAACTCCTCATAAAAATTGCGCTTTGGTACAGGCTTAGAGAGAGGTGTGGACTCAATTTTCATAGGAAAGATAATGTAAGGTTCCAAGACCTAGATATCAATCTAGATAGGACCTCTCACACCTTTAAAACTAAGCAAGGGGTCAACCCTAAGGCTCACCCTTTAACACAGCCACTAAACTATGGCACACTATAGATGGGAGAAGGGTAGCATCTGTTTCACCTCGTTTGACCTCCCCAACCCAGTGTAGTTTCCCAGGCTAAACAGCCATCATTTCTGAGACTATAGAACAAAATTTAAAGAAAATTAGCCAGTTTTGTATAGTTTTTAAATTTCTTACAGGATTATTGCTGCAAGGGAAAACCATTACCAAACAGAGGACCTCAACAGGGGCGCCATCTATGAGAAACAATTTGATACTTGGCATATTCCAGTTAATTGACTTTTACCAAAAAAAATCGTAAATATGTCCTACATTTATCAAAAAAATTAAGCGGTAGTATATGATCAGGTCAAGTTTGGGAGTTTCTTAAGCAAAATCAAATGTCAAATCAAGGATCAAACCCTTCTGATATAATGAAGTCGTATATTTAAGTAACTCATTTTCAAGATGGATGGTTTGAAAGTAGATGAGAATTTTTGAAATAATAATAAAAATTTGTGACATAGTTTTACTAAGCATTTTTTTACATCTGCCTTACTAAAAACCCGGCACCCTGCTAATGGTAGGGTTTTGGGTTATTTTTTTACAATTAGATAAATAATTTCCCAAAATTCTATTCATAAATTTTTATTAAATTTAGTAGATTTTTGTAGTTCCTATAAGTTTTAATTTTTTGTCCATTCAAGGGGTTTGCTTATTGCTCCCAGCTAAAGAGATATCTAAAATGTGATACTTTTCTTCAGTAGTAGGAAATCATTTCTTATTATGACAAGGTACATCTTACCAAACTCACTGAATATTGATAAGGCGCCGCTAAGTAGTCTATGCCTGTTATCATAGTGCTGAAGTACCCACATTAACAGGCCAGTTTAATTTATGACACATCTATCCTAAAATCTAGAGCTTATACTTTCAGCGAGCCAAAATGCAGTTGCAAAGCACTGTAATCCTTCAAATGTAGTCAATTTGGGCCCCACGTTTTATACCATCTATGATGGTCAATATCAGGCACAAGGCGAATTCTTTTCACTAGTTTGGTGGAAACTTTATTAAAAGGCGCACCACTATCCACAATAACTATTACATTGAGTTTATTTACTGTAATATCAAGGAAGGTACACTTAAAAAAAGCATCATGGGTGTTTTAAGATGACACTAAGATTGTCAGCTTAACCTAGATAAGACTATAACTAATTACTTAATTTTGGGCTTGATTCCATAAACTGTCCAGTCATTATAGCCACTTGGATCTCACTCAACATGGGCTATCATCTGTGGTGATTGGAAGATCTTGCTTCTCTAATTGCTGGACATAAAGCTTTGTCTCTAATATACTAGTCCATTTAGACTTGCTTTTCATCAGCAAAGAAGGAAGTTCAGTTGCCATCTCTTTTATTTTTACTTATGGAAAAAAGGTGGCGAAGTGCCTCAGTTTCTTTTGGAAAATTTGTAGCCATTAAATAGTCTTTAATTCTAATTCCTTTGGAATTTTAAGAGAACTGGCAAAGAAAAATGTCTCTTTTCTATTTTGAATTATCTTTCCTGAGTCATATTTAATGTCTGAGGCTATCACATAAGGGGAAGGTTCAGCAAAAATATTAGGGAAGTGACTTACATAGTGCCTGACATGTTGCTTACATGAGAAGTGCTTTTAACACTTAACTAACATAAAACTTTTTATCAAAAGACCGGCTGAATTAATTAATAAATGAGTTTACTAGCAGTTTTGCAAGGCTTTAGTTGATTTGGGGTAAGTGCCTCAGAAGTTATGGCACTTTCTACAAAGGTAGTTAGCCATATGTGTAATGGTGTGTTTGTCATTGAGCACCAATATTGAAACCCAATAAAGCTCTTAGCTTGTCTTTGAAGCTTTTTAAGGTAATATGGGCATAAAGTTATATTACACCTCAACCCCATACTTCACTTAAGATCAACATAAAATGCATTTAAAACCATTACATATCCATCCTTTAAATAGGAAATTTTAATGACAATGTTTATGCCATGTCATCCATACCACTCTTCTAATCTCTTGAACAATGAGACCTTTGGCATTTTGGTATGCTGTACTGACTCCTTTTAATTTTTGCGTTACTAATTCCTAGTTTACATAGTCCAAGGTAATTATTAAAGGTTTAAACATATCTGTTTCATAGACTCCCACCATGCTGATATTAACAATACAACAAAACTATATACAAATCCACTTTTTCAAACTTAAGTAAATTAATCAGAGTATATAAAATAGACATTCATTTTTAAAAATCATGAATTCTGCAATGATTACAAATCTAATCTAAGGATTTTATGACTGAGGAGCAAATATATTGATTTTTTTCTGGCAGAGTGGCCAAAGTGCAAGTCTGCATATTGTGTGTAGAGCGTGCCAAAAGAGCAGAAGTTGGTGATGAAGTGGTCGGTGAAGGTATTATAAAAAGTTGAGATTACTGGAATTATAGTAGAACAATATTTTAAGTAATTTGGGAATGTAGTAAGAGCCATAAACACATCTGCACAACCTATGCTACCTTGCCTTTGGTTTCATATGGCATTAAAGTAATATCCATAGATTCTTAAGTAATTGATTAACACTAGTTAAGTGGTGGCGCTCCACTAAAGGCAGGTGTTTAACCTGCTTAAAATTACAATTGGAGGTTAAAAATGTGTTTTCAACTCAATAATTTTCTAAGTAATGAGATTGGTTTAGTAGGTGTAGGGGAGAAATCTTCAAACAAGCTTTTATCTAACACAACTTTAATATCTTGGTGAGTAAGAGCTAACAAAGACTTTGTGAAGTGCCCAAATTGTTCAAGTTTTTCAAACTTAAGATAATAGTTAATATAGTTTGGAGTGTTTCAGGGCTTCAAGCTGAACTTCTCAGTAATAAAAAAAGAATTACGCCAAAATGACAATATTCCTCTGGCTGTTTGATCCAGACTGTCTGCGCATAGCATTGTTCTTATATCTTTAAAACATAAAGCATGTAAATTTTGAATACAAATAACTACAATATAATTTAAAAATGAACAGCAACGAACCCTGAAGACTTTAAACCTATTGTGAAGTCTAAGTAATTACGCCTGCTTAAAATAGATATAATTAAACCTCCTATCTTAATCTTAGATTGTATCATTAAATGAATTAAAAACAACAACTCCAAAACCATCATTCTAATGGATGATGGCTTGGCAAACAATCTCAAAATTAATGACCCTTGAACTACTTCTTCAATGGAGGAAAATTTAGCTGAATTATTTCAAACTTGGCGATAATCCTGCTTACAATTTTAGGAAGTTTGTCATATCTAAAAGGTCTTTCTTTACAATATACTCAAACCTATTTTCAAAATTTTCACTGACAAGTATTAAATTAGCATTCCCTTCATTTTACTCAATATTATTTTCTGCAATAAAATTAAAAATATTTTCAAATTTTCTTTAGTATATTGGCCTACTTTTATTAAATATGTCTTTTAGATACCCCAATATCTGCTATTTTAGCAGAGAATATTGGGGCATCATACCTAATATAATATTTTCTTTTCAAACTACCTTATATTCTATCATAAAAAATCAACTATGTTATACAATACTTTAATACTAAAATTAATTTAAGTAAAAAGTTCACTATATAATTAAACCCTTTTATAGGCTTCAATGAGGTTTGATGAGTACAAATATCTATCTCTGTCTGATTGACTTATCAAAAAAACCTTTACTTTATAATAATTACTATGACAACTTCCCCACTTCCAATAAGCTAGGACATGACTCCTGACAAAATGAAAGTAGTTTGTATATGACTGATTGGTTACACCTAAAGGAGTTGCAACGAAGTGCTATCCTTGTTCCTTATTCTGATTGGTTTCAAACAAGATTCCATTTTTCCATTTTACAAGCGACAATTTATACCTCAAATGCATGCATTATTTTAAAAATGCAATCAACACCTAATTTTACCAATCTAATCTATCGCCTAGTTTGTGGATCATCACAATAAGTACTATTAATATTTGAGCATATCTATTATCCAGAGTTATGCAATTTCAGTAAATCAACCTACCATTGGAAGAAACAAGGTGTACTCATCTTCCACGTGTGATATTCCTAACTCATGTGAGACATGCAAATTTCTTAAAAAAATTATCACGCCTCATTAATTCTTTATCCTTAAATTTATTTTTTGAAAAAACTATCCACAATAAAGTTTATATATAATTTTCCATTATTACTATATAAAGGATATAGTTTATTCCTTGATATTTCTATTTACTTTATCTCTCCCTCTTCCACCAAGAGTTAAGTAGTAAGCGCAGAAGGACAAATTTGGTCTCCTCTCTCGGGAATGCACAACAGCTTAAGCATACCATGCCTGTCATGTTATGGGAATTCTGGGTTAGCATCAAGCGAGCAACCCAACTAACCATTGTTTCCTCAAAAGATCAATATATCAATACAACTGATGCCACAGTCTCAGCTCTTGTTCTAGAGCCTGTCAACTAGAACTTTCACTTTTGTGTATAATCTTATCTCTTGTCAGCATTTTCATCACCCTCAAGAAAATTATGTGCAGTATCATCACTTATTGGTTCGGGAATTAACTTTTTATTTGAGCATGTATGTGGGCATGACTACCCAACAGGTTCTTGCACAGCATCTTATGAAAGCAGTTTGTGACACTAAAAACTCTTCAAACTTTGTTTCTGTATTCATAAATGCACTAAAAACTCTAAGCCTATGTAGCCCTGCATGGTACACTAACACCACACTGTTGTGATTCTGGTATTCTCTTACCTATTTGTATTTCTGGAGGTTTTCCATTTCATTGCTACTACTGTCTCCCCCTCACACGCCGTCAACTTCTGCCTTCTGGAAACCAACCTTATGCTACTATGGACCCCTCAGAGACTGATCTACTCTGTAATGTCTTGGAGAAACTCTGTCTTCATGTGCGCTTCCAGCCCGTTGTGGGGTTATTATAGCCCCTGCTTGATCAAGTGGACGCTCTTATCTCCACCTTTCTAACTAAACTAGCAGCCTGGCTAGTAAACATTCTGATAAGCCAACCTGACTTACCTCCATTGCTTGGGGATATTTAAAACTGTTCATCGCGCAGCCAAACCATAAGGATTCCTTGATGTGGCCTGTTCCAAGCTACTGTCAGTACAACAAAGCACCCTTCCAGTATATAAATATGCCGCTCGCTTTTTTACCTTGGCCCAGCCAGCATGAGCCCCTCTTATCAAGCTCACGCTCATGTTTTGTAAGAACTTTGGCACAGAGTTGCTAAAAGCTACTGCATTCACTCATCTTGCTACTACATTGGAGGATGAGATATGACTAGCTACCCAGGTGGAGCACCAGATGTCTTTGATGCATGCAATTGAGGTCTCATCCACTATGCATGGCCTCCGTGACTAAAGCACTCCCACTCCCAGTGAGAACCTATTATCCTGTGAAATCTCTCATCTGCACATGAAGCTGGTAGTCCCATTAGAACTATCCCGAGGCCTAAACTACAGAAGGCATTAAACAACCCTACAACTTGTGTCACACTCCAGCATGTCTTATGAATTTAATTAAAAATGGGTCTAACTCTTCTTCTTATTTGGGTTTTCCATTTACCACTAGGCGTAAACTACATAAGAGTTAAGTTACCATGGAGACTGCCAATGCACTAGTGATTCTAAAGCATAATAAAACTTCATTGACCTTGTCTTTGTAAGATGGCTTAACCTGCCAATCACAACAAATGGAGAAGTTACTTTTGAAGATGCCTTTAAGACCTTGAAGATCCACTAAAGCCAATGGCCAGTTATCCTCCATAAAACCCCTTTTAGGTTTAAGAGCGTTTCTGAACTTTAGAAAATCTTCTTTGACCAATCATACTAGGTATGAGATGGTAGCACAAGTATCCCCCTACTTTGAGATGGGAAGTGGTTGGTCACCCTGCATCCTGATGATAAGACATCTGTGATACTGGATTTCTAATCCACACCAAATAAGGGCCCCTATCCTTGAGTGATCAGAAAAGCCCTATCACCCATAAACCTCACATCAGGGTTCCAACATTTTACCACTTATCTGAGCTTGCTTTCCACTCCATACCATCCACCACCAGTCCCTATACCTTCTCATTAAATTTTAAGGAGGGTCTACAGCTCCCTAAGTGGTATCCTACATACTCCCTAAACCAGAAGGTGAAAATCATCAAAAATGTGCTGGAAGGACATGCTCACACATGATCTCATTTGGTAATCCCTGTCTTTTGTGGTCTCTCTTGTTCTCTAAGTGCTCAGACCTAGTGGGGAGCTTCACCCTTGTATTGCTTTATGATGAACTAACGCGATCATGGAGCCAGATCCCAATCCCATGCCACTTATGGGAGATGTCCCTCCAATGATTGCAAGAGGAGAATTTTTCTCCATGCTGGACCTTGTCAATGCATTCCACAAATCTCATTTCTCCCCAAGAATCAACAGTATATGGCTTTCACATGACAATTAGGTGTCTTTGGATACAAAAATTTCATTCAAATACTACAATGCACCCGCAGTTCTTCAATGCAGGAATGACCAAATATTGCAATCTTGTAGGTAAATGCTGCGTGGCATATATGGATGACATAATTTGTTTTCTAAGACATGAAAAACGCACTCTGAGGATGTTATAAAGCCTTTTGATCAATCTCCAATGCCAACTTGAATTGAAACGCTCCAACTTTGGAGTTCTTCATGGACCCTGTATCATTCTGAGCAAATTTCATTTTCAGAATAAGATATGGCTATTTGCCCTGATTAACTGTCTTCTAATGGAACTGGGCTCCACTTGTAGACAAAATGGAGTACGCAGCTTTCTTAGTGTGGTTAACCTCCTCCACCGCTTCACTAAGGATCTCTCATCTACCTCCATGCCCATGACCCACCTCACAAGCCAGGTAACTTTTGCCTGATATTAGGAAGAGGAGGCGGCCTTCCAAGATGTGAAAAGAGCCTACTTACTGCGCATGTATTGGCTCACCCCCACCCCCATTCACCCCTTTGTCATTGAGACAGACGGCTTTAACTTTGCTCTGGGTGCCGTTCTCTTATAGGAGGTGAGTATGGTTTGGAACATCATGTGTGGTTTTAACTTCAGGATGCTTCAAGTGGAGACCAACTACCCATTGAGTGACAAGGTTCATCTGAATATCATTGCCACGTTAAACAAACGTCAGCACAGCCTGCTGTACGCCTACCATCCATTTGTCATAAGAACTGACCATTGCGCATTGAAGTTCCATAAGTGCACTAATAAGTGAACTAAGGACAGACTGTTGGCACTGAGCTCATCCAGTATAACCTTACAATTAAATATAAGCCGGGACACATAAATTTTATCATTGACCTTCTTATTTGTGAACCCAATTGGCTTTTTCTCGAAGTGAATTAGTGGATACAATACTGCGCCCATGCTTCCCCAATCTTTTTTTCTTTGATAAGGATAACCCCCACAGCTCATAAGGAGGCTATGGATTGCCTAAGGTCGCTGCATTCTTGGAAAGAAATTGAAAGAGGCTCTCATAAAAATATCCACCGTTGAGGCACACAAGTCTACACCATCAGAGAGAGGGTCATCCTGCACCATGAGATGACCTGGGTACATTTCAATAAACTTTTAGGAGAAGATACTCAAGGTCTATCACAATCACCTCTAGATGGACATCCTGGTAATGAGAAGACCATGTGTTTAATCAAATTTTTCTGATCATGGCCTGGAATGAAAACTATGTTAAAAAATACCACTCTGAGTGCTGACATGTGCCAGATCTAAATCTACTCATGACAAAGCTCAGGGTAAGCTGATGCTGCTCCAAATTCTCACTAGGACCAAGACTTCAATTAACGTGGACTTCATTACCTGTCTGAAAATGTCAAATAAGTTTAATGTAATCATGGTGGTATCAACTGGTTCACAAAGTATACAGAATTTATCCCCTATACTTAGCACACCTTGAAGGAAACGGCTGAGATATTTATTCACTGGATCATCGATACAATGTCTATGGCAAAATCTTGAGTGTGTCTGATTTATGTGTCTGTGTGTGTAATTCTCCATCAATTCTGAAAATTTAAATAAATTTGGCCGAGAGTTTGAGCATCAATTCAAATGAATAATCCACCAAATTACGCAGTAATTCTCTACATTTCATGGTAATCAACTGATTAACCATTTCTCCATCAAGTCTGATAGGCTCACTTCATTTAGCCAAGTGGTCGAGGTCATAAAATTAACTGAGTAATTCATCAAAATACTCAGCAGCCAACTGAATTAGACTAACCCCTCATCTGAAACAATATACCTATTATCATAAACTTTATATATCATTTTTATATTTCTATATACATAAAACTTTTATTTTTTAATTAAATGTAAAAATGTAAAATGCCTATAGTGGTTTCCAAAATCTATAAACCATTTGTGCCAAGTATAGCTAATCTTTAGTTTATTATTTAGGATAACTTAGGGAAAATATTTTTAGCACTAGTGGTGCTCAACCCAAAAGGGGAACTACACGCATATTTATTTGCAAATGGACCAAACAAAGGGATTATGAGAAATAAAAAATTCCTAATATGGCACCTCATATAACATCCTAGGAAGCCATATCAGAAGGCGAGGAAGCTTTAGGGAAACTTTTGTCCAGATCCCGCTTTAGCTGGCGTACCATGGCAGACAACATTGGGGTGGGAGTATCAGTGACATGGGGCATAAGAAGGTATGAACTTAAGGAACATACATACTTATATATACAATGATTTTACTTAGTAAAATACTTCCTTTAATATCTTCAACTACTATATAAATGATGCAACTTTATAAATCAAACAATAAGATTTACTATGCTAAATATAAATTAAATATAGTAGATACAGGTCAGTATATATAGCAATCAGCAATTTTAGTCATTTTGCAATTGCCTAATCCGGTAAACAGTTTAATACCTCCTATAAAATAAAACACTCACACTGACTGACTGACTGAATTACCATCTGAATGACTGACATCTAAAACCATTAAGTCTGATAGGTATAATATATTTGGGCGAGTGGTTGAGTATTGGAAAACATATCAGATAATTTATTAAATTTCTCACCTGAAACTAAACAATTGCTCACCCAAAACTAAACAAAATCTACTTAAAAAACTCTAACATTAACTGACTGAATTACATCAAGTCTGATAGGTTCAATCTATATAGCAGTATTTAAGAATATCAAATATACTAAATAATCAACCTAATTGCTCACCCAAAACTAAACAAAATCAACGTTAGCGTTTTGTGTTGTTTATTAAATAGATTTAGGATATCCAGCTCATAAACCATGAGGGAAACAGCGAGCTACTAGTTTGAGTGGCTCAAGCGTAGGGGTGGTACATAGCTCATCAGCCATGAGGGCAACACCAAAGCTGTTGGTCCAAGTGACTCAAGCGTAATGCTGGGATGGCCTTAAGGCTATGCCAGTGAAAGCTAAAAATAAACTCAAGCGATGTCAGATACTTCTTCTAGTAATTAATTCTCTGTATTTGCAATCCAATGCTTTGACGCCCCACACAGGGCTCTATTAATGGAAAATTTTTAAAGACAAAGCCTATTATATGAGGTTGTTTCTGAATATGTGCCACATTTTCTTTCACACTTCTGGGATCACCTATTGTCCACCTTTGGCTCCATACCCTACTGATCCTTTGCCTACCATCCACAGTTAGATGTTAAACAGAACGGGTTAATAAGATCCTAAAGAAGTATCACCGCTTCTATACCCCTACCCAGAAGAAAACCTGGACCTCTTATCTCCCTCTTACCCAGTTTGCCTACAACAACCATACCCACTCATCATGTCATGGAGCGTGCTTACAATAATAAGACTGCACAGGGACTCAGAGTGAGTTAACACCCAGAACACCATCCAGAATTCCTCTGGTACAGCCATCCATAATGTGGGATGAATTTTGATAGGGCAACTGCAAGCACTAGCCATAGATATCTAATATTGGGAACCACAGTCACTAAAAACACAGTGAACTTCTTAAGTTACAAAAAAAATTAGTGTATATGGGATTTTATTTAAAAATAAAAGGTGGAAAGGGAAAATGGAGTGGCAGTGGGACCTGTCAGGGTCTGCTGCCTTATAAGCTCAAAAAATAGGGAATGAAAACAAACGAAATTTTCCATCCAGATTAACTTTTTTAGCTATGGCAGATCAACACCTTAAACTGGTACCAATACTGCTTTTTATCTGACCTGCCCGGCAAACTAGCATCAAATTCTATTGCAGGCACCTTTACCCACCACAATTGCGCTTGGCGTGACAATGACCCCTCCAGTGGACAGAAAATCTTTTCCATGGCTAGACCACATATGGGTGGTCTTATTGAGTAGAAAAATGGTTTATTGTGCCCATACCAGTCAAAGACAAGCTCATATTTTCTGATGATGGAAGATAATGGCAGTTGGGGTTTTCCTTGCCCACAAATAACTTATTTTGATTTATTTTCGCCAGATATTAAATTAGATCTATTAGAAGAACTCAAACCAGAATAGCAACCTTGTGCAAGAGAGAATTACTCCCGCCCCTCTGTTGACAATGGCCTCTGGCCACCGCCACTTCCCAACACACCCCCAAATTTTCTGTGCCAGCTTATTTGTACTTGGCAGAGGGTAGAGAGGCATGTTTTTCAAGGGGCACGCCGTCACCCACCTCTTATCTACCACATGTGCTAATTCGCCCATGGTAGCAAGAAGGTTGGCCGCTGGCTTCCTCCCCTTCTTTGTGCAAAACCAAGTTCTTTCAATTGGGACGCAGGGGATGTTCTCAAAGCTTACACCTTCATGGTTATGTCACCATTTCTCACCAATCATGGCCAACACCCCTGGATGTTTGAGGAGCAACCTGACAGAGTGATACTAGCATCAAATGACCTAGTGACCAACATTTATTCACAAATTGCCGCCCAGAAGGCTCAACTCAACAAGGCTTTGCAATAACAGAAGTACAAGTACAAAGTTTGACGCTCTGGTCCCCCCGCATACAAGGAAGGTGACATAGTGATTATCAATACCAAGTACTATGACATCCTAGTGGAGTGCCATAAGCTGGAACCCTAGCCCTGAGCCCATATAAGTCGCTCCGTTAAAATGTAGAAGTGGAAAATGAGTTAGCACTTCCCAAAGCTTCTGATCTCATCCTGTTATCCTTGTCTCACAACTGCAGAAGTTAAAGGTCCCCTCGAGAACAAACCAGGCCCAGTATGCTCAAGAAAAACAGGAAAATCAGAGTATGAAGTGGAGGTCATTTTGGAGACCAAGAATTACAGAGGAAAACGTTACACTTATTTAGATGGATGGATTACCCCATGAGAGGCCTCCTGGAAATCAACAACTAAAAGTGCTCAATTCTTAAAGGAGATTAAGGAGGCTCTCTATAAGAAGGGTATGAACTTAGAGGGGTGATGTCAACTCCATGCTCTGCCTTGATAAAACTTCACTCATAATTAAATAATATAAAGCAAATTGAGCCTCAATCCCAATAAATTTTGATGGATTGAAAACGATTAGCAACAAAATTACTTGTGTTCAAAACAATTATGAAGTCAAGGCAATCGCGCCCACATAAAAAGGATATGATAAATCTCCAAAAATTAATACCATTTTAATCTAAAAACTAAACCCAAGGATAATGACTCCAAAATTACTATTCTAGTGGTTAGATTTGGCAAATAATTCAAAGGATAATGACCCTTGTACAACTGCTCCAATGAAGGAAACTCAGCAGAAATTATATCAAAATCAGGAATCTATAATATATTTCTCATTCCTAGTAATTTTACAATATCTATAAGGTTTTTCTTCACAAAATACTCAACTGTTATAAAAAATTATTGTCAAGTTATCATATTAGCAATTTCATCCGCTTTACTCATCAGTTTCTTTTCTTTATATTAAAGCATAAAACCTTCTAATTAACTACCATTTAGTACTAAAAAAACCTACTAATTAACTGGCGTTTCAGGCTTCATCTTATAATTTAAGTTTCCTAGTATCGTGGAAACTGATGCTGCAGACTTGGCTCTTGTTCTGGACCCTTGGCAATTAGCACTTTAACTAATGTGTATATGCTTATCTCTTATCAGAAATCTCACTACCCATCAAGCAATTTATGCGTGAATTGCCATTAATTATTTCTGGACATAACTTTTACCTGGACATACATTTGGGCATGAATACACAACAATCTTACACAGCGCCTTATGGAAGCGGATCATCTTTGGATGGGTCTTCATATAGTTTTATTTGTACAGGGTGACAGGAATTTCCCACTGCAGTGAGCACTAAATGGTGAAATTTTCAATACCGCATCAGATTTTAATGTTCAGGTAAAAATGCACTTTAAACGGTATACTATATGTTGACAGTAATCAGGAAAAAGAAGCAATAAAAATTTATGTAGTTGTAACAGAGTTTTTAGTGTAGTAAAAAATGAGGCAGACGTAGATACTTAGCTTTGATGGTAGCAGTTGGAGCTTACTAAGGGTGATATTCATGTGGTGCTAATGGCAGCCTATTCAAATTAACCAATTTTTATTAAATGACACTTCCATATATTATGTGTTATCTCAAAGATATAATTTCCGGTGTTTTCAACTATTGGGTGGTTTAATTCACTTAGGAATGATAGGTCATATGCAGTAAATTCAGCAGAGACAGAAAAATTAATGCCTAAATGTTGGATTATTTTAGCTACAAGCACTCAGACTAGTAGGACAAGGAACTGCAACAAACTAAGACTTATTAAAAAGCTTCTAGCAACAGTTTTATGCTGATGTATGGGTGAGAGAAATAATATGTAAAGAGCGATTTGATTTATGGGGCTACAGTTTAATGTAAAATTAAGGTAAAATAGTGATTAGGGGCAGCAACATTGATGTAGCAAGGGATTTATTAAATACTTTTAGTTTTTCATGTTGATTTTTAGATAAATTTGAAAGGCCAGTCCTTCAAAGGCTATACAATTATTAGTCACTGGTAGCTCCAGTGCAATCACATAGTAAACTTTTGAGCCCCTAGGGCAATTAATTGGCAACTTAGCTGTGACCAAGGAAAACCTCTATTATTAAATGGGCAATATCACTAGTACTAACTAGGCAAAATTTGAGCAAAAAATAGAATTCTTTTATTTTAGAATTTTAGGACTTTATAAAACTGAAAAAAGTTTGGGATCATGTGAGGTAGGGGAAATTAAAGGAAGAACTGGTGGAATGCATCTGGTTCCAGGGGAAACGGGTTTTCCTATTGATTTGATAGTGTCAGAAATGTGAATGCGCAACTACTGGGTAAGAACTTTCCATGGTCAAGCGCCCCCAAAGAGTGTTAGTAAATTTTCCTATTCTAACTTTTGGGAGAATAACCCCAATCTGGGTAAATCTTCTACACCCATTCTTTGGCCAAATAGCCCTATTGTTGGAAGTATGGTTACGCCAAACCTGCGGAGAAATCAGTGGTTTCATTCCAAGGTCCTAAATTTCCAATCTGCAATTTAGTTTAAACTCCTAAGCAGAAACCAACCCCTTTTATAGACATGAAGGGGTTCCTACAATGTGAAAATAGTTTCAAGGAGCGTGATTGGAATAAATATTAAATCCTTACCATCAGGTTCATTTTACCTGATATTAATTCATCATTTGAAGCAAGTTAAGGTAAGGCGATTTTCTTAAAGCGCTGATAGGCTGAATTGCTATATTACCTAATTGAGCACCCTCCGCTTATAATAAGTTTCTTGCCCATCTCTTTTATAATTATAAATCACTTTAAAATACTAGGAGCACTTTTTCTAATTGGTGTTCGCTTTTGCCACATTTTGATTGATAATAAATTTATAAATATATAACATCTTCTTGTGGTTTGGTTTTCCCTTAAATCTATAATATCATTTAAAGAGTTCTCATACTCTAAGCCTGCTGAATTGTTAATTTACTGTGCAAAAGGCACTGGCAAGAATTAATCACACCAGGATTATAACAAGTGATGCTCACTACAGAGGAGCCTGTAAACCACAATCTTTATAATAATAATGGAGGACATTAAGGTGATTGACCCTTGACACCCCTGCTGAGACTGAACCAAAAATTAGCTGCTTTGGAAGATCAGCTAATCAGTTCTTTGTTCTTCTTAAAAAACTGGTTTAGCGCATTTACTAAGCCTCACATGGGGCTGCTCCTGCTGTCTCAAAGCCCCCCATCCAAGACATGTTTAACCAAGAGAGATTAGCGTTGCCTCATTCCTCTTTGCCTATAAGTTGGTTTGGAAGGAACAGCTGACCATAAAAAAATTAAATATATCCTCCCTTGATTGAGTTGCTTGGACCAAGAGGCAACGGTTCCAAATATGGTCACCCTCAGCACCTGGGCGTAGGTTAATGAAGCTCTTATTGAAGAATTTTTCCAACACAGAGTATATAAAGGAATAAACATGCTTTCATGAACCTTAGTCTGCAAGAGAGAGAATTGATCGCCTCCTTTGTTGATTGGTTCTATAGTGAAGCCCATCCACCATTATTTGAAAAAATGTTGCCACTTAAAAACGCCATTGCTGCCATCTTGAATGGATTGGCGCCTCACCCCTCCTTGGTGAATCACTTGTCTTCAGTAAAACGCTCTTTCCAAATGTACGTGATATCAAAGAGGCTTTGATAGCAGTGGCTAATTTAAATGAACCTGAAATTGCGCAAGGAGACCTGAGGCAAGAGTCCACTCTGACCACCCTAGCCTCCTCTATGGCTGTCTCTCTCTGGAAACCTGCTCCCTCGGTGCAGCTCAAACCAGATGTTCCTTCACCATGTGAGGATAGACAGATTATACTAATGGTGACTTGACAATGCTCCTTTCCATCATTTTCACCCCAAAGTTCGCCTTGTACAGTCAGTTTAAACTCTGCCTCGCTCCACTTCTTCTTCAATGAAGCCTCCCAAAGCGTTTCAATTTTCACTTTATTCAAATATGCAGCTCATATTCCCCTCCGCATCTCCCCTGGCCATTATAGATCAAAACCTGCTCCCCTGGGGCAGCCAAATCTCTCTATTCAAGAGTGCAAATCCAGATCATTTTCAATTGAAACGCCTTCTCCAAAAGCTCAAAGGGTAAATGAGCGCCAAAAAGACATTCCCTGCGATAAGGGAAGCTTGGACCTTATCCTCCTCCTTATGGACTCTATGATGTGCATAGATAACCCCTCTGATGATGAATATGAAGAAGGTTTGAAGATGTATGATATTATATCTTAGGATCCCCAGATGAATTGGGGGTACCAGATCAGTTGACCCCTGAAAGAGTAGGTATGGCTCTGATATCCAGCATAACTTATCTCTGGAAAATGCTGCGGTGTTTTTAAGTTATTGATACTGCCAGCAATGCTGACTAGCTCACCACCTCTTTGATCTGATCTACTCAGCATGTTCTTACTCTACAATCTATTAAGAAAAATACCATGAAACCGCCCAAATACTTGCTTTTACTTTCCATATTAAGGTAGCCATAGCTCTCTCCCCCACCCTAAAGGAACCTTGATCAAGGTGGAGGTCGTTGTCAACAAAGTAAGGGTCATGGCTATCCTTGATACTGGATCTCTCATGAAAGTTGTTTCTTCAAAGATGATTAAAAAGATCAAGCTGGTCTCCAGCTTGGATACACCCAAGTATTTGGAACTGCAGGTCCTAATAACACTTACGCGATTGGTCATATTTCTCCTTGTTAAACTGTTTGGTAAGCTAACCCTGTCAGCCCCAGCTGTGGCCTCATCTAACAATACGTATAATATGCTCATTGGTACTCAATTTAATCTCAAGTATGATGGAATTATCAACCTGAAACTGGGCTATCTCTCCCTGGTTAATTATGAGATTCCCCTGGTGCTAACCAAAAACAAGCTTAATAAAAAGAAACCTCTTGCTCAATTGAGTATGCTTCATCCACTTTATCTTTACACTACATGACTTTGGCATAAATACAAAGAAGTTGCCTGAATCAGTGGACGCTCTAGAGGGCATTACTTTTTATGCGTCAGAGGATGTTTGATCAAATGGGTGAACAATGGGTAGATGACACCAAGATTACCCTGCAAATACCTCACAACTGCCTATTACACATAATAAGCATCAATGGAATAAGTTTTTTAGGGCCTCAAGTATTGCCAGGCATACTAGACCCAACTTACCAGTGACCTATAATTATCCTACTGGGGCATCTTACCAGTAAACCCATGATGGTAAAGAAACATCAGGAGATTGGAAAAGGCCCGCTGATCCCAGATTAGAATATTAAACAGGTCCACTGCACAAGGTCTATGTCTTATATGGACCTACCTGATGACAAATTATTATGTACTCTGTCTGACGTTCATATCTCTGATGAACTAATCTCAGATGAGCTGAAAAAGTCCAGTCCTTGAAAGACGCCTACATGTCATATTCTCTAAATCTGATACAACTATGGGCATATTAAGGAATGGAGAAATACCATTGATGTTGAAAATGCCTGTCACATCTGATCCAACCCCTGTTGTAAATCAAAAGTTGAATAGCAACAGATGAGGATGGATCTCGAATATCTACTAGGCGCTGAGTTACTGGTACTCTCAAAGCTCGTGGTGCTCACCTCCCATGCTTATAAAAAAGAAAAATGGAGGTCATTGGGACATGATGGACTACTAACGGTTAAACAACTTACAAAGAAGGATAAATATCTTATTCCTCACATTGATGAAGCGCTGGCACAACTCTCTGGACCAATTTCTTTTCCGCCATGGATTTGGCCAGCTGATACTGGCAAATGGACCTTTATCCCAAAGATCAGGAGAGATGTGCTCTTATTTGCAGTGAAGGTCTATTCAAACCCATACAATTAACCCAATAGTTGTGCAATGCGCCTGCAACTTTTCAGCGAGCCATAGATTCCATTCTATAGGACCTCAAGTTAATTTATGTGATCGTCTACCTGGATGATATCACAGATTTCAAAACTATCAATGAGCATCTTACTCATTTAAATGGTGTTTTCCAACACCTGGTAAATCCAACATCAAGTTAAATCCGTCAAAATGTGCTTTCTTCCAAAAGATATTAGATTTCCTTGGACACGTCATCTCTCAGGATGGGATTCAACCCCTCCAGGACAATGTTGAGTCTTTATCCAAAATGCCTTCTCCTTAAAACCTGCGTGATATCCAGGTGCTCTTGGGTATGATGGGTATTACCACCGACTTATCCCCAAGTTCGCCAAGCTGAGTGAGCCTCTCATTTGACTATTGGCTAAGAATACCATTTTCTATTGGGGTGTTGAACAAACGGCCGCCTTTTAGTCACTAAGGAATTTTTGAAAAGTGTCCTATCTTGCGCCACACAGGTTATGGTAAAAATTTCCTCTTGTTTACCAATGCCTCTTAATACGCTGTTGGAGCCATTCTGACTCAATTGGATGATAATGGCATTGACACTAGTCTCCTATTTCAGCAATATGCTATCCAATGCTGAACTCAATTACAGTATCACTAAGAAGGAGTGCCCTGCTGACCTGATGACTTTAAATATTACCTCCCTTTCTTATATGTAGCTTCATTCACCCTGATTACTGAAAACACCTCTTTAAAGTGATTACAAAATATGAAGGATCCCACTAGGCGGTTGGCTCGCTGGGCATAAAAGCTTTAATACTATGACGTGAAATTTGAACACTGAGCTAAACCTGCCATATGAATGTTAATGGTTTGACATGGTTGTCTATCCTTCACCTGCATAATAGTGAAGCAGAGAGGCTGCATGACCTCCTCATGACCCCTAATGCATGGGACAACAAGGATGAACCCATCAAGAAAATGTTATCCCAGCACTCATGCAACACCAAAGTGAAAAATTGTGAAGTTATACAAGAAGGTAGGATCACATTAGTTGCCCTATCTTTAACCTTCTGAGCAAGTAACCGTGATCATGGAGGCCCATTCTATTCTTGAAACAGTTGAGTGCATAAAACTTATGAGTGGGTGATGGATCAGTATTACTGAAAAAAAAATTTGGAATCTATCATCAAAGTCCTGGAAGCCTGCCTAACCTGTAAGAAGCAATCCAGCTTTAAACCCAAATATCAACACCAACCCACTAACCTCAATAACCTTTTCATGTGATAATTTTAGACGTGGTAGGTCCCCTATACCAGACTACCAGTGGGAATTACTATATCCTGGTAGACGTTGATCACTTCACCAAATAAGATTAAAACAGTTGCTCTCCCCGCTCAGACCGCAAAAGTCACTACTACCTTCCTACATCAATTTATTTTCATCTGGCATGGTTGTCCCCAGGTCTTACTTTTTGACAATGGGAAAAAGTTCACCTCCAGGGTGGTCGAGGTCTTAGCTACCTCCATGGGGACACAACAACTCTTCTCAGCCCCAATAACCCTTCTACTTATAATATTTTGGGAAGAGCGAATTAAACCCTGGTTTTCATATTATGGAAGATGGCCAGCTCAGACCCTCCACACTGGGATCAATTTTTACCTAGTGCTCTTATAGTCTATAGTATTAGCTTTCATCAAATTCTCAAAATGAATCATTTCTGCATCTTATATAGTCAGGAATCAGGTGTACCTGCTCTGTTAGCTAAAGACGTCTTCTCTGCTTGTACTGACAATCCTTAGAAAGCCCTAAGAGAATTAGCCTAACGCATCATCAGCTGCAGTCTGAAGCCATGAATAACCTAGATAAAACTCTCACTAAAGAAAACTTAGCAGCTAATGATCATAGACAACCTCTACCCTCCTTTCAAGTAGCATATTTGGTGTTATTTTATCACAATTGCATCACCTCCAGATGCGGCAAGCTCAGGTCCATATGGGAAGGATCCTTTACTGTCACTTATAAAAGGTTCAATGAATATTCCATTTTAGTCTCTGGCCTCTGGGATCCCTATCAATAGAGTCCATGTGTGATTTCTTCAGCCTTATTCCCCCCACATTCTCAAAGGGGGTAGTGTCAGACATGTGTATGTGTGACTATTGGATAAGTATGTTCCAGGGTTAAGTCCCCCCAAAATTATTAGTAAATCCTCCTATTATAACTTTTAGGAGAATAACCCCAATCCGGGGTAATCTTTCTACACCCAATCTTTAGCCAAATAGCTTTGTTGTTGGAAGTATAGTTACGCTGACCTGTGGCAAAATCAATGGAGTTATTCTGAGATCCCTCCATGTACCATCTGCAATTTAGTATAAACTTAAGCAGAAACTAGCCCCTTTTTAAAACCTAAATGGGGTCCCTTAAGGTGAGAATATTTTTGAGGAGTTTGATTGGATTAAATATTGAATCCTTACCCCCAGGTTCATCTTACCTGCTATCAACCCACCATTTGAAGGCAAGTTGAGGAGAGGAAATTTTTGAGAGCACCAATGTCAAATTGCTGATTTTTACCAAATTGAGCTACTCTCCAATTAGAATTAATTCCTTGCCCATCTCATTTCTAGACTTAAATTAATTTAAAATACTAGGTGGCAATTTTCTAATTGAGGTTCACTTTTGCCCTATTTTAATTATTATAAATTTATATATAACATCTCCTTTTAGTCTGGTTTTCCCTTATAATCTAGAATAACAGTTAAAGAGTTTTATACTCTAGGCTTGCTAATTTTCAAAATCATATGCAAAAAGCACTGGCTGAGCTTTAATTGCGCTTAATTTCCAACAGAAATAATCAGTCAAACCCCAACATGATCTTTAGCTACCAGTCTTGCAGATTTGAAAGGGAGTTGGGCCTTCACCAGCTCATCTGGATGGCTAGCGCTCATTTCAATTTCAGTAGGTTCTGCCTTGATGGTATTTCCTTTGAACAAATTGCAGAGTATCCGCCATTCCATTACTACTCAATCTATTACAAATCCCATCAATTAGACATTCATTGGTGACAGGTTCCAATTTAACATATGGTACAGTTTTGTTGACAGTACAACCCAATAAAGTTTTTAATAGTATATGACTTATAGATTGCATTGGTGTATTGGCCATATCAATAGAATCCTCTACTAATTAGTATCTAATTATGAGAATCAATAAGATAAAATTAAGGTTCAGATAGTTAATCAGATCAAATTGCTTCAGAGGGAGAAGTGATCATGTGTATTCAATTTTCCAAAAAAGGTGACAAATTTTGCAATTAATTTATGGAATGAGCATAATTTGGTCAAGGGACCGCTTTCATTATAAGCTGATATTCATTTTTTATTTGGGATGACACATGTCTTTTGGCATCATGGTAAGAAAGGAACTTAGCGCCATATTAATTTATAATTTTATTCAAGGTGGGCCGACCTGGGGATGATACCGCACCAATTAGGGAAGTGAAAATGGGAAAGGAGGATAAAACCCGGAAAACCTCCATGCGCGGCGTATGATAGGCCAGGAACTCCATGGACCGCCTTTGCTATTCGCTATCTCAGTTTGGGGCATTGGCGCGCAAAACCAACACAGTCAAAATCATCCCCTACCCAAAGTCCATTACCGGGATCAAACTCAGGAGGCAGTGGTAGAGGGTCTATACTCTACCACTGGGGTATCCTCCCTAACTTAGCGCCATATTAAACGTGTAAAAATTAGCCAAAATCGATTGTGTTGGCCATGTCAGGAACAAGTGCACCCATTTTTGATAACCTTTTTCAAATATGCTCAGGGATTTTAGTTGATCCAAAAAGGGGCATTGGTATATATGGGTTGAATTAAATTGGATGGGTGATTAGGCTTGGCGTGGGTGCTCCAAAAGTGGTCCAGAAACCAATTCAATTGGCTGATGCAGAATTTTCTGATGAGGAGATGCAAATTCTTTTGGTAACCACTTGTTGAGGAGTCTGTAATGCTTTTTTGATTGCAGTTGCACCCACATTTCTTAGGGGGAAGAGGTGGAAATTTTAGTGACAACCTTATTATTATTGATCTAAATCACTTGATGAGATGGTGGCTTAGCATCGCCTTACCAGAAACATGGATAGATGTTTTTGCTTTGAGTGATCCACCCCAAAGAATAATATCATTTGACTCATCCACCCTCTGCACAATCCTATAAAGGATGGTCAGGCGCAGATTAAACAGCGTTATAAGGGGAATTGCAAGGGGGCATTATTGCTATGGGACAAATTGTCATAAAGGTGCAAGGCCCAGTAAGTAGCTGGCCTCATTTAAAACCACATCCTGGTGAATGGGATTCCTAGGGTTTCAGATCCAATAAGCTTCTAATAAAACATGTTGAGGAAGTGAGTGGACAAGCCTGAAAAACAAAACTGACAGAGTGTTGAATATGGTCATCCAGGATCAATTGGTAGGAAGGGGGTGTCCCTTGTAGACCAAGGGACCTGTCATGCTACCACTCATTGGCTTCATGGGAGAACCCAAGGTCAATATACCCTCAAAGGGGTGGAAGTTGATGAACCTGGCAGGCATCCTTTCAACCTGGGCCAATTTGGTGATTACCACATCATTGTAGGGGAAGAGAGTTTGATATTTGACCCAAAAGCCAAACCTCATGCTACTACATGAAAGTACCAGGGGCAGTGGGCTACCACTTGTGACACATGAGGTGGATAGCTAGGTCCTGAGGCGGAATGAAATGATCTGAGCAGTTGGGGGCTAGTAAAGAAAACTGGAAGCATTTTGGTGGCAGCCAATATATACTAGAAGGTGGTGCACCACTGACCTATTTAGAGAAATCAGGCATCAGGTGCAACTTTATTATTAATTAAATGAAGCAGCATGCAATGA
Source organism: Massospora cicadina (assembly GCA_022478985.1). NCBI lineage: Eukaryota > Fungi > Entomophthoromycota > Entomophthoromycetes > Entomophthorales > Entomophthoraceae > Massospora > Massospora cicadina. The sequence goes on from JAKSZP010000113.1 coordinate 35,220, forward strand.
GAGTTCTAAGAATATACTATACAATTCAAAAATTGACTAAAATTGTGGCCAAGTAGAAACTAAAAAAGGTTTTTGGGGAAATGGTAGTTAAGCTTCTATAACATCAAGTGAATGCATTTGATATAATTAAAATGGGCCTTGACGCTATGTTAAAGTTAAAGAACTTGAAAGAAGAGCTAAATTAGTGCTAAAAGACTGTGGAGTATACTTAACTTCCCAAGTTCCATTTTCATATTTTTCCATAAAAACAAACTGATATAAGCTGATAGAGTACCTTTATCCTCTAGAAGAAGAAATAACCCTTTATAACATCTGAGATCAAATGCAAATCTCAGAATCATCTTTATTTTGAGGATACTCAGACTATTAGGCTTATAAGTGAACATGGATTACACAACTTAGTTAACAAGGCCATCACACCCTTGTATACACTTACTGGGGGCCAGACTCACCTGTTGCCGATTATTATTGTATTCACTATGCCCAAGGACTCCTCATCAGATGCCCAGAAAGCCAATAGACTTACAAACTCACCTCTGGAGCACTCTATTGCGTTTAGGCCCTCACCTGGGCCTGTTACCAAACTGTCCTATTGCCCTTTGAAAGGACCCTGTCCATCACAAACATCTATATTGCTTATGTTTATTTTGTGCGCTTTATAAATTACTTTCCAGGTAATAAATCTCTCAGTTCTTCAGTAAACTGCTAAAATGGTCAAGTTAAATAAAGGTATCCATATTAACGCACCCATTGTTATATCTAGAACCAGTAAACTTATAGCATATTGCATATAACACTTTAACTTAAATTTAATGTCAGATATACAAAATCCTTAAATGCTTGAGTTCTGCCACTACTTGTTAAAGGTTTTCACAGAGGCTTGGAAGGTTATAGAAAATCACTAAACTAGTAAATATCGATAAACTTAATTTTACTAAGGTTGGCAACATCCGATTTATCCCCCCCAAACAGTTTGCCATGAATTTCATTCTTGGTATGTATAAAATTTTAATTCGGGTTATGCCCGCCTGCTGGGTTTCTATAAAAAGTAGCAAGCTTAATTATTGCTTTTTCTAGACTTGATAACATAATGTAATGGTAAAAATTGTCAACTTTGCTACTCAACCTTTTACCCATTAAACTTTACGGAAGTTTATAACCATTTCCCACGTTTTTGATCTGATCTACGAAACTACCGCCGTGTTGGATGTAAAAAAGCGATGCATATTTCCTATAAAAGTATATGATTTTATTAACTTGTGCGGCTACCTTTTTTGAAAGTAGAGATATAGTAAATATGCTTGAAAATAGCCAGAAATAATTTAAATGATGAATCAAAAACAGAAGCACCAAAGTTGTAAGACAAGTTTTTGATTTGCTGAAAGTCTTTTGTCAAGCTTGAATATTCATAACGCATATAAAATTGGGTGTAAACTTGAAGGGTTAATTAGCTGTTACATTTTTATTAGTAGTTGGTTCATCTTACAAACCCTGTAACTATGGTTTTTGCTATCACAAAGTTGTAGTAGCCGGTTAAGTTCCGGATTTTAGATTTTGCTTACAAAAACGCTTGCCTTATAATTCAAAATGAAAGGTAATGAAAAATCACTTGCACCTTTTATTTCAACTTAGAATGTTAATTAAATATTTTATGATTTAGTAAAGCTCGCCTTACTAAGAAAATGAAAAGAAATAATTAAGATGAAAGACGTGGTGTATTGTAAAAATAACCCTAAATGGTTGAAAACAAATATTTAAACATTTTGTTCAAAGAATAGTTTAGTTTAATGTAAAATAAGTGGTAAAGAAAGAGCTTTGCATAGTTTACTTTGCCAGTGGAACATTTTGAATCTAACCACATAAATGGCAGAAATCCGGCCTACGGTAAAATAAGTATTAAAATATCAGTTTTTGATTCATGTTAAGAAATAGTTTTATAGGCTAAAGTCTAAAGCCTAAAACTTAGCATAAAGGTAAAAAAAAATTGCGAGCATATCGATAGTAAAGATTTGTAACTAAAACAAAAACAACATTTAGGTGGGCTAGTAAAACTTACCCTGGCCAGTAGCTTTTGCACTGTGTCACTAGGGTCTGCTCCCTTTGAAATCCAGTATTTAACGCGTTCAAAGTTCAAGGCAATTTGCTTAAAGCCATTAATATCTGGGATGGGATCGTAGTATCCTAGCTTTTCAACATGATTCCGATCTCTGTGAGAATTACGTTTAGCAAGGACAATTTGATAAAGGGGTCGATTTTTTACTCCAATGCGCGATAAACGGATTCGCAGCATTTCAAGAGCTAGGGTGACGCTTTAATAATAGACATGAAAAGTTGGTAATGATAGAAAAAATGGTAAAAGAGTAAAGCAACTTTCTCTAAACATCTAAAAAATTGCAATGAGCGAAATAATAACAAAAAAGGAAAAGTTATCTTTCAAAAAAAGGAAAATTTAAATTCGATTAAAAAGTTATAATTAGAATGATAAAAGTTAAACTTTAAATCATCTGTTTACCTTTATTTCTCATTTTAAATAATCTCAAACTCGATAAAGATACGTAGTGTGTGAAGCATTAATCTTAGATTGGGACATGGTCTAGATATGGCTAATCAATATTGATAAATTGGAAAAAATTAAGTCGAGTACAATTTATTATTGGCATATTTGTTTAAGGTAAAAAAGAAATTACCGACCTAGGCATCCCTTTGCGAAAGTAAAATTGAACGAAATTGGATTCGAGCCATAAACGATTATCAATTCATTGGTTAATATTTTTATGCAGTTAAACCTTATTAGCGCCAGAGCACCGTGAATATAAACTGGTATTGGGTGAGTGTGGACGGTGCACGGGCGGAATGGCAGAAAAGCAAACGGGATAGGAGGGTCACGATGGCACAGCCATGGTTACATGAGATCTAGCGCAAAGGAGAAAGCGTCCAAAGAGTGGGGGTGGACGGAGCGGCCGCAATAGATGGACAAAGAACACATGTATTGGGAAGCTCGAGCTATTAAAGAGTGCCCGAAAGGTGCAGGACGCAACAATAGAAAGCTAGTGAAGTTTCAAGCCCAGAGACTATGAAGACAGTCGGTGCTGGCGGATTGAACTGCATCATTAAGGCTAACTTTGGGAATGGGTGGCCCAATAAGGAGCGAGCATACAGCTTTTGCCAGCTGGATTGCTTTTAATTCGATCCTGGTATACCACTGCAAGGCATCAAGGGATGCGCTGGGCTCGAAATTCATACTATCGTGACGATCGAAGATTCACCGATATTTCACTAAACCGCGATTTGGGCATATCGTGAGTATCGAATTTACCAGCCTCGGCGTGGGAGTGGTCGTCGGCTGACATTTGAAGGAAATATTTTTAACCGACTTTGAAAAAGAAGGTTATCAATTCGACCTGTAAGTATGTTTTTTTCTTTTTATTTTCTATGTTTGTTCGCGCATAACTCTGGAAATACTGGACCAATTCGGATGATCATCTCCAAAAATCGAGGATGCTCCAACTTAGGTCCCATTTTACTTTTGTAAGTAGTGGTCAAGTATCTGCCCATTAATTTAGTAAATAAAAGGGCTCGGAATTGATAGATTTCAAGTGAAAGTATGTTCATCGCTGGATAAACTTTATCCGACATTGGTGAAGCGATAGCTTCGAAGCGCTTTTGATATGTCCTATGGCTGGGGGATATGTTCAAAATTCAGTCAATATGAGCTCATAGCGGGCCGAGCTTAAATCATTATAGATGGCTATCTTTTTTGCATAAGTTGACCAATAAACTCATCTAAATTTAATATAAAATGAATTATTTTAGATAGCGATCAATAAATTTACCATAGATTGACTAATAAAAGCAACCAAATCTAATAAAATGAAGTAATGTAGATCGTGATCAGTAAATTTAATATAATCTGACCAAAAAAATCAACTAAATTTAATAAAATGAATTATTAGTATATTTGTTTATAAGATACTATATATAATAGATATACAATAAGTTTTAATTTTATAGAGAAATAGTAAGGGGCAAAAACAATATATAGATTTTTTTAATAAATTTTTAATAAATTTTATTCGAGGTGGGCCGACCTGGGGACGATACCGCACCGATTAGGGAAGTGAAGAAAATGGGAAAGGAGGATAAAACCCGGAAAACCTCCATGCGCGGCGTATGATAGGCCAGGAACTCCATGGACCGCCTTTGCTATTCGCTATCTCGGTTCGGGGCATTGGTGCGCAACGCCAACACAGTCAAAATCGTCCCCTACCCAAAGTCCATTACCGGGATCGAACTCGGGAGGCAGTGGTAGAGGGAAAAACAATATATAGAGTTAGTAATATTTAATAAAAGTAGGAAAAAGAGCCACTTTTAAAAATGCACTAATGTTTTGAGGGGAAAGAGCTGGGGGTAAAGTTTTTTTGGGAAAAAAAGAACCTTCTTAAAAATAATTTTTTTAGGAAAAAAAAACCTCCTTTAAAAAAATCTCTAAAAAGTATGAAATAATTGATAAATTAAGCCTACTCAATCAAACCCTTTTTTGAAGTTGGCGCCATACTTTTTTTAGTACTAGATGGTCCCAACCCTGGCGCCATATTTTAACAGACTTATAATAGGTATTTATAATTTATATACTCAGTACTAACTATTCTAAGTTGCTTATAGTTTACACTTGGACCCAATCCAGACATAAAATATAATTTGTATTTGTATGCAAAATTCTATAATTCAGTTTAAAATATGGTGCCGACTTCAAAAAGGGTTTTATTGCGTAGGCTTAATTTCTCAATTATTTCATACTTTTTAGAGCTTTTTTAAAGGAGGTTCTTTTTTCCCAAAAAATTTTTTCTCTTGATTGCAAACAGAGAAAACCATTTTATATAATTAACTACAAAACTAATAAACTTTAATTTGTAACTGGAAAGAAAGTTTTTATGCATGCTTCTTATAAAATCAAAAAGACTATATATTTCAAATTGATAAAAATTGTATAAAAGTGAATACCAGACAAAGAACTTAATCTGCTCATTTCTAAAAATTCAGCGCCAACCTTTAGGCACTTCTTAAAAATCTTTGTTTCAGATTTAAAGCAGTTGTCATTAATGATAGACTGGTATGCTACCTCATTAAGGTTTCCTAATTTTTTTTTCAATTGGGTAGGACTTTAATAATCTATAGGGGTCCTTGAAGTGAGAAAAAGTTTTCAGGCCAGAATATTCCTTAAGCCAGTCTAGGCACTAAGTCTACATTATTTAATAGTTGGGATAATGTGAGAGATGTAGTTTAGATTTTTTCTGATGGGTATGGTCTTGATTTTATTTAGAATTTAACCTCAAAATCAGTAATTCACCAAAATCAGATGGAAGATTGGTTGGTTAGCAATCACGTTAAAATATCCACAAACAAAGCTTATGGGATAAATAATTGAGAATCTATGATTTTTATAAAGTAAGCTTTTATGAAAACAATATATGTTTGGTTAAAGTTTGTAGTTAGAGGTTGCATTTTATATTACAATGAATTATAGTTTGGTTGCTTAATCATCCTGTTATACTGAGGATTGTAGGATGTATCAAGTAACATCACATCCAGACTGCTACATCATATTATTAACCTGCTTACTAATGAAGTATGATCTCTTATAATTGAGGATAATATGGTAATCCATATAGTATAGTTAACTTTATAAAGAATTAAGCTATATTAAACTCATTTCAAAGGACTGCAGAGGCTACAAATTATTACAATTAAGTAACGTGTAGTGACAGGATTTCTTAGACTTTTTATTGCAAATCTAAAGGGTTAAAAGGAGTTAAAAATTATATTCCAAATAATCCTGATGTTGATATATGTATAATTACTGATATCTTGATTCTGCATCAACATTTTATCAGGATAATAAAACAAAAAGATAATTGTTAATATTATTCATGCACCCTATATTTAATACAATGCAAAGGTGTAAGTCAGGGGAACGTCCCCTGTGCATGGATTGGGTGATTTTCCCATTTACAAATAAAAAGGGTCTGAAGGGGGAGGTTGTACCCCTTGTCACCCAGGGTGACCTTGCCCATGTGGTAAATGAGCGCTGGGTAACAGCCCTCCCTCTTAAGATTTCTCCCCCGGTACCCACGCTCACCTCATACATACTTAACTCCAAATTGAGGTAATCTGTGCTGATATTAACAAATTGAAGTTGAAAGGTCTGAAACTGATGGGAATAAAGCCTGACAATCAGATAACATATAGTAAAAAGGGATAAGTATTAAATTATTGGCCATAATCACTGACAGTTTTGACTCAGCCAGCAGTACAATTGCTGGTGCCAACCACCCCTCAAAATTGTCAGGGATGATCCCTGATGTGCAGATGGTATCTTCAGGAACTATTTCAGACAATTTGAAACCCCTATCTAATAAATTGGGAGTTGTGATCAACATAACTCATTTGGCCAAACAAATGCCCCAGCGACTGGGCACAGGCGGGTTGGGCATCCTGAACACGTTTTCAACCAATTGGGACCACCCCTATGTGGGTAGCCCGGGGAAATTCTCATTGCTTTTCAGGCCAGATGCCATCATGCCAACTGACAAAAATGCAGTTGAGCCTCAGTATAGGCATTTGCAGTCAAACTGATAATGACTCAGCCTGTCATCAAATCCTTCAATTTCAGTTCCAATTGAGATTATCTGCCCCCTTCCCAAAAATTATCTGGGTTAGGTTGTATTTGAGGGACCTGATCCCTGCTTTGACCCACTACCAATTGAACACTATTTAATGAGTTATATCACACTGAGAAATTGTTGATCAATTCTCTTTATTTTACTTTCCAATAAATTCTGCCAAAACTCATTATCTACTTATATAAATCCTTATTGCTGAAGTCCCAATGGCATTAACCTGGTGGCCCATAAGTCCCTACATTAGATGGGCATTACCAGTTTTGATGATTACAATCACTCCCACCATTGTCAACTGGATTCAACGTGTGAGAAACTTCTGGCAATTTAATCCCATCATTAAAACTATCCGCTACAAATATAATAGGATCTTGTGTCCTTACATCAACCATTTTCAAGCAAGGATCCGCCCCCTTGTCTCTACAATCATATTGAATCCACTCACCATCAACCCTGTAGAAGCCAACCCAGTGGTACAATCCCCTGAAGCAAGACCCCCGGTGTCTGGGTTGTTTCATTTGGTTCATTTTGGGTCTTTTTTCATGCTCATTCTACACTGAAAAGTTGTTGTATCCCAATTCTGGCTCCATACAACGTAGTATAAGCGGCAATGCCACTGCCATTCTGGATTGATTTCTGGGTGCTCATGCATCCCGACTGGCAGGCTGGTCTAAACTTCTTCTGCCATTTTCATGACATAATCGACCAACCATTGTTTCCTGCCAATTTATAGCCCTTCTCTTTGAGGTGGGCGCTGCAGTGGTTACCCTTTACCAAATGAAAGTGTAGTCAGTAGTCTGCTTTTTGCTGTTTGTTTAGTCACTAGCTGATTTTGTGGATAGTATTTGCTATACCTTGTAGAAACTCCTTTAGGGCAGTGGAGCCCCTTGGATAAATACTTCTCCCCCACCTAATATTCAAGAAGGGAATATGAGTGTTCCCTCCCAAGATATTGTCAATCAAATTCTTAACGCCCTTGCTGAGGTGCAAATGCATTTTGCTATTGACCTCAACAATGCCGCTGCGCTATCCCATGTCCAATAAGGGGTCACCCTTTTGGACGTGGTAGAAGGTGATGCCCATTGGTGGGTACAAGGACTTCTGCATTCTACTTCACAAGTGGGAGATTCCACCTCACTGGTCGCAGTAGTATCAGCTGCTTTGAAACCCCCTGTGTCACGTTCAGACTGTTTAAACTATTGCTTTCTACTATGGCTGAAGCCCCCAGCTTGTTTTCTTTAATCTCAACCTTCCACAAACAGGCTCCCGCACTTGAGTTCTCTAATGATATGCTCCAAGCAATCTTTAGATCAGGGTTAGATTCTGCCTCTGCCCATCACAAAGTTTGGTCCACCCCTATAGGGACAGTGGATCAGATATGTAAAGCTGTGACCACTATCAACGCCTCCCCTCACCATGCTTCCCGCTATCAAGGGGGAAATTATATGATTATACTACCTAACAATGACTCGGATTCAGTTCTTACCATTGAACCAGTATTAGTCCTGGCCTCATAGCTTGTCAATACCCCTGCGTCTGAGTTATGTTATCCTGGTTCACCTATTAATGAATCAGTAAAAGCCCATATTGTAGTAGTTGGTTCCCAAGCCCTTGCTCTTCCTAACTTTACTCATGAAAAGATCCCTGACCTTACCCCTGATTTACTTGCCATTTCTTCATTTGCAGCAGAAATGACCAAATCTATCAATAAAAAAACTTTGTTTATTTCTTATTACTTATGAAGATTAGTATCAGGTCTCATCACATTTCCTTTAGGGCTTTGGTGGATACTGAAGCTGCGTGTAATTTTATGAGCGTTGAGTTAGCCCAAAATTGGAGCTGGACCTGAACATAGGTCCTTTGGTGATGGTTGCTTCTTCAGCTTCCCAGACATCATGTATAGTCCGTTGGCCAGTACTTTTCTTAGTACATTAGTTTAGCTTTTGCAATCAGTTCTCTGCAATACCAAACTTAGTGTTTCCTGTAATCTTAGGGGGTCAGATGGTGGCGCCAACAACATGTTAGAATCCACATGGAGTCAAATATGTTGTCAGTTGTTAATGATCAAATGGATGGGGAATTTCCTTAAAATGATACCCTTAGAAAAACTCAAGCTTGCAGCTCCATTACCTCTCTCGTTTCTCCTGTGGGCCTTCCATCTGATTTTTTTGAGTAATTAATGCACTATCAAAGTATCTTTGACTCCGAAAAGGCAGACCATCTTCCCCATCACACTAAATTTGACTTGGGATTCAGAACAACGGTACAGTTGGTGAATGTCAACTGCCCTTTTTATCCACACACAGCGGAGGAGGAGGTTGCACTTAACACCTGGTTAGATGATATGCTTAAGAAGGGGTGGTTTAAAGAGACATCACCAGTTGCATCTCCCATCGTTTTTGCCAAAAAAGCCGATGGTTCCTCCATCTCTTCATGGATTAAGGAAACTTAAACAAAGTCACAGTTCACAGTCCCTATCCTCTGCCCCTTGAGCAAACTATCAGTCAAGCGATCACTAAATCTTGTGTGTTTTCTAAGCTGGATCTCATTAATGCCTTCAACTAAATTTTAGTGATGGAAGGGCAAGAATGGCTTACAACAATCCAAACAAAACGAGGTTTCTTTAATTCCGTGTAATGCCCTTTGGGTTGAAGAATGCGCCTGCTACATTTCAAAGAATGATAGACAATGTGCTGGGTGACCTCCAGTTTACTTGTGTAGTCGCATACATTGATGACATCTTGGTTCACTCCTAACTCCCAAACAACACGCAAGAGACTTGGAAGCGGTTGTGGCTGCTTTGCACAAGGTAGACCTGTTTTTCAAGCTTTCAAAATGCGAGTTTTATAAGGAGGAAGTTATCTTTCTCATGAACCTGATCCTAAAAGATGATTATGCGATTCCCCCAACAAGTTGGATGTCATCCGCAAATGGTCAGCTCCAACAACCCAGAAACAACTAAGATGTTTCTTAGGCACCATTTTATCCTGAAGAAATTTTCCCCGCCCTTTTCCAGTTAGATGCTCTGCTCCACCCCCTCACAGGTAAAAATGTTCTTTTTGTTGGACACTTAAATGCCAGCAGGCATTTGAGTCAATAAAAGAGGTGTTTTTATCTCCCCCCATCCTAAAACATGCAGATCCATCCAAACCGTATATTGTTGCTTGTGATGCCTCATCTTTGGCAGTGGGGCAGTTCTGCTCCAGGAGCACGAGGCTTGGAACATCTGGTCGCCTATTTTTTTTATGGAAATTTTCCTCTACTGAGAAATCCTGGGCCATCTATGATAAGGAGTTGGCAGCCATAGCATGGGTGACGTAAAGTCAATATCTGTTACAGGGTGCCCAACATGAGTTAACTATGCGTATGGATCACCAAGCTCTTTTGTATTTCCATACACCCCAGAAATTGACACATCGGCAAGCTTGTACCTATCAGGATTTGTGAATTTTCAATTTCAAATATGAATTTGTGAAAGGCACGCTTAATGTGCTTCCCAAATTTCTTAGCCACAACCCAGCCCACTGTCCCTCAGACACAGATGAAGTGGACCTTATTGTCATGATCCCCTCCATTCAAATCTTGTCTATTGTTCCTCCAGTGGTCTTGTCAGTAGCCTTTGCTCCTGACGCCTCTCACATTTCACGGGTTTTAGCAACAAAAATGACCTGTCCTGAAGGAGTGAGGTTATTTGATCAATTGTCCCTTCAAACTCAAAAACATTCCCTATATTCCTTGGTGGAAGGTCTCATCTATTTTAGGTTGTGGGTTTAGGTTCCTCCTCTCTTCAGAGCTGAGGTGTTTTGAGCGCATCATGATACTCCCACAATTGGCCATCTGGGCAACAAGAAATGCATTAAACTGATCAAGCGGACTTATAATAAGATTTGTTTAACAAAGAAAGTTTTGTCCTAGATCGCTGATTGCATTACCTGTGAACAGGCCAATTCAGACCGTTCAGGAAGAAATGGCCTCCTACATCCTTTGCAACAGGCACAGGTCCATAGACATTACTGTCCTTGAATTTTTTTGTCAAACTTCCCTATTATAATAGGTTTACAGTAGTGATGGTGGTGGTCAATCGTTTTACCAAAATTTCCCTATTTATTCCCTGTACTTCTGCAATAGTTTTAAAAGAAACCGCCCATCTCTTTGTGTGCCATGTGTTTTCAATGTTTGGTCTTCCGCAGGATATCATCAACAACTGTGGTTCACAGTTCACAGCGCAGCTTTGGAGTGAACTATTATATATAAAAATTTTCCCCACTCGCTCCACAACATATCATCCTCAGTCTGATGGACAAACTGAGCGAGTTAACTAAATCTTAGAACAGTACCTGCACTTCTATGCTGCAGCCGCACAGGATACCTGGGCTAACGACCTTCCCCTTGCTCAATTTGCCTACAACAATGGAATTCATGCTTCTACGGGGTTTTATCCTTATGAAGTGCCGCTAGGGTATAACCCCTTGTTTTTGGTTGGACTCTGCTTGCGTCCCAAGGTCCCAGCTGCCGCAGATCATGCTGAGCATATTAGGTCTACTCAGTCCTTAGTGCAGGAGCATCCCATTAAAGCTATTAACGACTACAAGCAGTTTTCAGATCAAAAACGACTTCCTGGCCACAACATAACGGTGGGTTCATATGTTATGCATGATATGCACCATTTGAGAATGCAAATACCCTCCCAGAAGTTCGCAAGTAAGCGTTTGGGTCCCCACTTGGTGGAGGAAGACTTGAGCAATGGTGCTTTCTGGTTAAAACTGCCAGCTCATTAGAAACAGCACCCCGTCTTCCACATTTCTCAGTTGTCCCCATTTAAGGGGACTGTTCCCACAGCTCTGAGAAAATTGTATTTGAGGATGCAGAGGAGGCTAAGGTGGAAAACATCTTAGCATCCTGAAAATCTTGAAGGTACGTTCAGTATCTTGTGGCCTGGAAAGGCTATCTGGCCTATGAGAACAGTTGGGTTAAGGCCTATGATTGCACTAACTGCATGGAACTGGTTGAGGCGTTTCATGAGTCCCATCCTGACGCTCCCCATCCCCCCCAAAAAAATGGTGACTTTAATGGCGATCAGTTGCCCAAGACTCTCAAAAATGTAGCCCTCACGCAGTTTCCCAGAGGTGGCGCGCTTTCTTTGGAAAAAGAAAAGGGTAATGTAAGTCCAGGGGAACGTCCTCTGTGTGTTTATTGGATGATTTTCCTATTTCCAAATAAAAAGGGTCTAAAGAGGGCGGCTGTACCACTTGTCACCCAGTGCAACCTTGCCCGCGTGGTAGACAAGCGCTGGGTAACAGCCATCCCTCTTAATATTCCTCCTCCCATACCCGCGCTCACCTTGGCTGAGCTTGTCCACTGAATTGAGGAAAGATGCGCCGAGATTACTGAATCAAAAAAAGGTCTGAAACCAATGGGAATATAGCCCAACAATTGGAAAACATATGGTCAAAAAGGGACAAGTATTGATTTATTGGCCAGAATTGCTGAAAGTTTCAACTCAGCCAGCAGTATGATCGCCAATGCTAACCACCCCTCAAAATTGTCAGGGAAAATACCTGATGTGCAGATGGTATCTTCAGGAACTATTGCAGGCAATTTGAAACCCCTATCCAATGAATCTGGAGTTGCGACTGATATAACTCATTTGACTGAACAAACGCCCCAGCAACCAGCATGGGCGGGTTGGGCATCCTGAACCCATTTCCAACCAATTGGGACCACCCCTATGTGGGTAGCCCTGGGTAATTCTCATTGCTTGTCAGGACAGATGCCATCATGCCAACTGACAAAAATGCAGTTGAGCCTCAGTCTAGGCATTTGCAGTCAAACTGATAATGACTCAGCCTGTCATCAAATCCTTCAATTTCAGTTCCAATTGAGATTATCTGCCCCCTTCCCAAAAATTATCTGGGTTAGGTTGTATTTGAGGGACCTGATCCCTGCTTAGACCCACTACCAATTGAACACTATTTAATCAGTTATATCACACTGAGGAAATTGTTGGTCAATTCTCTTTATTTTACTTTCCAATAAATTCCTGCCAAAAACTCATTATCTGCTTTATTTAAATCCTTATTGCTGAAGTCCCAATGGCAATAACTGATGGCCCATAAGTCCCTAAATTGGATGGGCATTACCAGTTTTGATGATTACAATCACTCCCACCATTTTAAAACTGGATTCAACGTGTGAGAAACTTCTGGCAATTTAATCCCATCATTAAAAATATCCGCTAAAAATATAATAGGATACTGTGTCCTTACATCAACCATTTTCAAGCAAGGATCCTCCCCCTTGTCTCTACAATAATATTGAACCCACCTACCATCAACCCTGTAGAAGCCAACCCAGTGGTACAATCCCCTGAAGCAAGACCCCCGGTGTCTGGGTTGTTTCATTTGGTTCATTTTTGGGTCTTTTTTCATGCTCATTCTACACTGAAAAGTTGTTGTATCCCAATTCTGGCTCCATACAACGTAGTATAAGCGGCAATGCCACTGCCATTCTGGCTTTCTTTTTAGGTGCTCACTCATCCCAACTGACAGGCTGATCTAAACTTCTTCTGCTATTTTCATGACAAAAGGCATGTCCAAGTGACATACCTGTCAAAGTAGAAATCATTGCTTTGTATTTAAAATTTGCTACACTTTCTGGTTCCTGTAAGGCTCCCAGACATAGCTATCATTATTGACTAAGCGGTATACCCCTTTTGGATTGAGGGGCATCAACCTGCAGGCTTTACCACTGGCAAATATTGAGGTCCTTTGATACATACTCAACAAGTAATTGGCGACCTCTGATACCTCTTTCTAAACCCAACATGCAAAAGGCAATTGGTCCTAAGCCAGCTATAATTTCTTTATTTATTTGAACCGGGCCAACCTTGGAACAATACTGCACCAATAATGAGATTTGTTGGATAATTGCCACCTCAACTTTGGCAAAAGTATGTTTTGGGGAAGAATAATCCCGATTTAACAAATATGATTAGGCAATTACATGTCTGATCTCATATATTATTATTAAAAATGAAAATAATTATCATATCGGCCAAAATACCATGGCTGATTCTTGGTGGAACCCAACAAATTGGGGAAGCTCTTTGCCACCTACTAAACGGGCTACTAACTCTAAATCTAGCAGTCAGATTACTCTGACCATGCGGCATATTCTGGGGCACCCATCAAATGGTTCTCCCCCTGCCACGGCCAGTTCCAATTTAACACCTAAGCGAGGACCCCCCTTTTATAGGTGTGGCGGAGGTCCCCCAAGGTGAAAGTATTTTAGCAGTTCCTTGATTGATTGAAGCACATTAAATCATTACCACATGGGTACGTTCTTCCTAAAAATACCATCCCATCAGTCATATCACCTAAGTGACCCAATACCTGAGGTCCAAAAGGGTGATTTAACATATTACCTATCTTGGATGTTACCAAGCTATTCCAAACGCCTAACTTTGTATTTCCCTCAACCCTCAATAAAATTTATAAATGGAATGGTCTAATATCAAGAGGGTTCATTTTTTGCTTCCTGAGCTTCCATTATTAAAATTCAAAACCTCACCTTTCTTATTTTTATTAATGTTTTCAACCTAAATTAATAAGACATTGTGGAAACCAGTGGCAGTTTAGCACCAGCGAGCACACAGCTATCTTGTTTTCTACAAGATTAAAGGGGAAATTGAAAATAAATGGAAAGGAGGATAAATCCTGGAAAACCTCCATGCGTGGCATTCTGATAGGCCAGGAACTCCATGGACTGCCTTGCTATTCCCTATCTTGGTTTGGGCCATTGGTGTACAAGCCAGACATAACTTCTAGACTAATTATTTTATGTTAAAAATCTAAGCGAATTTGTGATGAAGTAATTGATATAATTAGAGATAATGGAACAAAAAAATGTAGTTTGCCAAATATAAGTATCAACTGGGGATCTCATCGCCTATATGCAAATTTACATTTGGGGCAGCCTTGGATGAAAAAATATGGAAAAAATTCTGCGTGGAAAATATTTGGTTGGAAAAGTACTTAGCAAGGCAATATTCAGTTATCAAGTCATAAGGGAATCACAAAAAGTCTCATGTATAAAACGCTTAATGAGACCCTTTGGGATTTGTGCTGGTCCACCCATTCGCTTATAATTTCCAGCCACCCCTCTAAAATAAATATAAAGACTAAAGTCCTACTGATGGTAGGATAATGTGTTTTTCTCAGAATGACTAATACAAATTTTCCCCTAAAATATTAAAATTTGTCATTTTTACTTATATAAAACTTCATCACCCACAATACATCAAATGACGCTTATGGAGTGGCATCATATGATATATTAATTTGCAGTGCTAATGATGGCTAAATTTTTCCTGTGTAGGCCTTATGAGAGTTTAGATCAAAGAAGGTAACAAAGTCCAAGAATTGCACTTTTATTTATTATGATTCTGCACATATAATTGGGAAGAAGTTTGTCTAAAATATCCCCATTTTTTAGCCAGTGACTTATGGTATATCAACCATTTGTAATCTCAAATAACTTATCTAAAATTAAATGACACTTTAGTCTTCTTAGCTAAATTTCTCTACATATTTGGGAACTTCTACTGACGCAGGCAAAGATAAAAGATGGTGATTTCATCGTAGCAGCTTTTTGACACTCATAATAAGAACCAACTATGATAAAATAACCAGATAATTAAAGGATTAAGAGAATATTTCATTACTAGGAAGATATGATTGATGATCTTTTCACTTGACAGGTGCTAGTATTAATACTTCTAGGGCATCTTTTAGACATACTTTGAACAAACTGTTTCCCACAGATTTAATTTTACACTTCAGTTTTTAAGAACTGATACAACAATGACATTTTACTAGGTCTATCAGTAGCAAAATACTTTAAACTCAGGAAGATTTCAAGTACAAAAATTGTAACTCAAATATGCAAAATTGTCCTAAGGTCAGCCCAAAGTGAGTTTCATAATACAGCTGATGAAATACAATTGTTGTGGAAATTGGCATCAAAGAAAGCTTAATTAAAAGCCCATAATTAGGACATCAGAAAGTCTTTTGATAGAACAAGTTACTCCCTTTGGGCTGCCTATATGCAAGCTCTATAGTGCCAATTTCAAGCATCAACAAAAAATTTTGCAAAAAGGTAAACTGAATGCAATAAATTGAGGGGCAAATTATAAGTTCCTTTTCCCATGGAATTTCTAGAGTGAAACTGGGTATCAATATTAGGGAAATTTCTTGAATGATGTGGTAATTTTATTCACAGCTAATAAGGAAGGGTTGCTAAATTTAATTCAGGGTAATAATCCAGAATTGGTAGCATTTAAAAGGGTTATTTTGAGCCAACCATATATATCTAACATTTCCTCAAATTGACTGGAACATAAGCCATAATATTCCTTATTAGTATGAAATGATCGTTGACATGAAGCTTTGATTTCAGCTAAAATTGCCAATGAATTTGCACTGGATTTTTCTTCTACTCAAAAGCAAAAATAGCTATTTTTTTTTTTTTTAGTACTAGATGGTGCAAAAATAGCTATTAGTTATTTATATATTTTATTTGTATAAATTTTATATTTTTATGTTTCCTTTTTTATTTTACTTTATTTTATTTTAAAATGCTAGTATTATATATATAAATATCTTAATCAGCCAATTTACTGGGCCTTTTTATAAAATTTATGTGGACATGGTTGTATATATGGCTGGTTCTAACCTCCTTGATTGTATAATTAAATTTTGATGTCTTCTTAATATTTTCAGGGGCAACCATGATGTCATATAACTTTTTTTTTGGCCTGGTCCATGGGTGTTACAAAAAAGAACCCATTGTAAGTCTGGGCGAGTGCCCTCTCCGCTTGGACAAGGTGGCGTTCCCTTTCCCATCAAGGAAGGGTCCAAGAAGGCCAGCTGCCTCTCTCATCTCCCAGAGCGGCCTCACCCATGTGGTGGATGAGAGGTGGGTAACAGCTTACCCTTTGAGGAACACTGCCCTCCCCAGTATTAGCTTCAGCCAAATTGATACTGCAAATCAAGGGAATTTGTGCTGAGCTATTGGAAAGTCAGCATCCCAGTGGGGCGAAAGGTTCAAATGAAGTCAATGGCAATGTGCCTTTGGCATCAAGACCTGAGAGCACCAAACCCTTGGCAACAAAGCCTGACGGGAATGTACTTTTGGCAAACAAATCATTTGAGTTGAATACTCAGATAAGCTTACCAATAGCTTCAGGCTAATGAGAAATGTTGCTGCCAGTTTAGAATACTCCACCAAAAACATATAACTCTTGTCCAACATTTCTCACTTGGTCAAATGGATGCCAGAGTGACCATGTGCAGGCAGGTTAGGTTCCAAAAACTAATTCACAACCTCATGGGACCGCCCCTACGTTCTGTGGCCTCTGGAGTTTCCTGCTGCCCATTGGGAAAAACGCCATCGCCCTATTCATTGTAACTGAAGAAAATGGGCAACTTAAGCAATTGTGGACAAAAGACAGTGACTCAGCCTGCCGCCAATTCTTTTGAAGTCAGTTCACAATAAGTTCATTTACCCTCTCCTGCTCAAATTTCGCCAGGTTAGGCTGAATCATGAGAGCCCCAATGCTGCGTTTTTCTAAGCTATTCCCAAATTAAATCATCTATACAAGCAGTTGTAACGCACTGAGGAATTTTTATTGTCAATTCTCTTATATTGAATTCATTAAAAATCTTCCCACACATGAATTTATTTATTTGAGTTTAAAATTTTCTTGCCACACCCCCAAGACATCTACAATGTGGTCCCGCGAGCTTTGTTTAAACTGGGTTGTCCCAGTCATATTGTTAACTTTGGTTCCCTCCATGATCAATTGGGTTTATCATGTTTAGGACTGTATTTATTACTATGATCTTGCAATTCTCTACACCTGGATCCATTGGCTCTGGGGCTGCAACAGCTTGGTTCTTTGCCAGTTTGTTTGTTACTTTTGTATCCCAGCACTACATTATCACTTATCTCTCAGCCAATTTATACGTCGTTTGAGCAGCAATGCACCTGGCATGCTGGCTCAACTTTTGGGTACTTTTGCAACCAGACTGCCAGGCCAGTCTAAAATTTATCTACCGTTGCCATGTCATTCATCACCTAATTTAAACTTGGCCAAACTCAGCAAAATTGTAGTATTTTTGCATATCCTTTTCATGTTGGGCCTTTTTTCATAGCAAAACTGTTGTCAAAGGCTTGAGCTTGCAATTTGATTAGGGTGTCAGCAAGTTGCTTGACATATTTGGGTTAATTATTCCAGCTAAGAAGCTCTAGGCTTGCATATTGTAGTGATGGTAGGTTAGGATGTCTTCTATATAACAACTGAAAATGTGACATCCTGGTAGCTGAATGCTTGGAGATGTTGTAGACAAACATGGCTGAACTCAGGTAAGCTCTATTTAAACAGTTAGTTTAAAGTAACATTGGGATGATATTCACTAACATCCCATCTGTTTATTAAGTTGTACCATTAATTTCTAGATGTTTAAGGAGCTGAAAGCACGCCTCTTACTACCATTAACTTGTTGAGCTTAGTGAGGAAATGGTGGTGAAAGCAGTTTTCAAATCTGTAAGTATAATCTGTGAACACCCATGCTTGTGAAGGATGCTTTCAAGGACGAACGTAGCTGTAGTTGCTGCCCCTGCTCCCAAATGGCCTTAGCTTTAACCCATTTTGTCAAGTGTTCTATGATCAGAATAATGTACTTGACCTTTGAATTGCTTGTGGAAGAGGGCTGACAATATTAATAGACATGGTATGGCAGGCAAACTTAAGCTAAACAAGCTGATATGATGTGATTTTTTGGAACAGTTTTTACCTTGACATTCCACACAGCAATATAACATTTCCTGGATGTTGCAATGCATTGACTCCAAATAATTGAATCACTCAAATGCTCCTACGTCCACATAATTTCACCATGCTCTATGGCATTATGAGCAGCCATTATTTTGTTCATTTTGAGCAGATGGTCATGAGAATATATACTTTCACCCCCAACAATCTTGTAAAGTGCCCTGTCTTTGATTATTATATCTTATTGTAAGTCTAATAATAGTTATTTTCGCTGATTTGGCTCATCTTGGTACTCTCCATTGATCATCTTCTTAAATAACTCATCTGCGGCCAAAATAAGTGTAGCAATAGTGGACAGTCAAGGTAGGCATTTGGGTTCTGATGTTTTACCCCACACAATGCTCAATAATGTAAATAAAGGCTTGAAGCTTCAACGCCATCAGGATAATTGGCCCTCAGGTTCCCCCAAGTTGTTCAACCATATTAAGGATGCATGATTGGTAACGATTATAAAGTTAGTGCCATAAAGATATACCTGAAATTGCTTGCAAACCTATATGGCCACCAAGAATTTCCATTCTGTCACTGTATAGTTTCTCTCATGAAAGTTTAAGGTCCAACTAGTGAAAACAACAGGATGTACTTAGCTTCCTCCACTATCTGAGATATTAAATCTCTGATCTGCTATGAGTGATGCATTATTCTGGGCATAAATTCACGAAAAAATTCAGATATTGTAGGATGGGGCCACTAGAAGTGTCTCTAAAAGCTGTACAAATGCTTCTTGACAAGCCAGATTCTAGTCAAATGGGACCTTGTCCTTGAGCAGATGAAAAAGAGGCTCTTCAAGCTGTGTGAATTTGGCAATAAATTGGAAAGAGTAACAGATCAGCCTAGCATAACTCAGACTAGCACTACAACCTGGGCCTTTTTTTATGGATATGGCATCTAACTTAGATGGTTGGGGCTAAAGTCCTACTTTGTTGATTACAAAGACAAGATAATCCAGCTAAGCTTTAAAAATTTGGCACTTTCTAGGCTTTATTTTCAAGTTTGCGCTGCTATCCTTATGAAAACATCTAAAGTGTTCCAGGTGGTCATCAAAATTGTAACTGAAAACATTAGTGTCGTCAAGGTACATTATTACACATGACAACTTAAAATCTCCCTGGATTGTGTCCATGGATCCTTAGAAGGTAGCCATGGCATTGCATATCCCTCAAGGCATTCTTGTTGGCTGAAATAGGCCTTCTTGACTTATCATTGCACACTTTTTAATGCTCTTTTTCAGGAATGTCAATTTGCCAATACCACTACTGAGATCCATTGCTATGAAGAGTTTACCAACTTAGCCTGTCCAAGGCATCGTAAATCCATTTCTAGAGATACAACTCCTTTTCTATGACATTGTTTAATTTCTGGTAATCAACGATAACTTAATTGATTTCATTATTACTTTTTACTATTAAAATTGATGCGACCCAAGGGCTTTTTGATGGCACTAACATGCCAAGATTTAGAAGCTCAAATATCCTTTGAAAAAGCTTCTTCTGTTGCTTTTGAGCGTCTAATTGGGCGTAATCAAAACGGTTTGTGATCTCTAATATGATAGTGTGAATGACATCCTTAGCACATCCCAGATCAAAATCATATTGCACAAATATTTCCTAATATTTGAAACTAACTCCCGAGCTTGACATTTCTTGTAGGTCAGTCAAGTTACTCAAATCAGCCATTGGGGCAACGTTGTTAATTCATACTATGTTTTTTTTCAGTATCCCCTGTTTTGTCAAGAGTTCTATATGCGTGAAAAAAAGTTAATTTCTGCGATAGGGAAAAGATGTATAAAGGCGATTATCTAATGTAACTTAATCATAATGATCTGATTTTGTAGGTTTGCACATATGATATGGATTTTCACATGGCTGGGAATAAAAATAATAGGTGCAATGTTTGAATAAAATCGTGTTATGAGCCATGGCTGATATAATTTGCCATAAATTTCTTCTGGACTTTTAGCTGTCAGCCCAGTAAGGATGAATGCTTGATTTTACCAAGATATGATATTGTGCTGATTTGACCAAAGAGGAATACCCGTTGACCTATCAATCTGCGTAGGTATTGATTTAACCTTTAATTGTGTTTTGACATACTAAATTAAGATTACTCCATCTTTGTAGGCCAGATTTATGAATAGACTGAGCTTTTTCTCAATTACTCCATCTTTGTAATATTACAGCATGATATTCTGGCTGAGGGACCATCTAGTACTAAAAATGATAGTCTGGCTGAGAATGGTAAGAGTATCATCTTTGTGATATGTAACAAGTTCAAATTTTATTAAGAAGCATTTTCAAATAAATTATCACAGATTGTATTAGGCAATACTATAGCAGGTGCTGTTAATACAATAGATCTGAAGCGTAGAGGTAGGCTACTATATGCACCAAGCGTTTATTTATATGTGCTCCTGCTGTGACATATTCCTGACAGTGTGCAACATCGGTTTCAATTTTCAGCTTAACTAATTTTGTGCTAACTATATTGATAAAAGCTCTGCTATCAACATGGCCTGAACTCAGACCTTGTTCACTGCTATATCCAAATAAATACATTTGGAGTAGATTTTAGAGTATTTATTTAGTATATACTATGATTGTTTGATTATAGATGTGATAACAAACTTAAAAAGATATCTGGAAAGTAATCTGCCTTGATTTTCATCAGAATAGCCACTTATACGTTGTGAAGCAAAGGCTCATCAGTTGAACATCCAGGTTAAAGGTATAACCCTTGATCAATAATCCGCTTTGTGTAGAGTTTAGATACTTATGCTCAGGCTTCTTTGGTATTTTATAAAAACTTGGTTGATTTTTCTTTATCTCTAGTAGTGACCATAAGGACATCTGTCAGGATTTGAGATGATGAGTGAATCAAAATCCCTACTCCCAAATTGAACCTTAATAAGTCAATTTTAGGCCCTCACAAATGAAATTGGTCCCTGAAGGTACAGTGAGAGCTTTGATCTGGAAGCATCGCATGCATGAAACTTGATGGAGATGCCTTCAGGAATTTTACCTCCGCTTCCTAAACCTTGAGAGGCACAGCCCCCACCATTGCAGTCATGAGAATGTCGCAGAACAATTATGGCATCGACCAGGCAGTTGATCCAGAAGACTGTGAAAGTTTCTGATCATGCAGGGCCATGGAGGTCCCCTAGGCAACAAGTCCCCACACATCCTATAAATATTCGCACTTTCTAACTCAAAATTTTATTCTATTTTGGCCCATCTTTTCATCTTTATCAATCTCTCCACTAGTTCGCCGCTTTGAGCCCATTTTCAAACTTCAGCTACAGTCAAGAGAACATTTATGCTGAGATATGTGGTGCTCACTATAGGGGGCTCTGAGATGTCCCATAAAAGATTTTTCACAAAAAAGGGAGAATAATAACATCAAGAAAACTATCCTGATGATTGGTTGAGAAGTGTAACTCTATGGATTAACACCTCTCAGTAGAGTTTTCCTATCCAGATTGAAAGCCTAGAGTTTTAGGATACCTTCCAGTTTACTCTAACATCCATTAACAATGATCAGTTAAATTCTAATATTGAATCATAATGAGATTAAACAACTGTTAAAAGGCAATTACTCTCTGAAAGGATGCTCCAGTTGCTCCCGCGCCTCTTCAATGCCTTCCATGATGCAAGATTTATATACCTTGGATATACTACCCTCAGGAGAATTGGCTTGGGTACCAAATGCTATCTCTGAAGCTTCATCCATCTGGCCATTCACCACCTTCTACAAATAATTATGTTGCATTACCATGAAGTATCATGACAACTAGGGCTTACTCAAACTTACACTCAAATATTTTTGACTTTTATAACGTGGGCTCCTCCCTCAATTAACAATAATAGAATACATTGTTAATAATCATCAGTCGATGAACGAGGCTTTTAATCAGTTTGTCATGTTGAACATTATAATTTTGGGCTCCATTGAGGACCAGCTTTGTCAAAATATGTAGCACCTTGATGCTGTCTGGAACTAGCGCCTTACCCAGATCAAAGACCTTATGCTGACCCACTAGCAACACTACCAGGAGTCAGCCTCCTGTAATATTGCCTCTGGAAGTGAAGGTCCTGAAGGGCCCCAGGGACCAAAAGGTCCAGAAACCCTGAAGGGCCATAAGGGCTTGTAACAGTCAAGGAGATTTCTGACCTCTGCATAGCCCTAATCTTTCCCATTGCAAAGAGCAGGGCTGAAGTGGATGATTGCAATCACAAGGAATTTCGAGAATGGCATTCTGTCAAATCAGATGCCTGAAATTCTATATTACTAAAAATGGCAATTAGGAGTGAAATCCTTGCAAAGGGCGCTCTGGCCAATCAGATGCCTAAAAACCAAACATTACTAAAATGGTCAGTGATGAGGGAAATTCTCATAAAAAGCGCTCTGGCTAACTAGATACTTAAAGATACAATATTGCTAAATCAGTTAATACTAAGAAAAAGCCTCAAAAATGGAATTCTGGCCAACCAGATGAGACCACTTCAGATGAGGCATAACAGCCTATCAGAAATGGAGATCTAGAAAATAAGATGCTGTTAAAGCTTATCTTATTAATTTAAATTTTGGCAATAAGGTTGTCAACAACGGAATGGGTGTTGAAAATGACTTAAACAAAAAATATAAGCATGAAAAAGTTTTGATAACCTCTATAGTATTCATCTCTAGTTCTGGAATGGGTCATGAAGAAGAAATTGAAATCAAGACCCTCGAAATATCCCCATCCTCAAGAAGATGCCCACAGACTTTGCGGAGAACTAGGCCTGCTCTTCTCCAGTAGTTGGGGTATAAATGTAAAGTGCAAAGTTTAGTATAGCAGCTTTGTCTTCTATAGTAATAATAACCTTAATAAATTCAGAAGTTAATTTTAAGATCAAAAATCCTATTTTTAAGGAATCTAAGGGAACGCACTTCTGGACCACACGTCAGACTTTAAAAAGTCCATAGCGTCCTTGTATGCACTTTCTGGAGCCCAGACCCTTCTGCTTGGCGTCAGTATAGTTCTCACTGTAGTTTAATCCTTCATCATCAAGAGTCTTCCAAATAATAAGATGTTGGATGTTACCACAGCAGGGTAGCCTGCTTGTGAGTATTTACCTGGGCCTTCTTGCCCAATACTCTGTAACAGTGTTCAGGGACCCCATCCATCACATTGGACGAAGATAATTTAACTGATGTCCCTGTTTCTAAGGGTGCTGGATAAGCCTCCAGAACAAGCCCTGACTGCGTGATATAAACACCTGACCATGTGTCTGATGGTCATCTTCTCTCTCCTGTTCCTCATGAAAGAAGCCACCCATTTCCTCTTCTCCTGCAGGCACGTCCAACTCCACTCCTGTTCTGAGCAGCCTTTTCTGGAATTATGACAGGTCCTCACCCTGGGGAGCTAAGCACACTACACTTGACCTTCTCCAAGTAAAACTTTAGGCCTGGCTTACAGCCACCTCAGGAGGAACTGCCCCTATGTCACTCCAGATTGAACAGGTAGTGGCTACCCTGCCCCAAAACCCGGTGGAATGGTTCACTGAGTTAATGTTAACCCAGTTGTTTTTTCTCCCTACCCTTAATGAATGTCTACAATTGGTCGAGAGAGCGGCCATTCCTGATGCCTCCAAAGATGTGGCTTGGTCTGCCCTACTAGCTCTCACGCAGGGGAAGATACCAGTCATGGAGTAAGCCCATGTGTACTTCCCATTAGCCAAGGCGGCCAAGGTCACCTCCTCCTAAATCGCACAAATGTTCTTCCAGAACATCTGTCCCAACATCCTTTGCCACCATGGATGCAACCGCCTGGGTGCCATTCTCACTGAGGAAGTCTTACTCATGACCCAGATGGAGGGAAACTGACATTAGCTCAGAGGAAATCCCACTCATGTCACAACAGGGGGAAGTTCCATGGTAAACAATTTAAATTTGAGCCTGTCTCCAAACCCTCACAGGAGCCCCTTAAGAATCTTCCTGAGGCCCTACCAACGGGGTTACCACTCCAAAACTCCCAGATAGGGCGCTTCTAATCCTACCTACAACTTCTGGCTGACCCCTACATGCGTCGCCACAATTAATAAAGGAAATTTCTCATCCTATCTTTATGCTTCAATTTTGCTACAGATTTGGGGAAACAAGGGTAGGATTGAGGACAAACTCTGGGCGCTGATAGACACAGGAGCAGAGAACAACTATCTAGATGCTAGGTTAGCGCGAAGAATGATACTGAGGATGTAATGGAAGGGAAATTTATGCTAGCAGAACCTTGTAATAAGTAAAAGGTTGTGAAGTCAAGCCCCAGGTGATGCTTCAGCAGGGGCCTCACAAGTTCCAAAAAACATTTAGCGCTACTAGAAACCTGCCTCGCCCCATAATACTGGAATGCAATGATGGCACAAGTACCCCATCAGTCATACTGGAGGAGCGCCTGGTTATGCTCACCTAAAGGATCAACCTCTGATGCACTAGATTTTCTTCACCACTGGTGGAGGGAAGTCCATGGTGAACGAGGTACTGAGGCAGGATCATGTGATGGACATCCCTGAAGGGTTTCATCCATACAAAACCTGTTCCAGAAAAACAATGATTCTCAACCTCCCCAAATGGGGTTTCCCCTTTATGTTCAAGTAAAAAAATGACTCAAAATTTCCCAAGGGTTTCCCCATCTTCCCATTTGCCCTAAAGGCAAAGGCGGCCATAGGAGCGTAAGTTAAGGAGATGCTTGGAATGTGGTATGATTGTAACTTCCAAGTCTGCAACGATATCACCCATACTACAGATCTCAAAATCAAGTGGCAAGCTGTGTCCGTGTAGATTAATGGCAGTTGAACGTGATAACTAATTCTGATCCTTATCATATTATAGATGGAGTCCAACCCCTAGATTATTTTGAGGCGTCAGGTCTTCACCAGGTTGGACATGTTTGATTCGTTCAACCAAGTTCCTGTGATCGCAGAGCAACAACATTAAAATCCAGAAAGTGCCATTTGGGTATGTTAAGATACAAAAGGGTGCCCTAAAGTCTCAAGGAACACCCCAGCGGTATTTCAGTATATCATCGACAATGTTTTGGGCAACCTGATTAAGAAATACTGCATAGCATGCATGGACGATATCCTTGTGTTCTCCAAGACCAAAGAGGTTCACAAGGGCGACGCGCTGAGCATGCTGGAGGCCCTCAATAAGGCGAACCTCTGCTTGAAGCTGTCAAAATGTGAGTTCTACAAGTTCACTGTCATTTTCTTAGAAAACTTAGTCTTCCACAAAGGGATGACCATATGCCCTGAAATTTAAAGGCGGTGAGAGAGTGGTCAGCCCCTACATATAGAACTGGCGTTAGGAGTTTTCTAGCTGTGGTAAATTTCCTTTGGTTTTCTTAAAGACCTCTCCAAAACCGCCAAGCCTTGGCCCCATATGACAGGGCAGGTGTCATTTTGGTGGGAAAAGGAGGAGAAAGAAGCTTACCAAGATGTCAAGGAGAGCCTCATGATGGCACTGGTACCTACCTACCCTGACGCTAACCATCCTTTGATAGTGGAGACTGAAGCCTCAAACTTTGCTATTGGGAAAGTTCTGCTGTAGGAGGGCGAAGACAGGATAGACCAACCTGTAAGCTACTTTAGTAGGAAAATGCTGCCTGCAGTGATAAACTATAATTTTTAATGATAAGGTGCTCCTGGCAATTGTATGAACTCTGGAGTATTTGCAGCATCACCTGCTGTACGCCTGATACCCATTCATAAACAGAACTGACCACCGCGCCCTCAAATTATACAAGATCCTGGAGTTCGTGAAATAACGCTAGGCTTGGTGGCATCTCAAGTTGTGCAGTATAATTTGAAGATCAGGTATAATCTGGGGGCGAACATCTTATTCCAGACCTCCTAAGCAGAGACTCAGTAATGGTTTTCAAAAATTAAGACTTGGAGGACTAAAACTTGGCATCTATGTTTCCCCCAAATGTGTTCACCGCCATCCAAAATACCACTCAAAAAACTGACAGAAAAGCTTTGGGATGCCCAGCTTTACTAAGAGTATGGTAGAACTCTATGGAAGGACCTGTAAGAGGGCAAGAACAAGATCATATGATAAAATGCAAAAAAGAAGGGCCTCCTCCTTCACAAAGGGCGCCTGTGGCTTCCCAGCTGTTAGATCCAGGAGGAGGTAATAAGCGCATTCCATTACCACCCTTGGTGGGACACCCATGATGGAGAAAATGAAAGAGATCATGTATTGAAGTTACTCATCATCAGGATCCCTAGCTACGTAAAAGAGCATTATTGAATGCATAGCCTGCGCCCAATTTAAACACGCCAGGCAGAAACCCTCAGGAAACTAAAGCCCCTCCAGATCGCGGAGATGCTGTGGTCCTCGTTAAGTGTGGACTTCATAACAGTTTTTCCAAAATTGGAGAGGTATTATGCTGACATGGTATTAGTGGAAAGACTGACCATGTATGCCAAATTCTTTCCGTGTACTTTTACAATCAAAACAAAGGGCACAGAAAAGATTTTTGTGAAAGAGGTGTTCTCACGATATGGCCTCCATGAGGAGATAGTGTCAGATAGAGGCCTGCAATTCATCTCGCGCTTCTGGCAATACATATCAAAACCTTCAGATTAGACTGTGCAGATCATCGGCCTACCATCCTCAGTCTGATGGCCAAACTGAACGAGCTAAACAAGTCCTTGAGCAGTGCCTGCGCTGCTACATGACCACCAAACAAGAACGGTGGTTTTAATGGCTGAATCTAGCCCAATCCTCTTAAATCAATCTAGCAAAATCAGTGACAGGAATGTCACCTTCATATAAAACTAAAAGTTCCATACTAAGATGGTGGAAAACCCCCATAGAGGTTTGACCCAATGATGAACAACCTGTCAGCTAAGATGAAGGATAACATAAAGAACCTCCATGAAAATTAATGAAAGTGGTAGAGACACAGAAGAAGTAGGCTGATATTCACTGATCTGAGGCATCAGTGCTAAAAGAAAAAGACATTATGATGATTATTGAGAAGAACTAAGCACTCCTTACTTTCTGAAGAAAATTTTTTCCAATAGCCCTAGCCCATTTAAGGTTCTCCATCATGTAAATAAAATAGCCTAAAAACTTGATTTTGCCGAGGGATCTTATGTATGTAACCAATGCTGCACATCTTGCAACTCAAAAAATTCTTAGTCCTCTCCCATGAAGCCAGAGCCAGTTCATTTAGGCAACCTATGAGAGGCCAAGTATAAATTTGAGAAATCTTGGACATCAAGATCTCCCAAGGGAAGCGTTAGTACCTGGTAAAGTGGGTAGTTTACCCAGTGGAAGAGTCCACCTGGAAAACTGCAAACAAAGCATCAACTGTCCACAGAAGGTGGAGGAGCTCTGGAGCATGAGGGGCTCTCATCTGGGGGGATGATGCAGCAGTCAAGGCGTTTTCTGACTGCCACATAGCCCTAATTTTTCTCATTACGAAGATAAGGGCTGAAGGGTATGGTATAATACCAAGGAATTTTGAAAGTGGCATTCTGGCGAATCAGATGCCTCAATATTCAATACTACTAAAATAGTGATGAGTATAGAAATTTTCATGAAGGGCGCTCTGGCTAACCAGATACCACCAAACCTTAAATTACTATATTTTTTAATGAGGAGGAAACTCCTCATAAACGGCGCTATGACCAACCAGATACAACCAAATACAATATTGCTAAACCAGTTAATTCTAAGGGAAAGCCTCACAAATGGCATTCTGACCAGCCAGATGAGGCCACTTTAGATGAGGCTAAACAGACCTCAGTCATGGCTTAATGACATAATAGAGGACACAAATTTTAAGGACTTGTTTGGTCGTCAGGATGCCAAAAAGGTCAATTTGCAAGGTCTTCCTGACTTAAAATATACCCTAGACTAACTCTGGGTACAGGCGAGATATACCCAGGTTGGTTCTAGGGATGTGCGTGATGCTTGGCCTGGCGTTGCAGCCAGGGCGTTAAAACGCACCAGCTACGCTCTCAACGCAGAAGGTTTGGTTTGGTTACTTGAGGAACAGGGATTTGAAACCCGTTAAATTTATAAACTTGCTAACTTGGGACAAGTCAATTTGCAATCTATAACTCAAATTCAGACAATCTCAAGTTACAGGACCCTAGCCAATAGCAGCATGCACTTATTGGCTCGCCTAGGCTTAGCACCACTTCCGCCAATTGATAACTCTCCCCCCATTGTTTAATTATGTTTCTGCAAGACCAACTTTCCTCATCAGTCGTCTGGTTTATTAAATCCCTGTTTGTCTTAGTACTTTATGTGCATTTGTTTAGTTCTGTTTGCTGACCCAAGAGGTCACAATTAGCCAAATGTGTGCCGTCATTGCTTGGGCCATTCTGTGCACTGTCCTTCTGGATAATGTTTTTTTACCTTTATTCAGCGAAGGGTGCCGTAGTAGGGGGGTGGTCCTTTGCCCCCTCTCCTATTGGAACTGGAACGTTACTGACATGCTCCTGCCATTAGACAACGAACCTAATTTTTGGTCTCTCCAAGACTTATTCCATGTGGAAGGTTTGCTTAGTGGTAACTAGGTGCTTTGGCTGTGCACCGTGGTTGAAACGCTATTGTTCATGGTGTTATCACTATGGTCTATGGTGTACCAGCTTGGTGTTTCTTCTTTTGCTGCTTATGGTGCGACTTAAACCCTTTTAATGAGTACCTGGTGGTTATGGGCCGTTTGAGGCCCAGTTCTGGGGCTTCCAAGTTACCCACCACCTCTTCTAGTTATATAAAACCCATCCCTGACTCCCATCCTTCATGAGTTGAGTGGCTGCGTCATCATTTGCCATAGGTACCTTCCTGGGTGTTATACATTTATAAAACTGTGTAGTGGGTTTCCAATATTATAGAGAGTTTGAAGCAACCATTGGGGCAGGGCAACCCTGTGCCGCTGCTTCCAGGCTTTACCGTGGCTCACTTGTGCACCATGGTGTTGGGCGTTTTTTGTGCTCTTATTCTTTTGAATCTCCATGTGTCTAAGGCATACCTGTGTCTATCGTTTCACAAATGTTATTTTCCATGCCACTTTGGAAGCCCCTGTTATGGATACTCAAGTGAGTCAAGCTTCCCCCGCTGGCTTTGAAAAATCTAATTGAAGCTTTTTGGGAAATTTCCCCACCCCAAACTGGAAAACCAAGTAATTGAGACGTCATGGTTTCACCCATGGAAGCCCCTATAAATATGGGCCCCAAAATCTTGCGCGCGCCTCTGAAAAAGAGGATTCTTATCCTTACAATCCTTTGTTTTTATCATAAATCAAAGGCGAGCAGGGTGCAGCCCAAAACTGTAATTAAATGTCTCAGTTAATCATGCCGCTATTATGTCATCTGAGGCAGCCCCTATAAATATGGATTCCTCGCCTATTAATTTTTTCTTGAACGGGGAAGAGCTCCCCACCAATTACCTCCACTTTTTGGCGGAATTGGAGGGTACAGGCGAGCCTAGCCCCAAATTTGATTTAACGAATTTAACTAAAATAAATTTCTCTCCACACTGCATTTGGACGGTGCAGGTGGGGCAATTAGAAGGGCTTGGGGGTGATGGCCTTAAATAATGATGTAAAACTGGCCACTGGATTGGGTATGAGGTCATCCACGCCCAAATACACGTTTTATAATGCAAATTCTTTAAATGAAAATGAACCATATATCTTCACTTATGGCTCTAGTATGGAACCCATTTCTGTATACCAGATTACCTCAGAGAACCCGCGCTTGAACTCTAACAAGATCCACAGAATACAGAAGGTGGAGAAAAGGTTATTATTATAATATAAAAATTTTTATGCAACTGCTGAAAATAAGGTGGGATATGTGGCCTCAGTAGTGAGAGTGGCAAATTATCCTTCAACATTTTTTGATGCAAAAACCTACCCTGGTGGCATGTTTATGCCTGATGAAGATTTTTCTGGTAAGGTGTTGGCATTGTCTAATTTTAAATAAAGACCATTCAGGATATTTTTTGTTGACTGCTATCTTTTCATCCCATTTAGGGAAAATCAGCACAACTACTTTGGTGGATACAGGAGCCTCAGAGAATTTTATTGACAAGGACATAGCCACCTTGAGTTAAATTACTTGCCAGGTGTTGTGGTTAGAGGAGGGGCTTTCCAAAGTTATTTCCACGCTGAAGGTTCTGGAGTTAGTGGATTATCAAGTCAGCTAGTATCATTTGAATGACCTCTTTATCAAGAAAAAACCTCTTGTACCCCATTATTTTGGGAGTAAAGTGGCGGCTAAAGTTTGAAGTCAGAATAAACTTGAAAGACAATACTTTATCATTAACTTTGTATAATGGCCATGAATTAGTTATCCTTTTTCTAAAGTGAACTCTCAGGGCGCTCTGCTCCACAGGCCAAGATACAAACTCTCAGCCTTGCTCCGTTGCTGAAGCCCTATCTGGAGGTACCCTTACCCTCCTGTTTGGAGGGGCTGAATTTTTCGTTTGATGCAGCTTCAGCCAATGTACTACCAGCTCATTAAGATCTTTATTGCGAGTCCAAGCTCACCTTTAATCTGGTTTGTATATCTTCTCCCAAAAACTTTTGACTATATTGGAGTAAGTAGTATATGATGTGTGGGTTAAGAACTTTTTAGATAAATGTGCAATATCTCAGCGTACCCCCAGTATGCTCCCCACTTCTCTTTGTGGAGAAGGACAATGGTACCTTATGCCCATTCTTAGATCATGGGAATCTCAACAATTTCACATTACAAGACTTGTATCCCATCCTGGCGGACTCATACATTGCTTGCTATGTGGAGAAGGCTAAAGTCTTCTCCAAACTGGAATGCTTAAACGCGTTCAATCAGATCTGGATCAAAAATGGCCAGTAGAGGCTAACCGCTTTCTGTACCATAACTCTTTTTAGTTTCAGGTTATGCCCTTTGGGCTTAAAAATGCCCCAGCTATATTTCAACGCCATATAGATGCAGCTTTGGGGGACTTGCTGGGAATGCGAGGTAGCCTACATGGATGATATTCTGGTGTTTACCCATTATCATGAGTCCCATGCAGTACATCTTTGACAGGTGGTGGATTGGTTAATGCAACCAACCTTACGCTGAAAATCAGTAAGTATGAATTATTCAAGTCCCAGGTCACATTTCTAGGCAACGTCATGTTTGACCAAGGCCACATGATAACTCCAGACAAGGGTAAGGCGAATTGTGAGTGGCCCACCTCAACTTCAGTCAAGGAATTAAAGAGTTTTTGGGTACGTGTACGTTCCTTAAAAACATCACACCAAATCTTTTTGAGGTGGCGGCGTCCTTGTATAAGGCTAGTGGAGCAAAAGTGCTCCAGTGGTACCCCGTTTTGCAGGATGCCTTCCAAGTGGTAAAGTGCACCCCATTGTCCATGGTCGTTCTTCACCATGTAGAACCTGAAAAAGGGCTTATTGTGGCTTGAAGCCTTCAAATTTGCCATAGCGACTACCTTGTTACAAGTGGGTGGAAATTGATTAGAGCATTCAGTGGGATATTTTTTAGAAGTATCTTTACCAGTGTTAAATTACGCCATTTACGTCAAGGAGTTATTGGCAGTGGTTGAGGCGCTGGCCTATTGCGCCATAATTTGCATGGGTCATAGCTACTATTCTGCGTCTGTACAGATCATTGTGCCTTGTTGTACTACCACAAACCTCAAGTCTTGACCTTACATCAAACCCTCTGTCATGAGACCCTAGCACACTTTGCGTTTTCCTATTAGTTTACAAAGGTCAAGGAGAATGGCTTAGAAGATCTTTTGAGCTAAAACCCTGCTTATCTCCCAATCTTAAGGAGGTAGAGATGCATAATAATTACTTGATGATTTCACCAGGTATATTGTGTCTCAACTTCCCTTTCATTTGGCTCATGGGCCAGCGCTTGTTCCCCTGGAAAATGCAGAGGAATATAATATGTTCAGAAAGGCAGTCCTTTCACAACTTTTGTTGACCGAGTATACCATGGTCCTCACCAAAATTGAGTTAAATAAGGAGGACATTACCAGGGGTTATCACATGAAGGATGAGATGGTGTAGTTTCAGAGGCGCCTATGGATTCATCCTAACCACTTTGCCTGGAAATCATCTGGGACCATCATGACAGAATCACAGCTAATCATCCTAGGAAGACCAAGAATCTAGAGTATATTTGACACACCTTTAATCGGAAGGGTTTAGCTGCGCAGGATACCAGGTATTGTAAGGTGTGCATGGTCTTCAACCAAATGAAGCTAAATTGCCAGTTCCTCGCGGGGTTGTTGGTACCAGAAAAAAGACTGAAGGGACTTGTACTTCTTTATTGGTAAATTTTTTGTGAAGTTGCCAGCATCTGATGGCTACGATGCCATCATGGAAGTGGTGGAACGTTTTATGAAGTTTGACCACTTTATTTCATGCAGAACCACAGTAACTGCAGCTGAGATGGTTGGGCTCTTCGTGTCTCATGTGTTCGCCCTTCATTGGGTGCCTCAGTAATAATTAGTGATTGAGGGTTCCTTTTTACCTCTGATTTTTGGGAAGAGCTGTGTAAGACTCTTCAAAATTCGCCCTTGACGTCAAACAGCCTATCAATCCCAATCAGATGGGCAGACTGAACGAGTGAGCTAGTTTTTGGTAAGTTCCTGCAGTGTTACATTGCCGTAGACCATTCAGATTGGTTTTCTCAACTATCCATGGCCCAATTTAGCTACAACAACACTCAACATGCGTCTATCAGTTGTTCCCCATTTTTTGCCAACCATGGGTTTCCCCCGATTTCAACATGGAGCCAGCTGTGAATTTAAAGTGGAAGAGGCGGTGGAATTTGCTAAAACTATCAAGTAAACAAACCAGGGGGTTACCAAAAAATTGAAGGTGGCAATGCAAGTTTGTAAAGATAACGCTGATGGAAAAAGATGGGTAGGTCATGCGTATAAGGAAGGGGATATCGTGATTCTGGATTCTAGAAACATCACTCTCAGGCAGCCATGCAAAAATCTGGGACCAAAAAGGATAGGGCCTTACCACGTTATCAGAAAGTTGGGCCAAGCCTCATATCAGTCAGACCTCCCCCCTCGTTCCAGATTTTGCCATCTTGCATGAAAGCAAGCTGAAGTTGTTTGAGGGCCCCCACCAGAGAGACTCTGGAGGCTTATCTCGTTGATGGGGCAACAGAGTGGGAAGTGGAGGAGACTGTAGCCTACCACTGAGTAAAAAGAAGAATGAAGTACCTGGCATCCTGGAAGGGCTTTGATGCTGCAGAGAACAGTTGGGTTCCAGCGCGTGACTGGTCCATGCCTAATATCTAATCAAAGTTTTCCACGAGCGTTTCACTGAGGCTGAAGGGCCCAAGTCGGAGCAGAACATCGTTGTCATGAAGATGGCCCCTGCACACAAGAACTTTTCCCCGGAGAAAGCCCCTGGAGGAGGGGTGGAGCCCCGAAATATTGAGAGGGTAATGTCATGGCTTAATGACATGAGTGAGGGCACAAATTGTAAGAACAAGGCTGTTCATCAGAAGGACAATAAGATCAAGTTGTAAGGCCTTCATGACATAAAACATACCCTAAACCAACGCTGCGTACAGGCAAGATATGCCCAAGTTGGTCCTAAGGTTATGCTTGATGTTCATACCGGCATTACAGCCAGGGCAGTAAAAAGCACCATTTAAGTTATCAATTTTGACAGTTTGCTTTGAGTACTTGCTGAACAGGGATTAAAACCTGTCCATATATAATATTGCTAAATTAGGATAAGTCAATTTGCAATCAATAAATTGAGTTTTGACGATCTCAGGTTACAGGACCCTAGCCAATAGCAGCGTGTGACTATTTGTTCGCGTAGGCTTAGCACCACTTCCACCAATTGACAGATCTCCCCCAGTGTTTAATTATGTTTCCACAAGACCAACTTTCCTCATTGGCCATCTGGTCCAAGAACCCCGTTCGTTTTAGTATTTTATGTGCAATTATTTAGCTATGTTTGCTGACCCCAAGAGGTCCCAATTACCCAAATGTGTGCCATCCAATCTTGATCCTTCTGTGCAACGTCCTTCTTGATGTTTTGTTTATCCTTTATTCATAGGGAGGGTTCCGTAGTAGAAGTTGAGCCCTTGCCCCCCTCCGCTATTGGAAATAAAGCTTTACAGAAATGCTCTTAACAACTCTCAGAAATGGCGATATGGCAGATCATATGCTAAAACTTATTTAGTTCATCAAAATTTTAGAAATAAGGTTGTCAACAATGGGACGGGTGTCAATTATGACTCAAAACAATAAAATAAATATGTAAAAGTTTCAACAACCTCTATGTTACCCGCCCTAGTTTTGGAATGGGTCAATAAATGTAAATTGAAGATTAAGACCCTAAGATTATCCTAATCCTTGAGAAGATGCCTGTGGACTCCATGGAGAACTTGGCCTGCTCTTCCCCAGTAGTTGAGGTATTAAACTATAAAAGTTTCGCTAACTAACTTCATCTTCTTTAGATAAAAAAATTATTAAATTAAGAAATTAATTTAAGATTTAGAATAATTTATTAAAAAATATAAATAAACAACACTTATAGACCACATGTCAGATTTTTCAAAGGTAATCGCATCCTTATATGTGCTTTCTGGAGGCTAGAAACTCCTGTTTAGCGCCAGTATAGTTCTCACTTTAATCCAAAGATCATTTCAAGAGTTTTTTTTCTAAATATTCAAATGAGGGATATTACCACAGCAGGGTTATCAAGCTTGTGGGTACTTAACTGGTCTCTCTTGCCCAACTGCAGTGTGGCAGTGTTCAGGAACCCCATCAATCACAGGAACAAAGGTCCTCATGGGATACAAAGATCTTTCTTTCCACAGTGCCTAAACCTGGAGATCTTAGTGACTCCTGAAAACAAGACGTGCTATCAGCGCTTGCTGTCTTATAAGATCAAATATGAAATGTGGCCCAAGGCTGCGAGCTACAACTAGATGGAATTTGTCTTGGCCACAGAGTTTCTTTTGAGGCCTTGTCAGATGAATTGTATGAATTCAGTGCTTTTGCCAAGCTCACTGATGGTTACATCACACAACTTGTCTAAGCCTGTCACAGGTTCATAACTCAGTTGGACCACTTTGAGAGTCATCTGCTCCTTTCACGTGATAAGATCCAAGCTGAAAAGGAGCAATTTCCCATAAAAAATTCCATTACCTCTCTAAACCAAATTTAGGATGACATTCAAGAAGAGTTGGAAAGATCAAGATGACAATTGGATCAATAAGTCCCTCGTGACTATGTGGAAACCAAGATATTTGAGCCTGCACTGGTTCTTGGCATCAGTACCATTCCTCCCCTCGTGTGACTAATTTTAAGTCTAGTTTCAATATGAAGTAACTCCAGGACAGGAAAGTATTGCCTCCTTCCTGTCACTTATGAAAGCTTGATGGAGGAGGCCACGGACTAGCTTAAGATGAAGCACATCCATTCCTGCTAAAAATATTACCACCCAGGAGATTATGACTCCTCATCTAAAGAAATGCTGTAACTAGAAAAGGTCTGTACCGCTAACATCAAGAAATTTGGAAGAAAACAATACTTGGCCAATCAGAGGCAGTTGTTAATAGACATTCGTTTAAACAAAGGATAAAATCTATTGGAGTTTGCCAGTTGATTCTATGGCCAAGCGCAACCTTTGGTAGATCACTAAAAGCATTACTTTAGATGATGTCGTAATTGCAGTCATCTCCGCATTGTGATCTTATCATGAGGCTCAAATACACATTATTGGCCAGAAGAATAGCTTCACCTGTATCTGAGAAATTAAGAAGGCACTTAAAGAGATCTATGAATTTATCTTGCATACCAAGTTTTCTGCATCTGCCTCATCCAGTCATCCTCAGATCCATGTTGTTGAAAACAAAAAATAATCATGATCTCGATGTTCTTATGCAATGAATGAGATCATAGCGCCAAGAATTTCTGGAAGAGATTTGACGAAGAGGTGGGAAAAAGGCCATCCGCATGAGGAATGTGGCACTCCATGATGACATCCCTGTACCGCCTCAAGAATGTTTAGTGACCTCTAATTAGCCTATTGATTTAATATTAGAAGAGGATGATTTGTTACCCTTTGATAATAAAGAACCTGATACTGCTTATTATTCTTCTGATGAATCTCCTATGCTCTTACTCTACCACCACAGCCCAGGAGTTTAGTCACACATGTCACCGTTTGAGTCCACAAAATTTTTTGTCCATGTTATTGTCGATAGTGGTTCCCCATGAATGTCATTTTGTCTAAATTAATAAAGTGCATCATGTATTGTTCAGACTTCCCCATTACATGAATATGGCATGGCTGAGCCACAATGCACTAGATCCATTGAGGCCTATTCCTTTCTACCCCATTACTTTGGGAAGCTCTTCATAAATACCCTCACCAATGCGTTAGACAACCTGAGCTATGACCTCTCTTAGGGACTCAGTTTCTCAGAGATAATTCAGCTGTCATGTACTATGAAGGTGTTTTTCCCTGCTGAGACACCAAGTCCCACTGGTTTTTTAAAAGCTCTCGTGACTCCAAGATGGATGTCAAAGCTCAGGCTTGTCTGTGAGAGAGCGAAGGCAGATTGACTGGCTCAAGTACATTTAAGAGGTTCTTGCTACAGATGCCCCTCATGCAGTAGATGGTCAAGAAGGAATACCAAATATTTTCTTAAGAAGATCACTATACCACCAAAGTTCCCAGGTTATTGTTGATTCCTGGGTCAATATCAATATTCATTCTGGACAACTGCAAGAAATCTGATGCCTAAATTTCCTATACATCAAAGAGGTCCTGAGCTGTAAAAAAATTTTAGATCCAACTTATGATGGATCCATAGCGGTGTTATTGGCTACTGTACTGACAAACCTATAATAATGAGGCATTATTTTACAGACGTTTATGTTCACCTCCTATCTGTAGAGTTCAATGACGATGTCTGTAGCTTTGGAAGTTCATGGTATTTTGGGCTATAAACACCCCATTAGTAGCTCCAGTAAACACCTTTATTGGGTAGGAGCTCACTAGTGAGCAACAGAGCCAGGGTAAGAAATTAATGGAGGAAGATCTAATACCTTATCAAACTCTACCTACAATTTAAGGAATATGAATGGCGCTTTGCATCACTTAGAGACTAGGGACCCTCCCCCATTTAATACCGTCCCTACTGGCAAAATAAAGTTTAATAAGCTCAGGTGGCTGTTTAGCTCAAGCAACTAAGAACTGAGCTATTGGTGCCTTCAGGTAATCCTTGGGCCACCCCCTTCCTGTTAATTTGAAAAAAGGATGGAAGCCTAGTGTGGTGGTGGGATAATAATGGATTGACTCCATTACAAAGAAGGTCAGTTACCCCTTGTCCATGATTTAAGATCTCTCCACTTGATCACTAAACTTCAATATATTCTGCTATGAATCTTGCTAGCAGATATTAACAAGTAGAGCTCTCCCAAAAATTGATCCAAATGTGCGCTCATAGCCAATGAGGGTCTATTTGAGCCAATGAGGATGCCTCAGGGCCTTTGCAACGCGCCTGCTACCTTTCAATGTGCCATGGATGGATTATTAGGGGATTTGAAACCATACTGTGTCCTCATGTACCTTGATAATATCGCTGTCTTCTCACAAGGCTTCAACGGTCAAGTGGAACATCTCAGGGAAGTCTTAAGCCATCTTAGGAAGCCCTCAATATTTATAAGCCTTCAAAGTGCACTTCTTAAATCTGAAATGGCTTTTCTCAGACACAAAGTCTCAAAAACATGATATCCAGCCCATCCCAGATAAATTCAACGCCATTGAGAAGATGTCGCGCCCTCAGAGCCTTAGGTATATTGAAGTATTCATGGGCGTAGAGGGCTATTACCATCAGCTTATTCCTCAATTTGCTGACTTAGCCAAGCCCCCGGTCTACCTCATAAAGAATGTGCCTTTTGAGCTCCAACCTGAACAAAAACAGTTTATAATGCGTGAGGACTGATCTTTGTACTAAAACTATATTTTGTTCATCTCTGCATTGATTAAATCTTTTTGCTATTTACTGACGCTAGTGATGTTGCTATAGGGGCTACCCCTAGCTCAGCACAATCAAAATCATACCGATCATCTGATGGCTTACTTCAGCAAGACCCTGAGCAAGCCTGAACGGAATTATATCTCACTGAGCGTGAGTGCCTGGCTGTTTTTTGGCACTAGTTGGTCCCAACCTAAAGGGGGGATACAACGATCTCTGAGTGCCTGGCTGTTTTATTGGAAATTGAGAATTTTTGGCCCTATCTATATGGCACCCATTTCACCATAATCATTGCCCATTTCTCACTCCAATGGTTGCAGCAGATGAAGGACTCAAATGTCATGTTAGCAAGATTGACCCTAAGCTGCAGAACTACGATTTTACCATCGTCCATCATGCAGGAGTGATTCAATAGCAAGCCAAGGGTCTCATGTGGATGTCAATCTTAGCGCCATAACCCACAAATAAGACTGACTAATGATCTAATTGGCCATCCAAAGAGATGGGAGTTTGAGACTCCTGAGATCCAAGCTGAGATCCAAAAATAACCTGAGACGCTCAAATTAAAGAAGGAATGCTGTATAAGAAAAACTATAAGGAATGGATCTCTTAAATTCACCCTTCTTCCTAAAACTATGTTATCTTAGAAGGGCACATGAACGTGTGACAAAGGGCAATGTAAAAACCATTAATGGCTAAATAATGATGCTACTGGGACTGAATGTCATGGTCACATGACATCATGGTGGGGACCAACCCCAAGGATAAGTCTGGGCGCCAGGAGGCCCAGAAGGTGATGTTACAGGCCCTCCTGACCTTAGGCATACCATAGACCAACACTGGATACGGCAAAATATGCCCAGGTTGGTACTAGTGGGGTGCCAAATGCCCAGCCCCTTACAACGGCCCAGGCGTTGAAACGAATGGTGTACATAACAAATGCAGATGGTTCAGTTTGGTTAGTTGAGAAACGGGATTTTGAAACCTGTTCAATTTACAAAATCACACATTTGGGTTGAATCTAACTTCAATCAATTACATGAGTGAAGTCAGTTTTGGCATATTTTACCAATCTGGATGTTAGTGTGTGCCTATTGGTGGGTCAGTGCTTGGGCCCACTTATGCAAACCCCTTATTCTCCCGTCAATGTTTAGATATGTTTTCCCCAACCAACATTCCTTGTTGATCAACTTACTGAATAAATATTTTCCCCGGTTTACATTTTATTTTTATGTTATCTTTAGCAAACCTGTGCGCGGACCTCATCAAGGAGGTCTCACGCTACGTTAACCACCATAATCAAAAATTCAATTAAATTTTCAACTCGTGCACCATTGGGTCGCCCAGGTTCCCTCCAACCTGGGAAGTTTAACCATCTCCACTTGGTGCACCGCGTCGTTTTTGGTCTATCGTTTGCTATCATGATCACTCTTCTTCCCTTATGTTATTATCACTCCAGCACCTTCTGCTGGTCTCTAGTAACCTTTGGCTTATTGGATAGTTTCCATGCGTTGGCTCTGTGAACTGAGCATCACCACGCTGGAAACAGGAGAGTTACAGACATTTCCCTTAAAGAATAGTTAAAACCATCTAGGAAGTTCTAGAGGTTTGTATGACTTGTCAAACCCAGGAGTGTCCAATCCCTGATGACTGCATTTAGTTGTGGCTCTGTCAGGACCTTTTAATGTCATCAGCATTGATGCA
Organism: Massospora cicadina; assembly: GCA_022478985.1. NCBI lineage: Eukaryota > Fungi > Entomophthoromycota > Entomophthoromycetes > Entomophthorales > Entomophthoraceae > Massospora > Massospora cicadina. The sequence goes on from JAKSZP010000113.1 coordinate 75,515, forward strand.
GTGTGCATTTTCCCACTGGTTTGCATGGTAATAAATATATCCTAGTGGCTATGGAACATTTAACCATATGGGTCAAAAAGAAATTTTTGTACTCACTGCCACCAAAAAGCCATGGCCCTATTCCTCATTTGATATGTTTTCACCAAACATGGATAACTAGAAACTTTAATCTGGGACAATGAGCTAATCTTCACCTAGCAGATAGTCCAAGGACTAACATCGCTTTTTGGAACTAACCAGAGTTTCATCGCCCCTTAACAACTTTTCATCCAATGGGGCGGTGAAACTATTTAATGGAACCCTCATCTTGATCATGTGGAAGATGACCTCCTCTGACCCTACACACTGTAATCATTACTTAACCGGGGCCTTTCTCCTTTTTTTAGCACTAGTGGTGCCCAACCCAAAAAGGCTGAAGCCGCCATGCATCTACCCAAAGCCTCTTTCGCTTACTTAAAATGCTACTATCAAATCATTAATATGCTCCAATTTGAGTTCTATAGGGCATGCTCACCAATCACTAAGTAACTTTCAGTTTCTTCTTAATGCTCCATGGATGAGAACTCTGATATAAACATGAGAGCATTAGACAATAAACTTCCTGCTTCAAACCCTAGCCATGAAAGGCGTTATTAACACCACAGAAAAGGGAAATTCTGATTTTGTATCATCTGGCCCTCCTCACCCATTTTTATTTAAATGACCACTATCTCTTTTATCACCATCAGACTGGAGGCCAACAAAACAAGCCTAACGTTCTTTGCCTGGGCTTTAAAAGGTCATTCATAAGGCGAATTTGGAGTACTCCATTATTGATGTCAATAAGAGGAAAGTGGTGCACTGATTAAATGGCCAATTCCTTCAGACCTATACCCCCTCTGAAAGGATTTTTGAGGGAGGCGTTGTCAGGATTTCAGATGATGAGTGAGTCAAAATCCATAAACTTGAATTAAACCTCAATAAATCAACTCTTGAGCCCTCATGAATGAAATTGGTACCTGAAAGAACCAATGAGAGCTTTTATTAGGAAGCATTACATGCAAAGAAATTGATGGAGTCACCTTCAGTAAATTCACCTCAACTTTTTAAGCCTTAAAGAGGTGTGGCCATCACCATTGCAGTCATGAGGATGACTGAGAACAATGAGGGCATTGACCATGCAGTTGTTCTGAAAGACTGTAAAAGATCCTGATTGTGCAGGGCCATGGAGGCCCCCTAGGCACCACATTCCCAATCATCCTATAAATATCGATACTTTTTTATTTAATAAAGTAGTTTAATTGCCCCATCTTTTTGTCTTCATTGACCTTGTCAGATTTTGGAGATGCTTGAAAATAAACACTTTGACAAACCGTCAATTCAGGCCAATTACCCTTAAAACAACACAGCAATTATTACCAATTACTGTACATAAAACTGAACCTATTAATAAAGAGATTGCCCCGAGATTGATACCTGGAATTCGCTCTGAAAATCCCATTGGCTAAAACAACTATAAGGTTGCCATATATATTGCAACCAGTTTCCACCCTATGGCAAAACTTGTATGTTAATGTTTGTAGTTGACAAGATAGCACTTGAACTCGGACAGCCCAAAAGAGGTACATAGTGCTATTATGAGCCCTGCTGAAAACCCAATTAGGGGCGCGTCATTAACCTTAAATTGATGCCAGTTTCCCAGAAGCCACATTTCATCAGCTGTATAGAAACCTAAATTGGGCTGATCTAAGACAATTTTGCACATTTATGTTGTCATTTTTTTACATGAAACCATCCCAATTTAGGAGTATTTTTCCACCATTACACCGATTAAGAGGTCATGGTTATATCATTTCAAGGGCTGAACTGAGGTCGAAACAGTATCTTAGGAAAATTGCATGCTTGAAGTATGGCCAGGAGATGCCCTAGAGTTATAAATACTGGCGCATGGCCTAATAAATTGACCATTAAATAATCCTAGGATATCTTATAAAAATACATTTTCTTAATTCTTTTTATCTGTTTCTTATCATATTTGGTTCATTAAGAGTGTCAACAAGCTGTTAGGACTAAATTCACCAGCTTATACATTTGTCTGTGTCAATAGAATTTACAAAATTAGTAGTAAAATTAGCTAATAAGACCAGAAGAGTTGCATAAATTAGATAAGCCGTGAGCTTCTGAACGGTTGCTATATCTTAGGACACTGGCTAAAATTGAGGATCTTATGGCCAAATATATTCCCAATTATACATACTGGATTTTAATTAAAAAAGTGAGCAATCCTAGGAATTTATCAGACCTTTCTACTAGTTTATAGTCTCAAGTCTATCCTAAAACTTCAGATAAAGTAAAGAGAATTGTTATGCTAAGAACATCACTAGTCAGGATATGATGGAGGTTATCTTATGCAACATTATTGGCCAAAAAGAGCTTACTAGGGTCATAGGTAATGGTTTGTTGAACATTGATGGAAATAGAACATTCCACCTCTACTTTACCTACTCTTTTTTCTCACCACATCATCAATGTTTTTCCTAGAAAACATTGATTCTGGGCTTTTTTATCTGACTGTGTGTAACATTGGCTAGCAAATAACCTTTTAGACCACAGTTGTGGGATATGATCAGCTCATGCTGCTCTTTTGCTCAGATTTTTTTTCTTATTTCATGAATCATTTCCTTGGTCAAAAATATTGTTATTTTTTGGGAACAAAAATTGAAATCTATGTTGGCCTTTGAGACAATTATGGCATCAAAAATGCTGGCACAGTGTCTAAAGTAGTTAGTAAGCTCTTATGTTCTAACTTCTTGATTATATACTGGTATCATGACATTGTGTTAATTGCAATAAGGCTTAATTACAAGCTCCATTGAAATTTTAGCATTAAACTTAGACATTTCATTAAACTTGAATAAAACTTACACCTCATGGTAAACCCGTCATCAAAATCTTTTATAATCTTTTTAATTTTATTCAAGGTGGGCTGACCTGGGGACGATACTGCACCAATTAGGGAAGTGAAGAAAATGGGAAAGGAGGATAAAACCTGGAAAACCTCCATGCGCGGCGTATGATAGGCCAGGAACTCCATGGACCGCCTTTGCTATTTGCTATCTCAGTTCGGGGCATTGGCGCGCAAAACCAACACAGTCAAAATCGTCCCCTACCCAAAGTCCATTACTGGGATCAAACTTGGGAAGCAGTGGTAGAGGGTCCATACTCTACCACTGGGGTATCCTCCCTTATCTTTTATAATCTTATTATGCTTAATTTAGAATTTAGAAGCTCAGTTTTCTGGCCAATAATTTTCCAGGCCCTCCAAATCTTTTTATAACTGTATTCTTATAATCTATATATGACTATTATTCTGCTAAAAGGGACATAATGAGGCTACAGATTGGTAGTTAAGCGAGTGATTAACATGGATGCTTTTGTAAGGTCAGTTAATCCTTGCTTTTCCATTTTATATAGCTTGAGAAATGAATGAAAGTTTTCCATCTCAATCAAACTTTAGTAAGTTTAGAGATTTGAAGTCATCTCACCCTGTTTCAGGAATAAGCGTTGCACTTCTAGTACATAAACGTTTTGGCAAATCAGTCAAAGTAGGGCCTTTGTCCCATTGGGGTTTATCATGCGTCAGAATTTATGCCAGAACTTTAGGCTTTGGAAAGATTTTGATATGCCAGTTTCTGCATTAATATCAATTTCCAATGATTTTAATTTCATGATATTGCTTTAAAATACTAGATTCTGATTTTGGGCTTGAGCTTTAATTGGTTTCCCAATTTTTCTTGCCTGCATAAAAAGATTTCTTCATATTCATAAAGGCTGGTCAAACAATGAAAACTCTTCTTGAAAGACTTGACATCTTTTATAAGCTTAGCACAGTCTTTTTTGAATAAAACTAGACTTTGATGTTATGCGTTTGATATCTTTGTTCAGACTGTCTAATTGGAGTTTTGTTGTTGCTACTTGTATTCTGAGTTCTCAATTCTCATAAGTAATTTCAGCGTTTCTAGCATGCAATCTTGACAAAACTGTCCACATTTTTGAAAATTCATCTTTAAATGAGCATCATCTTCGTCCCTATTTGGAACTGCTGGCAATGCAGCAAGACCTTTAATGTGCTTGTGTAAAACACCCAACACAGTTTGAATATATTAGTCAAAAGGAAACGTGCATTTCTTTTTAATTCAGATGATCTCTTTGGGCTAAAGTATCATGTGTGGTGAGTCGTTCTGTATTAGATGATAGGAAATCAAATAGTTTCAGCTTTTGACAGCAGTTATTAACATATTGTACCCATTCATGTGACAAGTATTGTGAGCAGAACTTCCGCGTCCATTTTTAGGACTCCTCTATTGAGTTGTTCCTTAAGGGTTTACATCTTTTGGAAAAACCAATGACATGTTCTGTATTGGCCATAAATCCCTTTCATACTTTGCTAAAGCTAAAATGAAATTTTCCAGTAGATTGGATTGAGAATATTGTTCTTCCTCTTGTAAACGGTGGATTTCCATGAGTTCCAAATTTTGACTGGAAAGAATTCGCTGGGTATGCTTGATTAAAGGTTAAACAATGTTAACCAGAAATCAATTAGTTGCTTGATTTTTTGCAAGACGTCTGGCAAGAGCTGTCTTGGCTGCCTCACAATGCTTCATGTACTTCTCCATCTTGAGTGCTTAATCCTTGAGATAATAAAACAGGCGGAAAGAGGGATCAATTTGTGGAATACCAAATCTAAGTTCATAAGATGGTTTTTACATCATGTTTCTCATGCTACAGATATAAATCAATTAGGTCTGGTGATTCTACATGACCCCTGCCATGAAAAGATCCAGGGAGTAAGATGTACCCTCATTAAAGCCTTGTTGGGTGGCATTAAAGTATATAAAGATTTTTTTATCACTGGTTTTCATCACGTTATTTCTTTCTATTCTGGAAAATCTGCTTGGGTCTAGTTTTGAATACATATCAAGGCGTGTCTTCAGGTTTGAGTGAGCACCACTTGTTAAAAATCTGAGTACTGCTCACTAGTTTATTAGTATCCTGCATATATATAAACTAGAAGAAGTTTAGCCATAATATCCTCAATCTTTCTCAAGTGTCTTATAATATATTGACCATTCAGAAGCTCACTAGGCTTATCTAATATTAAAAGACACTTTTGGTCTTCTCAGGATAATTTTATCTACAGACTTAGGGATCTTCCACCAGTGCAAGCAAAGATAAGATTGGGTGAATTTTTGTCCAAACAGATTTTTGACATTCTTAATAAGAAAAAACTTTGATAAAATAACAAGATAAAAGAGCATTAAAATAATATATCTGTTTTTAAGATATGATTTAGCAATAGATTCAATAGGATAGGCGCTGGTATTTATACCTCAATGAAATCTCCAAGCCATACTTCAAGCATTCAATTTTCCACAGACATTATTTTTGACCTCAGTTTGTCCAAAGAACTGATACAAAAATGATCTTTTACTAGGTGAATTAACGGCAAAATACTCTCAGCCTTGGGAAGTTTTCAGGTACAAAAACGCAAGCCAAATGAGCATTGTCCTAAAGAAATCCCAAATTGAGTTTTGTCATACAGCTGATGGGATAAAAATGGGAAAATTGGCATTAATTAAAGTTTAATGATGTATCTCTGAATGGTACATAGAAAAGCCTCTATAAGTAGTTACCTTCTAGCGGACTGTCCATGTGCAAGTGCTTTCATACTGATTTTTGCATTGACATACAAATTTTGCAATAAGGTGGAAACCCAATTGCAATATATTAAGGGGAAAATATAGGTGCCATTTGCCCATGGGATTTTTAGAGAGAGACGAGTTATTACTCCAAGGGCAATCTCTTATATAATGTGCCAATACTATGCATGTTTAATTGAGAAGGGTTTCCAGGTCCATTTTCAGAAGTAATCAGACAGAATTGATGAAAGTTTTAGAAGGATACTTTTTCACAATCATCATAATCTAACAGAAGAAATAAAAGGTGTACCACCATACCAAATATTACAAATCTTATAACCTCCCTCCTATATAAATCTTACTCACATATCACTGGTTAAGTGGTGTATTGTGGTCTGTGGTTAATATTGTGGATTCTGAGGTATCCTCTATTAACTCATAGTATTCACAATGTACATCAATATAAAGATAATTCAAGAATGCTACACTGAAGAAATGACATTGACTCAGGACCTCATGGCCTTGGGACAGTCTACCGCCTCACATAAACTCACTTATCTCTACTTTACCCCATGAAAATATCATCCATAATTATATAAAAGTTAAAACATTTCAAAAAATTGTTTCAGAACTATATGAAGAAGGAATAGAGGGTAAAATGAATTTAATCTTACAATAAGCTTGCTATTGGTTAACAAGTACTATAAACTTGAACCTTTTATTGCTCTGGGGACTTTACTGAGAACACATTGAGAAAAGATATAATAATGTAGGTACAAAAGATCCAGAGGTGTTTGGATGCTACTACTGATGCTGGAACTGTTAAAAAGAGGGGCGCCGTATGAACCTCATTCTGAGGATTTAACTTGTTTACCCTTTGTCTGACCCAAACTATCCTCCTTTGGCACCATTATCATACATTTGCACAATATCAATGACCACAAAATTTACACAAGGATTCAAACAACCTAGAGTAACCTATAAAAATAGTAGCAGGATTAAGAACATTTAAAAGCGATGTAAATAGATACAATTACACATACTGTTTGTTTGATGTGAACATTATTATAGGTGCTCATAAAGTATCAGTGAATGATCTGGTAGATGCAGGATTATTAGTAACTTTTTTACTTTAAAACAATGTAAAATCAGGACCTTGTGACATAAAAAGGTCCCCACCCATGGGAGCTTCACGTGTCTAAATGTACCTTCCCTATTTGTAAGCTTCTGTAATTGTAACACACAGGAATCAGTTTTTAGCCAAATACTTGGCCATACCAGGCTTTTATATCACATGCTCTGGGGTTATGCTGGTGGCGTCAACGATTGGTAAGTGTACCATTATACAAGATATACTGTCTTCTACTTAATACCACTATTTAGGTGGATTCCATTAATTCTTAATTTGACATCAGGATTTAGTGGAAGAAATTGTTAAATACTTTTCAGCAACGTTTTAACCAAACTACCTACCTTTCCAAATTTTCCAGGTATTTTATATAGCTTTTAAGCTATAAGCTATCAATTGTTTACCTAAGCACCCAGAGGTTAATTATAGCTTAAATCTGATGGCGCAATTAATCTTTATTAATTGATAATATCTCTATATTCTTCAAAAATTGTTCCATGGATTTAGGGGTGAAGGGCTGTGGTAACAAATTAAAGATTTAGGACAAATTTGCTTGGTAAAAGGGGATCTAAATGGTCAAAAAACAACACTATAACAGATACTGGTGGCATTGAAAATCTCAATATATCATGCGTTTCTGATATTTACAAGCTCTGAACATTACTTAAGGATTGTTCCTCCAATTTAATTAATTAAAGGCAATCATTCATTTTTGTTCTACAATTTAGCACAATAGCTAAAAATTTATGTTTTCTTCCAATATTTTTTCATCTTAAAAAATTTTGTTATGTCAGTTGAATCACTCTATTCATTTTTGGTATTTCACGCTTTTTATTGTTATAATCCCCTAGGTACAAAAATGAAGTCTCACTAGCCGCGTCACCCACTAACCCTTACTTGCACATCTTTATTTATTTCAGCCAATATTGCGTCAACCATTAAGGACTTTCATTGACATTTATGTAAAAAGACCCCTACTTTCACTTGCTTCTTCTCAAGATGGGTTTTTGTGCTAGTTTATCCTTCACAAAAGCCCCTGGGGAAAGATTTTACCCCTCATAGATCTGCCATCCTATTGACCAGGGTGGTCACTTTGAAATTCCAGAATTACCCCAAGTGGATGAGATGGTTCCTTCAGCTCACATAAGCTAACTGGCTTAAAAGTTTCTGCCACTGCTCCAATTGCAACCACAGTTGCAAGTGTCCCCTGGTTGTGATGAGATGACCTTTGCGGTGGAGAAATTCTTGGCTAATTTGAGATTAAATAATGTATCCAGAGTTATTCTTATCATTCCTCTACCAGTTGCAATAGTTGCTGTTGGGTATGTTGGGAATTACGCTAATTAATAAGAAGTTAAAATTCCAGAAGATTTGCAACCTGATCAAGGGAGCTCCATCACTATGGAAGCTACCAAAGTAATAATGAACAATGACCTCTAAAATGAACAATTAAATCTTAAATTCCTCCTGGACTCTCCAGAATATCTAATACTGATTTTGCCATTCAGAGACCCTTTAAATTTGCAATATCAATCAGGAAAGTTTGTGTCTGCGGAATATCCACATCCCTTGCATTATTTCAAAGATCTCCATACCCTACTTGATCCCAAAGTTCTACCAAAGGTATAAATATCCCCAAGTTTAATTAATAAGGTATACTCAATCATGATATTGACCTTTGCTTAGTTTTACTAGAGATTTCCTGGCGTGGACTAAAGATTTTTTATTCTCAGGTAGCAGAGATTTTACTTGATGATAACCTTAATTCCGCAAGAGACTGCCCTAGAGATATGAATTCTAATAGAAAACTTCCACTGGCGCTATTATAACTAGGAATTTAGCCTTTTAAAGCAACTGGCCTTTGAATTTAAGTAAAAAACTTGATAGTTGTTTTGACATCCACTTACTTAATGAATTTGAATGTGAAGCTGCTGCATTAAAAACATTTTGAATTCCATCCTATCAACCAGATTTAATAATCCATGAATGTTATGATATCTAAACCTCCCATCTGGACCATTCTCCACCTATTTAGGCTTTCACTTGTAATTTCCATTGTTATTATGTTACTCCTCATGGTGTAGGGTAACTTAAACATAAGGATAAGAAAAATAAAGTCATGGAGAGGTTTCTGGTACCTCAGACAATATTTCAGTTGGGGAGGATGTGGATCTACTTGTTGCATAACCAAATTTAGTGGGAATGATTCACTTGCTATTTTCTCCCAGCCATTGCCAGAACCACTACCTGCCCATTTGCTGATCAGATGCTTGTATTGAAGTTTCCTTATCTAAAGACCCTCTAATTTGTTACTCTTCATTAACAGCTGCTATATGGCACCTTGTTCCTTCCTAAAATTTTGTTTTTGGACGTCCCTCTAGCAGAATGGAATTACTCCAATTGCTAGATTAATGTAACAGACTTTTCTATCGTTTTAGGATAAAAAGGTCGTGGTAACTACTTGAAAAACTTGGGAGAATTGAGTAGTAAAATGGGATCTATATGGTTAAAAACAAAATTATGTTAATTAATGGAGACAGTTAGAATTTGTGGAAATATGACTTTTCATGGATCGTAAAGAACAGATTTTTGAACAAAAACTTTTCTGATTCACCATTAAATTAGTCTACAATATTTCTGCCACTTTTCTCTCTCGTTGCAATCACCTTGCAACTTATTCAATTCAAGTCTGATCCTAGTTTGATAATCTCACAGAGGAGATTAGTCTGCGCCCATGTCAGGGAGCAGTTGGGCAAGTAAGGTAAGAGGAGCAGGTGGTAGGCCCGCGGCCTCAAACGTTTAAAAACGCCCCGGAGAAACCAGCAGAATAGAAAAAAATAAAAAACTAGCGGTCACTATTTCACCAGAAATCCTCACCTGGCAAGCGCGATGCAACCAGTACATCAACACGCCGCACTCCCAACCACTCTCGTTGGTGGAATATGGAGTCTGTGTGTTTCTGGACATCCAACAAACAGCTCTATGGAAAAATTTTGTGGGGATGTGCACACTTTTTTCCCAACCGCGGTGTATGTTGCACCTCACTCCATGTCACACAGTTGGCTGGACTCCAGTTTCAAAAACAAGGAGGCAGCAGACGAAGCTGCTGCAGTGCGTGTATTGATTGACCTCCCCAAAGGGCAATGGGTTGTCAAAACCAAATGCACCAGATGGACAAAATCCAACCAAGTTTTCCTCACGTTTGACTTTTTGCTTACTATGGTAAAATGTGCTATTTAGAGTAGCACCTGAAAGATGGTCTCACCATATACGTCGAGATACAATCTTTTGAGATGCAATGCTTTATGCTGATGCCACACCTGTGCACTGACAAAGCCATTGCAGTTCTGACCCCAACTGAGGAGATCGCGAAGAACCTAACCCAGATCCCGCAGTCCAAATATATCAATATCAAAGCCATACCACCCACCCTTTCTGAGTAACTGTGGACAGCGCACCCCCCATCTGCACCCACTGCGACGCATTTGGCCATAAGGCACATGCATGCCCCACCAAGGAGGGCATCACATTCCAAGAGCACCCCTTGAAGGCCATGTCCAGTGGAGAGGCGCACTACAAACCAACCACAAGCACCAAAGAGGCTTTCCCGTGGGGAGCACAAGGCTGCTACCTACCGGTAAAACCTATCTCCCCGCAAGAGTGGAAGAAGGTCAAGCAGGCCCACAGGGCTGCGGCCAAGGAAGCGGCCAAAGTCACCACCGCTATCCCACACTCCCAACGCCAGGAGGACATAGAAACCTTCATGGCAGAAGCAACTTGGGAATCCCTCAACCAATCAGATTGGAAAGCCCATGCCAATTGGGCCACCCAATCTGAGGATCCAATGGGTGACTCGATCTCACCCAATCTTTGCAATCAAGCTCTGGTTGAAACTGACTTGGGGTCCAACCTACCTGAAAAAATTTTTTTCAACCCAAACGCTGGTGCACCAAACTCATCTGCACCGCAAAAAATTTGTTTGACGTTGGGGAAACAAAAAATGAAGGCAAAAGCCAACATGAACCTTTCTGATAAAATTAACAATACTACTGATAGCGTTGCTGCAAACACCCACGCTGCCATGAAGGCCTGTGGGGATCTAGAGGAGGCTAGTGGGCCCGGGTGCCCACCCCCTCGCACCTAAGGTGTGATGGGGGAAACCTTCACTTTAGGGATGTTGAATATCGCTGGACTCAAGGACTCACTGTCCTGGGCTAGGAAACTGAGTTTTTACAAAAAATTTACCCGTGGATATCCTGGCCATCCAGGAGTCCCACTGTCTGCAAGATTCCGAGGATGCTTGGAAAACCATGCTCCTCCCTTCCCTATCCTTTTGGTTAGAGCACCGTGGGGTGCTAGTTCAGAAAAACAAATTTTTCAAATTTTTATCATCAGAATCCTTCCTCAATGGCTGAGTCCTCGTCATCACTTTCTCGTGGGCTGACATAGCACATGCCATCGTCAACATCTATGCCCCAACCTGTGCACAAGAGCGTTGGGAATTTTTCTCATTGGTCAAATCTCTCCCATTACCCCCAGACCCTTTTGTAGTCAGCGACATGAACTGTTGGCTAAACACACCCATGAACTGTTGGCCTTCCTCCTCCCACGCCCCCCAGGGTCATGTAGAACTTCGCGTTCTAAAGGCCAAACTTGGGTTAATAGATGCGCTGCCACAGCAAGCCCCGCTGCTCAAAAACATGATGCGCCCCCACATCCACAATGGCCAATTAAGGTCCATGACCTGCATCGACCTTATCCTCATGCTGGCGAAATTACAACCCCACATTTACCACTTCCAAACAACAAAAATTGAATTCTCTGACCACTGGCTGGTCTCAATAACCTACCACCTACCTGTCACAGTGGCTAAGGCCCCACATTGGTGCAAACTCCACCCTCCCGAACTTGCATTGCCAGGATATTCCACTTGGGTGGAATCAGCAACTTTGGCAAAAGAGTTTGTTACACCCTTTTGCGCGGACCCCATCTCCACATGGTCAGCCTTCAAAGAGGATACCACCCGCCACTCTCACCACCTCTCCTCCTGACACTCATGAGCCACATCAGCTGTCATTTCGCGCGCTCTGGCAGAGTTGGCACACCTGGAGTCCAACATCCCAGCTACAGGCTACAGCCCTGCATGGGGCCAGAAGTGGGCAGAAGCAGCCGCCCACCTCAACGCGCTTAAAAGGCAACACAAATATTGGGTTTGTGTTCAGTACAGGGCTAAACGCATTACAGAGGGCGACAAGTGCACCGCATATTTTTTTAAAAAATTCCTCACACCATGCCAGAGTGTGCCCTGCACACAGGTGCAAAGATCGGATGATTCCGTCACAGATACGACAGATGAAGTGGCAATTGAAATACAAAAGTATTACTCCAAGTTATACCGATTTGATCCAATTCAGCCAGCTGAAGTGGCGGAATTTTTTGACCAAACCCACATCCGTACCGTTTCCCATTACCCAGAAATAATGAATTTGATTACTCCAAATGAACTATGGACAGCCATCCACAGTGCATTAAATTGGAAATGCCCAGGCCCAGATGGCATTCCATATGAATTCTATAAAAAGTACTTCAAATATATATCCCCACTGCTGCTTGCCTCACTTAACTAGAGCCTTCTGGAAACGCGCCTCCTACCAGGAGGACAAAAGGCCTTCACTGTCACACTCTTCAAGAAAGGGGACAAGCTAGACTTAGCCAACTGGCGCCCCATTTTTTAACTAAAACGGATACAAAAATTTTAACTAAAATCATGGCTAACCATTTAGGGATTGTAGCATCTGCTACCATCTCCCCAGAACAATTCGAATTCATACCAAGAAGGTCAATTTTGGACAAAGTGTACTCTGTGGCTAATGCATGCCAGTCCACAGCCTCTGGGGCACTTGTATTCTTGGACCAACAGAAGGCCTATGATAGAGTAAACTGGGAATACCTCAGGGCCTGCCTCCATCAATTCCGCCTACCCCCTCACTTTATCAATTGGGTAATGCTGCTCACGGAATCTGCAACAATGGCAGTGCGTGGCCCTGGCTTCTTAACGGAAGTAGTCCGCCCTCAAAGGGGCTTATGACAAGGGGACCCCCTTAGCACACTCTTATAAAACTTCAGCCTTGACCCACTACTTTGAAATGTAAATTCTCAACTCACTGGGGTCCATGTACCAGGCCAAGCCCCAGTCAAGATGATGGCGTTTGCAGATGACTGTGTGGTTGGGGTGTTTAATAATAAAGACAAACGCGCGCTTGAAGCTCTCATCTAGGAGTATTCCCGGGTAAATAATTCTGCGCTGAATGCTTCCAAAACCGAAATAATCCTCCTTGTTCAGTATCTAACTTGCTGGGCCCCAGCGACCAGTGCCCAGCCCAGCCCATCTGCTCGCACACGTGCTCGCCCTCCCTGCTCACCCCACACCGCCCCACTAGTGCTCCCCTTTGCTACGCCCTACCATAGGGCCTGTCCGCCATATGGGCGTGTGGGTGGAGGCAGGCGGATACGCATCTGCAGTAATTGAAAGTCATATTCTAGACAATGTGACGAAGCGCATAGCCTCCCTCAGAGCCCACCCTACTTCCCTTACTGGCAGGGTTGTTTTAGCCAACTCTACGCTCCTCTCCAAAGTCTGGTTTGGAGCCCACGCCATCCCCTTCTCCCCAGGCTTTTTCAAATCCTTGTATGCCCTTCTGCAAGGATGGCTTTGGTCAGGCCGCCCACCACCAGTACGGCTAGAGGTCATGTTTGGCCCTCATCATCATGGTGGCATGGGCCTGCTTGACTTCAAAGCCCATGCTGCCAAGATCCTGGGCACCTGGATTGCGGCCGTCACCTCCCCTATGCTCCCCTCCCAACACTGGTCCCGCGCGGCCTGCTCCAACTTATCCCACGCCTTGGGCCTTAACAATCCATCAAACCCTCACTCCTTAATGAAATACCTGGCTTCACACCCATTGGCCACAGGTCCTCACGGGACTAAAACCCACTACAAACGAATCCTTCTCCATGCGGAGTGCTGAGTGGAGAATTTGTATTAGCAGACACACAGCCCAGAGAGGCCGCCCCTCTCCTCAGTTCAAACAAGAGGTACAGGGGCTACCCATCCAAGATGGCGTGATCCCCACTCGGCCCCATGTCCTATCCAGGGTGGACTACCTGGACATGATGGACATCCTTTACTCCATTGAGACTCAGAAGACAATTTGGATGTACGCACACCATCCTCTGTTGCAGCCTCAAATCTGTTCCCATGTGTGGTGCTGCCTGAGGCAGGTGTACCATACGACTGAGCGCTCTAACGCTTTACACTCATCCTGCGTCATGTGTGGCCAGTATGGAACGCTGTTCCACCGCATGGAGAAGTGTCCTACCTTTAGAGTGATATGGCGCGAAGTTCAACGTCTGCTTGGCCAGGATCAAACACATCATTTCAGTCTGTCAATAGATATGTTTGCTTTATCAATGGCCTCCCCCTTCCACCCTCCCTCTGTGCTCTGGTGGTTGCAATCGCCATGTGGACTATCCACACGATTATCTTGGATGCCATCGCAGGCTCCACCCCCACCCTCCCAGAATCTGTCCACAGATTCCAGTCTCATTTGGTGGACCACTTTCAGGCGTGGTTATTTGGATACCTCCCACCGCGTCATCAACAGCTATTCTCCTCCTGGTTCCCAGTTTGGTTCATCAAATCAGACCCTTTCCTCCACATGTGTTCAATGGTGGCTACGGCCTCCTAACACGTTCCCTCCCCCTCCCCATAGGGCGTTCCCACTGGCAACAAGAGAGAGCATCGCTTCTCTGGGGTGCCTTCCATGTTACTAAGTTTTGTTTTTTTGGGTCAAATTTGGAAGTGTCCGTCCCATGGTTGGCCTTCCTCACAATAAATTTAAATTTAAATTAGTCTACAATAAGAAAAATTCCAATTTTATATTTTTATTTCTAAAGATATAGTTAATCTAACAAAATTTAAACTCTTTAATGACTTTTTAAAAAGTAATATACATCATGTTGCTAGGTTTGTCATTTTTATACCACTTTGTTATTTCTAAAGATTTTCTTTATAGGGGACTTTAAATCCTCAATGGCCGCTTCATCCATTTAATCCTCACCACCCAGGCATTTTCTCATGTCAGCAAATATTGTGGCAATTATTGAGATCTTTTCAATAATACATAGACACAGAAATCAGGCATTAATTTTGTTTGATGATATAAAGGCCAAATGGTAGTTAATCAAAAAGACCTTCATGACCTTGTACCTAGCGACGTTTTAAGATATTAGATAGTACAATGTGGCATTAAATGTACTATGGTCAAATCTGATAACAGTACTGTTCCCTCCTCATACCTATAACTCTGGAGACTGCTATATCATAGCGTTCTCAAAAACCAAAGTGTTTTTTAATTTAAATTTGTTGAATACCTTCCACCTAGTTCGTGTAAAGGAAGGCCAAGGGTAGCTAAAAGCTATCTATACTAACCATGGATTTAATATTTTATAGTTACATCTTTGGTCTAAAAAACGCTCAGGCTGCGTCACTTAGGCTAATTGACCATGCATCTTAAGGAAGCTTTAATTCACTTGTGCTATAAAACACATTGATAACATACTGGTTTAATCTCTAACGCCAAAAAACAATTAAAACCTTGTGACAGTGGCCTGAGCGCTTCAAAGGGCTAGCCTCTAAGTAAAACCATTCAAGTGCAAGCTCTAATATGAGACAGTGCAAATTGTTGGAAACCTTGGACTATATAGGGCATAACATAACTCTTATTAAACTAGAAGTCATCATATCTTGTCCTAAACCTTTTACACAAAAATAATTATGTACCTTTCTAGGCTCAGTCACCTTTCTACAGTGTTCCTCATCGATAATTTTTAAACAGCTTTGCTTTTAATTCCCTAATAAGTGCAAAACACCTCTCACCTTCACTTACAAATGATAACATGAGTATAATGAGAATAATTTAAGCTTAACCACTGGCCTTGTCATATCCACGCTGACAGGTTTAATTTTTTAATCTTATATTTGATGTACTAGTTATGGATGTAAGTGTAATGTTATTATAAGATCATGAGCGTTGTGAGCATTCAGTTTTTTAATATCTAATAAAAGTTCAGCATGTCAGAACGCGCGTAAGTTATATATCATAATGAGTTAAAGAAAGTTGAACGGTCACTTGCGCCCTGAGAACACCTCTTGTAAGGAGTGAAGCACACTATGAACTTTAGGAACAACATGCCCCTTATAATACATAAAACTTAAAAGCTGGCCAACTTCAGACCAGTAACCACGACCTAGCAAAAAGTCAGCTTTTTTATGAGTTGTAAGTGGATCTTTACATATTTTGCCTACACCCTCAGTCTGAATCCCTTATGGGGCATGGGCTAGTAAAGGGCTCAGCTTTTCATAAAGAATTCAAAAGATAAAGTTAAGGGTTAACCACCTTTTTTAATCTCTGAAGTTTTCTTCACTTCACCTATTTCCAATACAATTGCTACCAATACACTCAAAATAACCGACACTCCTGTAATAGCCTCAAACATTTATAACCAGGCCAAAACTTCAATTTTCCTCAAGCTCTATTAATGATAAAGAGCACTCCTTGGGGTGGTTCTAGCCACTTAGATTAAGACCAATAAAGCTATGATTTTATCTTTAAGATAAAATCTGACAAAGCTTTTCCAAGATAGTTTTCCAAAGAGAGGAAATTTTATATGTAAACAAGTCTGGGTTCTATCCACCTTGCATGTACATTTTATAAAGGAAAATCATGAACCTCATAACCGTTGTTCAAATAGGCGGGAAGAAATTCATTCCTTTATAATATTAGTTTACAACTGGAAGGGCTCACCAAACATGCTTTGGACTAAATTAGTTGCTTAACATGAGATGGCTCTTAAAAGTAAACAGATTACAATGGCCTTCTTCACCATCTGCATCAAGAAGAAGTAACCTAGATGTTTTTTAATGGATATTAATGTTGGTCTTCATGTTTTCAGAAGTATTAAAGTCATCATGATGGTTTAAACCAATTTACAAACAATTTTCATATTCATGCCATTCTTGACAACTACTTTTTGAAAATATGTCACAGTTGTCAACATAAGGTTTCTAATGTTTGGTGTCCCACAGTAGGTGATTGGTGCCAAAGGGCCACATTTTATCTTAAACTTTGTAAGTACTAATAAAAAACTAAAAATTAAAACCTATAGTTCCTCAGAGTCCTATCTACGGTTTAATGGAAAAAATAAACCTTAAGCCTCTTGAAAAAATGCCTTTGGTGCTACGCCACAGTGCATAAAACACTTCAGGATTCTCGTTTCCTCTGGCCCAATACTAATATAATACTATTGCAAATATTCAAAGGTTATATCCACCATGATTGTCAAAGTTGGGATTCAACCATGATTTACTAATTTTGATTGAGATATAAGGGGGTATTCTGATGATAAAAACTTTACCACTCACATCTAGATAATAACAGAAAGAATAAAAAAATTGTGAAGTAAACAAGTGATTTATAGATTTAATGATAAGAAGGGACATGAGGCTCCAGACTACGAAGTGGGTAGCTTTTTAATTTTAAAAATTAAGTTTGCTGCCTCAAAGTCCCATGTAATAGATTATCCTACCAATAAGAAGAGCCTTTCTCAATCTTAAAAGTTTAAATATAGCTTCTTTGATCCTAAATTGCCAGCGAATAAGATGATATATACTTACTAACATGCTTTCTCCCTTTCTCCATAAAGAGTTCAAAAACTCATATAAGAACACAAAGGATGAGGATGCTACCAAGTTTTTAATTCAAAAATATCTTAGAATTTCATTGATTTAAAATTGGGCTTCACGATTGGTGTCCTGGATGGTATGCTTGACTTACATGAACATCTAGATCCCTGCTAATAATTACCAACAGTTGTGAACTAATTGCTTTTTCAAAAAATTGCCTCTTTAGTATCTCACCTAAAATGGCTACTATTAAGTCAAACAAGCTCCAATTCCCGCGGAGTATCACTCCTTGGGAAAGGCTCAAATGGAATAGTTGACCAGGTTTGCCAGAAAAGACCAAATTTTAATTAGTTTGGATATGAACTGAACCTATGAGAATTTGTCATTGACCAACAGAAATACCACCCAATGATTCCATAGACTGAACCTTAATCTCCAAGGATACAAAGGATCAAATCAAATTTAGATATCTCATAAATTACAAAGCATCTGGATCCTTTATAAACCAAGAACAATTCTCCATAAAGGATAATGGAAAATCTTATTAATAAAAAGGGTCATTATCCTGTATGAAGGCATGACCTTTTTAAGATTTTAAATATCCCATCGCTCAAGGGAATTATCACATGTTACTCTATCTTTTTAGGTTTAGATTATTAATAAAGTTCATTCTCTTTAGTGATAAAAAATCCCACCAGGAATCCTGCTGATACCAATAAGACAAACAATCGCTTAGCCTTTGATGGAATCAGACAACAAAGTTCAGAAACCCAAAGCTGGTGATCCCTGACAGGCACCTTCTAAGGATAAAAGGTGAAGATGTACCTTTTTAATGATAAATAATTCCAGTGAAGATGACATACCCCACATGGAAGAAAAGATGAGTGTGACAAGATTGGACCTTTCCACTCAACAAGAATAATTGTTCAGAATAGAGACTTACAATTTCTGAGCACAAATGACATTTAACCTTTCTGTTCACTAATGATATGACCTATCAGATCTAATCAGCTGAAATAGATGAGACTGTGGAAGGCTTTCTTTATGAAACTCTATGACTTGGAGGACATTCTATTCAAAGCCATTATACCCAAGTTGCATAAAAATAATGCACCTATGAACTATTAATGCCCTTTAAAGTATTGCAGTGAAAAATGCCAAAACTGATTCGTATCTATAAAGGTTTATCAATCATACTCTCCATAATCAATTGCGATTCTTGGGATTGGTACATACTAAAATCAAAAAATATTTTATATTACCCAGAAGCTTCATTACCAGCTCCTTGAATCATATGAGACTGCTTTCAATTTTGGTTGATACAACCAAGAACTGTCTTGGACAATCGTTAAAAATTAATTAGTTGTAAAATCATATTCTTTAAATCAATAATAAAGTTTGTGGACGCCTTTGCAATGGAATTACTCAGCAGAATATCACTGCACTGGAATCCCTACATGGATGAATAGAACAAACTGGGGCTAAATAATCAGCTCAACTTAACGAACAACAGAAGATATATGAGTCCTGAATTAATGAGTTAAAATAATTGGATTCACCAGCTCAATGAAGGACCCAATGACCAGCCTACTTCTGAGTTGCACAATTAAGAAGGACCTCACAGACACACTTTCCTTAGAGGGCCTCAAGGTTAGAAGGAACTAGAGGCCCATAAGGTCTCTCAAGAACTCCTAGGGACCCTCCTCACAATGAGCAACTCGTGATGATGACCATAAAACTTCACTCCAAAACTTGCAATGACAATTGAGGGGGTAGTTCATTTGAGTTATAATGACATCGAAGGAAATTATCTTAAGCCAAATTAATCTTAACTTCCTCACAAAGAAAGTTGCCTCCAAGCAGTAAATGTGCTCATAATTGACCACTAGACAACTAACCAATCAGTTTATTTTGGATGCTAAAAACAATCAAATTACATCTTGATTCTAAAATCTTGGAACCTATCAAGAGGATATATGCAGAAACTTAAGGATCAAGCTACCAAGAATCTATGAATAGAAAATGATCAGCTCAAGGCTGCCAATACTCATGTGAACAATTGGGGGTGAAAATCTGCAAGATAAGCTCATTTTTTGACATAATTTCGACTAAATCTGCATGAATGTCCTTTTTTAATACTGAACCTTCATAACTGGTAGATTCTCAACCCCAACTATACATGACCTCTATAAACCTGGCAACTCCATGAACCTTATTTAAGAAGATGTCCTTGTTGTAGAGAACATTCTAACTTTCCTATTCATTTACAAGGATCCATGGAGCAAGAAAAAAATAGACAAAAAAATTCATCACATATAATCTGTCTTTACAGTAGTTTGGGAGATAATGATGCCTTACTTTAAGAAATGTACTTCTTGTGAATAAGTGAAGGCAGCTCTTCTTATAGAATTTGGTAGCAACTTGACCCTTTATAAATGGAAACAAGCCTTCATGCACATACATTTAAAAAAGAGAATCCATAAGAAGCTTTTCTAACTGATTCTATTATTAAGCCCAGCCTTATCCTCCTGTGACTAGCTTTTCTTGAACAATACAATAATTTCTAAGATATCCACTTTTTATTTAAACTGACACCTCGTGCTCCACTTTCAAGAAGTCAAGAAGCTTTATAAATTAATCCTTAATATCAATGAAGCTATCATGGAACTATTTAATTGGAGATGCATCATGTCATATATAATAAAGGATTGCAACCTCATATCCAAGTTATTGGCAAAATTCAAAGTCTTGATCTATAAGTGAACCTTGCTTTTATTGTGGTCTCTTCAATCACCAAGAGTGTCAATGTTGGGAGAAGAAATCAGGTGAGGTGAAGAAAAAGGTTTCTGACTTAGGCGTGAGTCTCTTTATGCTAATGAATTTACGCCTAAAAAGCTTAATAAGAATCCTTCACAGCCTGAGCTCTTCATTGTGTCTTATCCCGATGTACTTGAAATCCCCACAGCTATTGTTAAAGAAAAATTCTTTTTATTAAACCAAGGTAAGCCGACCAGGTGATGGACATTACCGAATATACATAAAACTAAGGAAATAACCAACAAATATAAAATTGGGCACCCCAGGGTACTCAAGTTACCCCTGTTGCCAGCGGGACTGCCATGTATGGGGGGTTGTTGCGCTACTCCGAGGGGGTTTCCCCTGCTATGGAGCAGGTGTGAAGGAAAGGGTCTGTGTGGAGGAACCAGAGTGGGAACCATGATTCTATGAGCGCTTTTTGCCTTGGTCTCATATATCCATAGAGCCAGGATTGGAAGTGCTCCAGTAAGTGGACATGGAATCTGTTAATAACCCCATGAATGGTTGGGACCATACCCTTGAACGAATCTAATGCAATTGTGTGTATTGTCCACATTGCAATGGGTATTATTAGGGAGCGGAGTGTAGATGGGATTGGTGACTCGATCTGGAGTGCAAAGATGCTCTTTGATATTGAGAATTCCTGTTCATTTTGGATCTTAAGCAGGCGTGTGACTTCCTGCCATATAGCTTTGGTTGGGGGTCATGTTTCTAGGCGGTGATGTAGGGATCCCTCCCTCCACATACTGCACATGTTTTGTGGAGGGAGTTGGAGCAGTCCGCCATCCTATAGGTCCTTCTCAGACAGCGCCAGGCGTTTGCTCTTATTCTCAGCTGTAGGAGTGGGTGGTGAGTCATTTTCCACATTGCCTTCTGTGTGGAAAATCATAGGGAATGTCCAACATATCTAGGTATTCTATCCTAGCTATGTTTGGGGTTGTTGCGAGCATATCTCTGGGGGTGGTTTTATGGGTTTCTTAATTTAAATTGGGGGCTGGGTCGTCCCCTTCCCTGTATAGTACCCATGTTCTCTATGGTCCATCCCATACGGCGGATAGTTTGGAGGATATGTTTGAAATGAGGGGAGGTTCCATGCGGACCCATTGCAGTAGGGTGCTTGGTAAGGTATGAAAGTAGTCTGGGTGGACTATGTGGGTTGGTTAATTTGAGCGCCTGTGCAAAGTTAGTCCTTGCTGCTCTGGACCAATGTTGTTGTGGGAGGTCTGTATCAAGTACTTCCTTTATCCAGGTACCTAGGATATGATTGGCGTGGCTCTCGAAATCTATTAGTCCCATGCCTCCACTTGAGTGTGGGCCAAATAGTGTTTCCATCCGTATAGGAGGGTGAGAGCTGGGCCACAGCCAGCTTTGGATAAGCGCGCGGATTGAAGTTATAAAGGTAGGTGAGAAGGCGATCGCGTGGGCCTGGTACCACAGTATTGGGATGATGGCGAGTTAGCAACTGTAACTCGTCCTGTTAATCCTGGGGTTCTTCCCTTGAGGGAGGCGACGCGTTTGGATACCCATTGTAACAGGTTACTTTACATTGTCTCATTAGCATATCCCCCTGATTCTAGCCAAATTCCAAGGTGTCAGACAGGAGTGGTGGTGGGAGGTGATGCAAAGGGTAAAATGATTGTGTTTTTCTTCGTGTGTTGGTATGAGGTTCTGATGTTGTGGCCCAGTTGTTTGTGTATTTGCCTAAGAGGATAATTTCTGTCTTTCTTTTGTTGAGCGATGCATTGCTCACCTTGGAGTATTCCTCTAGAGTGCGTTCCAGCTGTCGGGCATCTTCATTGTTTGCTATACCTGCTACGCAGTCATCCGCAAAGGCCAGTATTTTGACTGTTATTGTCCTTGTGCGGTCGTCCTCATGAGACGTGAGTCAGTTACTCAGAGGAGTGGGTCAAAGCTGAAATTTTCATAGCAGTGGGCTGAGGGGATCCCCTTGTTTGACCCTCTTTGTGGTTTAATCTTGTTTGTTAGGAATCCAAGGGCTGCATACAGCCATGGTTGCAGATTCTGTTAGGAGCATCGCCCATTTTATGAATCTTGGTGGGAGTTTGAAGGCATGTAGACATTCTTTTAGGTATGGCCAGCTAACACGGTCATACGCCTTTTCTTGATCCAAGAAGACCAGGGCACCAGTTGCTTTGGATTGGCAAATGTTTGCAACAGGGTGGATGTTGTTTCAGATTGAACGCCCTGGCATAAACCCAAACTGGTTGGGTGATAGGACGTCAGATGCAATTGCGCCTAATCTAGCTGCTAAAATTTTTGTTGGATTTTTTGTGTCAGTGTTGGAGAGTGCAATTGGGCGCCAGTTGGCCAGGTCCAACTTGTCACCCTTTTTATACAAGGTTATAACATAGGATTCATGGCCTCCTGGTAATAGGCGTGTTTCCAACAAGCTTTGGTTCATAGACGCCAATGGGAGGGGGGCGATTTTGTTGGAAATATTTTTTGTAAAATTTGTAGGGTATCCCATCAGGCCCTGGGCATTTCCTACGTGGTGCACCGCAAATTGTCTCCCAAAGCTCTTCTCGTGTAATTAGGGATAGTATGTTGTAATTTGGTGGTGTACTTTGTATCTTGGCAGTTTGTATAATTTTTTTTTGTGAATCTGTTGGCATTTCGCGATATGATTCGGTGTAATAGCGGTGTACTTCCACCTTGACCTCCTCAGGGTCAGTTGCTACAGTGCCATTGGTCTTGCGGACCTGTGTGCATGCGGGCTGGTTTCTGTGGGAGTGGAATTGGTGGAAAAAGTATGTCAAACAAGTTTCGCCTTCCTTTATGAACTTACCTTTGTTTGATACTTTGATTCCGTTTTGGTGTTTGAAGATGAGATTGTTAAGTCTGGAAGATATTTCTGCCCATTTGCATCCCCAGTTGTGCTATAGCCAGATCTTGGAGTATTTATCTCCAGGTGGTCTGTTACTCCAAGGTACGCTTGATTGTGGCCATGTCCACGGTGTACTAATGTGATGCAATATGTCAGGTTTTGTTGATTATTTCCTTTTTGAAATTTCCCATGTTCTGATGGGATCCAAAGTGAATGGGGCTGTGAATTCTGGGTTCATAGCCTCGTTTTGACCCAGTCAGATATCTTGGGCAATTTTATATTTTCTGGGTGAAGCTTTCTCCAAGGCGACACCTGTGTGTGGGATTGGGTTGGCACTAACTGCACCATAACCAATTAGTGGTCAGAAAAATTGATCTTTTTTGTTGTAAATTTGGAGATTCTTGAGCGGTGGGATTGCAGGATGAGGATGTGGTCAATGTGACTCATCAATATGAGTGCTCCCTCGCATATATTGGGCCACATCATGTGGGGAAGGAGTGGTGAACTGAGAAGGAGAGCATCCTATAATCCAAGAGATGCCTTCATTGTGCGGAATTCAATGTGTCCAGGTGGGTATCCCCTGGGATTAGGCCATCGATTTGTATCAGGGTTATCCCAGCAGTTGAAATCGCCTAACATAATGGTATCTGGTGGGAGGGTGAGAGTAGGAATGTTTTCAAAAATTGTTTACTCTCAGTTGCAGTGCACGGTGCATAGATAAATGCTATCAAAATTATTTCTTCTTGGCATGTGATTGTTGCTACCAGGACTTGATTGTGTAAGTGTGATGACAAATTTGTAATTTTAAATTTTTTGTTGTTTTGGATGATCACCCCACAGTGAGACATCCATACTGATTATATTGGTGTGACCCTGGTTGACCAGGATCCTTCTTCCCCTTGTAGACAGTGAGTTTCTTGGATAGCCAAGATGTCTACAAGAGGTTTTTGCAGGAATTCCAGCTTCTTGGCTTGGGACATATGAGCCCTGGCTCCCGCGATGTTTAGCGTCATATTGACACTGAGGTGCCCGCAGAGCCTCAGAAGCGGTTGGGAGGGCCCTCTAGCCCTATCCCACCGCGGCTCATTTTGGCCATGCTCCGCGTCTGTACTCCAACTCTTTCACCGCCATTGTTGGTTCCCTTGATCTGACCCAATGATTCAAGGGAATTGTGGTTTTTTGCATTTGCATCAACTTTTCCTGCACAGGTCTCGTGTTGATTTGATGCAGATTGTTGATTGGATTTTATATTTTTGAGGTTCAACTTTGGTGAATTGTGCACCGCATTTTCACCCAAATTGCAGTTGCATTGTTCCTCAGTATGTGCATGACTGATGTCGCTTTGTGACTCAGTCAGGTTACTGTGAAAATTTTCGACTTGGGCATATTGTTCTGATTGGTTGGTTTGGTGAATATCCAAAATATTCTCCCGAATTTGTCCAGGGTTAATGGCAGACTCCACGTGTGCTGACGCTTTGGCCGCTGCTCACTTGTGGGCTTTTTGTGCCACTTTACATTGTTTGCTTGTAACTGGGTCCACAATGGAGTATAGTACATCTTCACCCCAGCGGAATGAGGTGGTGACTGTCAGTCATTTTGGTGAAGTTTTCATTATCTTGTCCATTGCTTCCTCACAATAATCATTTTCCATTAAGCCCTCTTTCACAGGGCATGCATGTTCCTTGTGGCCCAGTGAGCCACAGTGGTTGCAAATGGGTGGTGCGCGTTCCAGTGTAACTTGGAATGTGGCTGACTGGCCCCCATCTGCAAAGTGAAATTCTGCTGTGCGGAAAATTCTGGATAAGTCCTCTTCCACTTCTGGGAAGGGGTTGATTATGGCGATAGCTTTTCCCATGCACAGGTTGGGCATCAGGCGAAATCACTGTAATTTGAGTTGCTGAATTTCTCTGTAGGCCACGAGACCTTTGCAGAGCTCCTCCTCAATTACCTTATGAGGAAAGTTGGTGGAGAGCGATTCAAAAGAGATGAACAAAGTTTTTGCTTTGTTCCATCTGGTGCGCGCAGTGCACACAATTTTTTTGCCCTAAGGGAGGGAAATTTCCACACAGACTTTTGCTGCGGCATCAGCTTCATCAGCTGTTTCATAAACAATATTGATCCAGATGCAGCCCATGTTGTTGGTGGCTACGTACACCGCATGAGGGAAAAGTGAGGGCTGTGCCTCACATGTTTTCTCCCACAGAGTCGGTGACTCATCCCCAAAAAAAGTCTGATCCCAAGATCCACCTTTGACAAGGGTTGGTTAAACTGAATGTACATATATTGCGCGTACTTTACAGTGAATACCATAAACCCAGACGGTGTCTGAGTTTGCGACTTCTTTGCAGATTGGGTTCCTGGTCCCCCTCCAGGGCGTTTCTTGCCCTTAGTTGCACCATTAAGCGCACCGCTCGCCGTGATGCTCACCCATGTTGTATTATTTTTATTGATAAAGTCGCCCATCTTTCCTGTGTGTGATTATCCAAATTTGCTGTTCAAATCAAATAATAGTATCTAAAGTGATTGTTGAGAAAGAAAAGCTTGTTAGAAATAAATCCTTCAATATATCTTATTATACTTTGGTAAACTCTCTAATGCCATTAAAAACCTATTGTATCTGATGCTATATAAATAATCCATCACAAAAGCTTCAATATCAATTGTGTAGAAGTAGTGGATTACAAGGTGAAGGTCCTGGATATTGTTGACACTAGATCCCCATTAACATTATCTTCACCCACGTGATGAAGCAGATAAAGATTGTTCCCCAATTGTAATCACATCTACACATTGTTCCACCAAACCTCCTACACTAGATCCATTCCAACTTACTTGTCATTGGTCATCTAATTTAGGTCTAAAGCAGTATCTATTACAGAGAATGTCTTGGACAACAATATATATGATAGTTGAGGCTATGCCTGATCACTACCATAGCCTTAGCTTATCCTAAAGGGAATACTATGGTAAAACAGACGGGTTGCAAGGGCCTCAACTGTAACAGTCAAGTTTGTCTCAATCATTGCATTCTGACTCAAATTTGGAAAATCTGAATCTGAGTCGGATTGCTTTTAATATATTTGTGGTTTGGTCGTTTTGGGCGCTGGGTTGTGCCTCGCCCAAGTTGTATATTAGGCTTGTGCGAGCCTAATCAATGTATCAGGTGAGGCCCCCATTTGGTGCCTTTATAAGGCGCGCCTGCTCATTTTGAAGTTCACTTTGAAATTCTAAGTCTCTTTACACAGAGCTTTCACTTCTGGATAGCATTTTGGTTGCTCCCCAGACAAGCTCTATTAGGCGGGCCCCTTTTTATCAACTGAATAAAAAGAAAATTGTTTTGGGGTTAGCATACCTCACTTACATGAAGGCCTTTTTTGGTATCCAGTTTCAAGGAGTTTCCATGCGGTTGGGTCAGACCAACCCAGAGGATGTGTGTAAACAATTAGTAGACAATGTTTGGCACTGTCAGAGCCCCAAACCTCTCCCTACTCGGTTAGGCCGCTTTGTTTTCTTGTAAGTGCATCAAAGAATTGTTTATTCTATGGCAATTGGTAATTTGGGGGTTTTCCAACTGTGACATCGTCCCTGAAAATTAAGCAGAAAGTTTAAAAAAATGTAAATTAAAGTGTATTTGACATTGCTTAAATGTGATAATATTTGGCCATTAAAGAATGAATGAAACGGTTATTTTTTAATCACATAGAATTTAAATTATTTTTATGAAATGGCCCAAATTCCCAATGAATGGCCTAGAATAAAACTATATAAGTATTTGAGGTTTGAAGCTCTCAGAATAGACCCCTATGGAGATTAGCTTTAGTTTGGGTGAAGCCTTAACTTTAAGGTTGCAAATTAATTATTACTATATTTAATGTTGTTATTATCATTGGTACCAACATTGGTTTATACTTACTATCCGACCTATAATCATATTGAGGCCTGAAATCACCTAATAATCTCATATTTTGAATATCGAGCAGTTTCCACTATCAACACTAAGTTTATGAACTAAAATACTCAGATAAATCAATCTGTTAATGCTCCACTGGTTAATGAGATAGAGAAGATGGCTAAGCTATCTTAATACTATCTTATTATGCCAAATTTGAATTTTTTGTTTAACTACTATAGTATCCTCGTTAACCGCCCTATACTACTCATTATACTTTATCTCTATTGGCTTTCTTATTAGAAATAATGGAAACGATTTTAACTGTGCTACCATTATCAGTATCAGTCAAGCCCTCAGTGATAAATCATGATCTACTCAAACCCTGAACCTAGACTATGCCATCACCTTCTACATTACTGAATCTAACCACACCTTCACACATGGTAAGCGCCAATTCCTCATCAAAAAGATCCTTTCCTGGTACACTATATCAATATTAATTTTATTTATTAATAAAACATCTTCTTACTATTTATTTATATTTATATATGGTAAAAAGTTAATGATCCTGAAATGGAGATTTACTATACCAGGAGCTTTAAAAGAATTATTGCATATTCTATAGTGCTTTATACAATACTCTGCAGAATTTACATATCCTGGGACTTAGGATTTATGATTTAGTAGGGTCAAGAGGAGTTCCAGGAAGAAACTATAACTGTGTAAGTAGAGTGTTTGTCTCGTGCTCTAAAAATGTGATAAATTACAGAAGCCTGCTATTGGAACACAATGGATCTTGGCTAACTATTTTTTAGATATTGGAGAGAAAGAAGTTGGACAGCGAGTATATGCAAGGAAGGAGTCAGACGTTAGGCATGTGTGCAAATGTGCTCCCCATAGCCAAGGCTGGTGGGGAAGGTGCTGCAATTTTTTGCTTAGCTAGGGTGTAGCCTTTGGTATGTCAATTGCCACATTAAACCCCCAGGTTGAGTTAGAGGCTAGGCCTCACTCGCTCTATAGGGATTAGTCATAATGAGGGTGTCAAGTTATTATAAATAAAAATGAAAAAAATAGTAGCAAACATGGTCAAAATTTAAATAGGAGCAAATATTGGAATTTTTAACTGTAAATTAGTTTATAATAAAGTTTTTTCAGATCCAGATCATTCTAACTATCGTTTAACCACAGTTCCTAACATAATCTCTGTCTATCTAACTCTAAATCTTTTTCAAAAGTTTGTTTTCAATATAATGCTCTCACTTGTCACCTCCTGAATCTCCAATGGCCCTATTTATGGGCCAGAAGACTAATTCAATAAAGATCTATCCTTATCAACTTTGATTTCACCTTATATTTCTGATTCTGGTTCAAGCTTGGGAGGGCTAATTCCTCAGTGTTTTGCACCCCGGAGCATTTAGGTGATGTGGTTTTTACAATCACCCTTTACTGCCACCACTAATAGGAATATCCACAAGAACTACCAGTGAGACGCTGGTGCCCCAGTTTGCTGCCTATTGAGGAGCTAAAGGTGATCAGTTCCAAGTGATTTAGGAGAGTGGATAAACCAACATGAAAGAGGATGATTGCAGAGCTAGTGAGCCACCAAGTTGAGAGGGTAGAGGTCTAAGGCGGCGACTGGTATAAAATTTTTTGGCTACTTCTCATAGTAGTCTTGAGTTTACTAAACAGGTTCTTAAGTGCGTTGGAATAATAATAATTGATATAGCTGATTATGTGTAAATAGTTGGATTGGGGCTAGTATGTAGACTAACACCCTAGTTGAATCTTCAGCCAAAATAGAATACTACTGTCTCCAATGCGCTCTTCTAAACTTATAAAATAAGAAACTGAGGGATTCTTTTATCTAACGCTTTCTTCTTGGTGGGACTTGATATTGTAATTTAGCCTAAATTAAGGTTCAGAGGTTTTTAATTACTCTCTTGACGCAGGAGCTCGCGGAGATCAGAACACCAACATATAACTAAATGATTTTTGAGCCTTCAAACTCTACTCAAGAGCTAATTACAACAAATTTAGAAACAGGCTAAGTCTTAATGCAAATTATTTCAAACTTTTTTGAAATGCTAGGGTTTTTATAAGCAAAATGCTCACAACTTCTTATATGACTCTTTAAAAATATTTTATTGTTCTTCAAACTTTTTATCTTAGGATTAACTTCCAAATAATGGTGGATTCCTTCACCTTAGGTAATCCTCAGTAATAAACTTTTTGGATTGACAGCCATCCCTTTATGTTAGGAACTATACACAGATGTTATAGGGGCCGCGTTGCCTGATTACATCTACTAACTACTGCTGAAACAAGCGTTAAAATTTTTTTTTCTAGGTTCAAAAACGCCCTAATTGTTTGAATTGAACAACTCATCATAGTATTCTGATTATCAGCTATTAAACAGTCATCAAATTACTTAATTAAAATTGTCAGGGATGATCTGCAACGAGAATTAAGCAATATGGTGGCCCAATCAATAGGACATCAAATGAAACCAATTATAAGATTATATCATTTGATTAATCAAGAGTAATGATTTATCAGCAATAATCACCAAATAATAGACTGGTAATAACAATTTTCAAAATACAATCTGCAAGCAAGATGGATAATGTAGTTAATTGAATATTAGCAATTGGGCTACCTGATCCTATAGCCATGGAAGGTGTAAGGCGCTATACTTGTTTCTGGCGCTGTTTTATGCTGATGTGAATCTCTTGACTGGCACTACAAATTGGGGGTTCGCTGCTTGCAAACTGTTTGAGGCGTAGTCAAGGCCATTTCATTTTATTGTGGATTAGCAATCTTCATATAGTCAGCCCTGCCCGTCAGCAAGGCTACCATGTCACTATTATAAAAGCTCCATATTTTAACA
Source organism: Massospora cicadina (assembly GCA_022478985.1). Taxonomy (NCBI): domain Eukaryota; kingdom Fungi; phylum Entomophthoromycota; class Entomophthoromycetes; order Entomophthorales; family Entomophthoraceae; genus Massospora; species Massospora cicadina. The sequence goes on from JAKSZP010000113.1 coordinate 105,507, forward strand.
GTCCTTAAAGGGCCAAGTTGTCCATGGACTCTGCGGGAACTTCCCAAATTGCAGTTCCCAAGTTCCCATTCCTTATAACTTATTATCAAAATCGCCAAGATGCTTAAAGTGACTTTTTTATTCTATTAATTACTTATATAAAAATGTGAGTTATTTATTATAATTTAAAAACATCTCTATCTTGAAAATTGGAAATCAGGCACCATGGACGTCAAGAAAGCCACCCCAGAGCTAAAAACAGTATAGAACTTATGTGTTGACGCCCTTAGGGACTAAACACAGCTGAGTATATTTATTGTAGAAAACTCTTTGATATTGCTGCTCCTCCTAAGAAGCCAATGCAGCCAATGGATTTGCGCTTTTTTATATGATTCTGTATCTTGTTTGGGAGCTCTTACTATAGACCTGTTACTAAACAACGCTTAGCAACCACTAACAGTGGGTGCCCAACACAATAGCTACGATTTATCATAGGCACGCAATTCTTAATTGAGTTTGACCTCAAAATTAGTCACAAAGATATGTATCTAACCATACTGGGTATTGTGTTCTATTACTTGTTTAAAAATAGCCTAAGGAGTAAGGGAGGATAAACTTCAAAGTTGCTTATTGAAGCGTTTTAATTCAATTAAGCAGCTTATCTACTGAGTAGCGGGACCAAAGATTAAGTTGACTCAATCCACGATTAACTTAAGTTGGAAGTTCCATTTTATATTTCAATAAGGTTAAAATTACCCTAAATCCAAGATTCAGTTAGAGAAGGGAAACTAAGTTGTATACCTTCAGCTCATTTGTTGGAGGTTTATAGAGAAATCAATACTTCTATCCATGGACTTTTGAATCTTTCAGGAATGCTTAGTTGTATGTTATAAAAAATCTTATTATCATATTGGTGGCCTAATCTCCCAATTAAAACCAGACCTAGGCTCAATTCTAAACTATAGTTTATGTATGCACTCTACCAAATGACTAAGTTGGCTTTATCTATGACTGTGGATCTCAGTCCAACTTAAGGCTTGTAAATTTTCTATCATAATGCAAGTGGAGTTAAATTTCATAGTTCCTTTTACTTTATTTACATCAGCAATCAGCATATCCCCAATTGAGGAAATCGTTAATATAAAATGTGCTTTATCAACTTTGGGAATATGAAGGGGTGCAACATAAGGTGCATACTGGTGATACTAAATCTAATTGGGCCAGAATCAATCAGAAAGTTTAAATCAAAGAATCTAAAGTGAATAAAGATTTGAAACAGTTATTAAAGGCCGTCCAGATAAGGGCTTCTCAGAGCCCATGAGCTTCTCCCCTATTATGTTCTTTAAAAATGATGGAGAACATCACGCCATAATGTATTACAGGCAAGTGAATGCATTAACTTGGAAGGAAAAAGCCATTACCTTGTATTTAAGACCTCTCTTAATTTGGATGGAGCACAGTTTTCTCCTCCATGGATCTTTAAACAAATATTGGTTGATCAAACTTGCGCCTGGATAGAGAAAAATGCGTGTTATCTTGCGTAAAGGGTTATTAGAAAAACCCACATGCCCCAGGGGTTGCGCAATGCCCCTGCAACTTTCCAAAGTAAAATGAGTGGTACGCTTAGAGACTCAATTTGTCTTGTTCATTTAGTCTATTTTGATGATGCTACCATGTTCTCATGTGCCTTCAATTAACATATTTAACACCTACATGAATTCTTTGATCAGATATGAGCTGTATACTTAAAGCTGAAGCCTGCCAAGTGTAGTTTTTACAGACAAAAATGGAATATTTAGGCCACAATGCTACGCGTGAAGGAATCTATATATTGCTTAACAAGGTTGTTGCCGTACAGAAGATGCCCCAGCTGAATAGTCTATGCAATATACAGTTTTTTGGGAATATTTAATTATTATTGAAATTCATGTCATCTTACTGTGCTCACTAAGCCATAGTTATATTTAAACTACAAAGAAAGCCCATTTCATTGTGTGAATCTCAACAACAAGTCTTTAACTTCCTGAGAAATGACTTGATGTCAGCTGTTATGTCAATCCACCCTGAAATTTAATTAAAGCTCTTCTTCCTGTTCACAGTAATCAGTGATGCAGTTGTGCAATATTAGCGTAACTCAACACCAAACATGTCATGAACCATATTGCTTTCTTTTAATATAAGTCTTCCCTTGGTAGCAGTGATTATATTGCTATGGAAAGGGAACGTCTGACTGTGCTATTGGCCATTAAGAATTTTGCCCCTACCTCTATTGGAAGAAAGTTACAATGATTAATCATGTGTTGCTATTGTGGTTACAAATAAAGAAGGATCCTAAAGGGAGATGTCAGAACATAGGGAATTAAATTCCTAAGTGGTCCTATGGTATGACAGGGCCCCAAAGCGCCCAATGGTTAGTAGCATAAAAGGGAAGAAGAACCTACAATAGAACTAATAGAGTATATGAGAAACAATCTTTATTAGGATAGACCCTAAAGTATTTATAGGACTTGAAGGCTAAAAGTGAGTTTTGAGAGAGGATTCAGAATAAAAATAAGGTTGATAAGCGGAAGATAAATGAGTAGAAGGTAGATAAGTAAGTTCTAAGAGATAGGTAGAAATTGAGTGCCTAGTTTAGTGAAGATTCTCAATTTTGGTTGCCATTACAATAATATATAATTTTATATTTAAGTAATAATAATTAATAGAATGATTATCCTTGGCTTGAGTTACTGGTAATTGTAAAACTTGAATAACTATCAGGATTAATCCTCAACTGTTTTAGAATAGTTTAATCAATTGAAAAACTATTAGATATTATTGATGTTGATCTCTGATACATTGAGTTAGATCAACACAAGTTAATGAGAGCACACCTTAGCGTTCATTAATAAATTAAATAATGAGTGCGACCCATAGTAAGAGACTTCACCCAGAAGAAGGTGAATCCTAACAGAACCCCTTTCAAGCCTTGGCTTGGGTTAAGAGCCAAGATGTCTTTGTACAAATAAGGAGGGCAGGGGCAACAAAACTTTCAGGCATAATATGTTATGGACAAAAAAGCAATTAAGATTCTTGTTTCCATAGTTTTATAGAAAACAAAGAGAGATCCAAATATAGTGGGAGTTGTATGGGCCAAAGTAGAAGGCGCAGATAAAATTTTGAGATCTGATAAGAGGTATCTTTAGCATTAATTACTGGTATGAATATAGGCGTCTTATTATTGTAGAAAGAGCAGGAGGCATCAGATTCTTCAGGCATAGTTAGGTACAAGAGAAAGAAGAGAATAAGATTCTGGTGCTCATGGCTTGATAAAGACAAGGATAAAGCCAAACGTAGCAGGGGTTGTATGGGCCAAAAGTGATGGCGCAGATACAACAAAATGATTTTGGTAAAAACATAGGCGGCGGAGGGCGAATGAATGCAGGGCCTAGAAATCAAAGCCATTGTTTGCCAGCAAAGAGTTTTTTTTTGGTTATCCTCAGCATCAATTAGCTAGTAACCCTTGAACTAGCTCATCTAAATTGATGGGGAACAAGATTCAATAATCTTTTTTTTAGTACTAGATGGTCCCAACCCAAGGGGGGGATTCATCGATGTAAGATTCAATAATCTTCATATAAAACTTTACTGATATATTTGGCATTTTTTTCCAGTTAGCCAGTATACAGAAAAACAATGGGGATAGGCCTCAAAAACTTAAATTAGCTGTTAGAGTTAGTAAAAAAATAAAAGAAATAAGATATTAGTTAAGTTAGAATTAAAAAGTCACCCAAGCAGGTTGGACTATTTGGAGACAACCACCAACTAGCACCAATAGGATTAAATCAGCCATAAGAACCTCCAACTGATCCTACTCATTGATCTTATAAAAAGTTGTACTAGCTGAGAAAACACTACAACTGGCACCAACGGATTCAGATCAGATGGTGTCACTCCACCTGATCCTACTGTTTTCTGAGATTGACCGCTTGACCACTTAACAGCTGGTGCAGAGGTTCAGGTAGTTCATCCTACTATTGAGCTCTTGAAAGCTGAGCAAGATCTGGGGCAGTTCATCCTGGAATTGAATTTGAAAGCAGGTGCAGAGCTCTAAGGTATTTCATTATTGGTTTGAGGCCCAGGGTAGTGATCGCTCTTCCTCCTCCCTGGGTTGTAGTTTACATGGGCTCAGGGGAACCTGGAAGAAAACATCACTTTTGTTAAGATGCGGGATATAAAATACTAACATGTCCTATGTTATGTCACGGCCCCAAAGAGGCTAGTGATTTAGTAGCTCTGAAGGGCAGAAGAACCTACAATAGGACTAATAGATTATATTTAGAGACAATCTTTATTAGAATAAAGCCTCAAAATATTTATAGAAATTAAGGATAAAGGTGAGTTTAAAGAGAGAATTTAGGATAGATGGAAGGTAGATAAGAAGAAGATAGATGAGTAGAGGGTAGATAAGTAAGGTATTAAGCAATAGGTAGCAACTAAATACCTAGCTAGTGAAGACTCTCACCTTTGGTTGCCATTAAAATAACATAACTTACAAATAATAATAATTAAAGGACTGATTATCCTCAGCTTAAGTTGCCAGTAATCATGAAAACTTGAATTTTTATTGGGTTTATATCCAAAAGTTTTAGAACATATAAATAAAAAACATTTATTATATTGGGGATGATCTCCAATACACTGAGTTAGCTTAACATTTAAGTTAATGGGGAGCACAACTTGGCATTCATTAATAAATAAAGTAAAAATGAGTCACGACCCATAGTAAGAGGCTTCACCCATAAGAGGGCGAATCCTGATAGGAGACTTGCGCAAAGGGCCCTCAATTTCAAAAGTATGATTTTACTATCGTGTAAAAGGCGGTAGATATCCGCAAGAAAATTAATATACTATCACTCTTATTTACAAGGACATTATATGTTTTTAAAGAAGATTGGGTTAAAAAACTGATTGGCCAACCTGGGACATGGGATAAAGAGACCACTGAGATTCAGAAACTAATTAAACAAATGGAGGATCAAACCTGAATATTAAATGGTTGCTTTATAAATGTGTGATTTGGCCTAGCTTCCTTATGTATGACCCTTGCCTCAGACCTCAATCATCATTGAGGCGCATACAACCTTGGATCATGGCGCTCCACAGAAAGCTGCCACTGGCTTAAGGATCAATGTTACTGAGAGGGCATGGATGACGTCATTTTTACAGAATTTTTGAATACTGTCTCATTTTCTTAAGTTGATGTCCTACTTATACACTTTATCAACATTAAGTTGTTGGATAAACCTCCCCTTTGTTAACATCAGTACTGATGCAACTGGGCCCTTGTTTAAAGCCATAAAAGACACTAATATATTATCATTGTCACTTAACACTTCACAAAAATGAGCTGAAGATTAATCTGGAGCCTCCACCACCTCTAAGCCATTGTTTCATTTTATATTAAACAGATCTTAACTTAATATGGTATCTCAGAAAGTTCTTCTGTTAGATAACAGTATAAATTTGCATTTCAGTTGGTAACCAAGCCCAATTTTCTGATGAGGACTTATTATTCTTTTACAGTCCCCTATCACCCTTCCACTAGTGGCTGTAAAGCAAGCCAATGGTACACTTATATCTATTACTTAAAAAAATGCATAAACCAATCTTTATTAATGTAATGAGTATTCCTTGGAGCACTTATGGCTTACCAGGTAAGATTTGATCAAATTATTAGGACGTCCCTGTTTAAGGTTTTATACTATTGGGACCCCATTTAACCTCTAGTGTCCAGCCTATAATAAAAGCTTCTACTCTGAGATTGTAAATTCTTATATGAGTATACTGTCAGAAGAACTTTTTTGTTGCAGGCTCTAATGAAGAAATCCCTAGGGCTATTACCCGAATAGAAACCAAATAAGCAATGATAGGAACTGCTCATATATGAATAGTAGATTAAGAGAATTAGTACTTTTCTACTATAACAACCTATAGATAGAATCCATTAGCTTAATGTATTGTTGTCTGAACCCTATTAATATGTTATGAAGCCATTGCACCAAGTACTCAATCACCTCCATCAAGATGGTTTATTGTTAAATCTATATTTTGGAAGGTTCTCCGAATTTGTGTATTCCCTCAGCAAGATCTTAAAAGGTATTGTTAAAATAAGTTTGAATTGGTCTAAATATGAACTGAACCTATAAAATCTTTCCATTAACCAACAGTAGGGATTTTGGAACGCTCACATTGTCCAGCTTAGTAGACTATAATGTATTAGTTGAATTTTCGCTATTAAGAAATATCACAAGAAACCCCATATTGGATGTAAGAGTTAACATTAATTTCGTAAATTATTGTTTGGTTTACTTCTCATTAGGATATTAACTAAGTTGATGAATTTGATTCTTCCAGAATATTAATGGGCCAATAGAATGATCTCTAACTATGTTTACAAGTGTTTTGATTATTGATCTATATATTAATAATTTAAATTATCCTGTGAATATTAATTGCGGCTTGTTGGCAGTCAATAAGGATTTATTAACAGTTGCCAAAGCATTACTAACTCTTTTAATGGCAGCAAATTTTGAGTTAGCCTAAAAACAAAGTGATCTCCATTAATGGTAAAAGATTACATTACAAAATAGGTTGCTAGCTTAGATAGTTTAATCTACTGGGGCAGGGTAAATGTGGCGAGATACGCTTTTTAGATAATAAACCCAGGGTTGTCATGACCTATTCATAGGCAGAATATGATTAGTCAGATGAATTAGATTGCTTCAAATGTCTCCTAAGGACTAAATTTAGTAATGGTTAATGCCATTCCTATTGTGGCTCCAACGGAAGAATTGGGCGCCAAATAAAATATAGAAAAACTTGAAGTAATAAAGAAGTACAATTAAGTTCAATAGGAAAAAAACATAGATATTTATGCAATTTTTTATGCTCCTTCTTATTGAATTGAAAGAGACAGTTTTCTCTTATCTATTTTGTCTTGTGCTAACGCCTTTTAGTAAACTTGAAGGGTTAGTTTTTCCTAGTCCAAGTGGCTCTCAAATACTCCATAGAAAAAATTGAAAGAAAGGTTCCCTTGTTTTCTAGAAATTTACCAACTTTAGAGGGAGAGTTTAAGGGTAAGTCTTACTTGTCTAAATTGTTTCTAAGTACCTTTAAATGGGCTTAAAGAATATGAAATACCTGTCTATAGAAGAAAAGCTAAGCGGATTTGTACATTTATTTGTAAAGAACTTAACTAGGGAAATGTCTTTATATAATTATCACATTATCCACATTTATTATAATATTATTATCATCAGTAGTGAACTTAAACCTTGAACTTCTGCAGTAAACCCGAAAAGTTTACATTTGGTGCTCACTACAGGGGGTGGTTGAATTTTCAGGCCAAATATTGATTTAGAATTATCAGCGGAATGTTTACAATAACAAACTCTGTAAGTTATGGATAGAACTAAAAATGTTGTACATGGATATGCTAAATTCTGTGTTGTAATAGGATCTTTTTACATCAAATAAATGAATGATAAAAGCTGAGATAGAATTACAAACAAGTTATGAAGGTCAATAATGATCTTTATGGGAAATTCACCTCTTGGAAGTGGAATTATACTGAAGTAATCAAAGAGTTAAACTTCCAGAAGGCTTCTTGGGAAGTGGATGAAGAACAATTCTGCCAGATTCAGGTCGATGTAGCGCAAAATCTAAAGCATTCACAATACCTCCAAGTCTTTTCTAAAAAGTGTATAATAGAGATTTGTCATTAATATGTTAAAAGTTTATTCAGAGACTACCTCTAACTGATACTATTTACTGTTCACTTCTGAAAGCTAATTTGTTGCTTAATCTATTTTAAATAGTAAACCACTATAATAAAGGCACACCTCATTGGTGACATGTTGCATAAACTGCTTATAATTTTATAAGAAGAAGGGCAACAAATGATAATATATCAATTTTTAATAAGTTATGTAAGTTGTCCTCAACCCCAACATGATCCTCTTAAGAAATACTGGCAAATTCTTTGATTGTCTCATTCATCAAAACTAGTTTTAAGACGTTCCTCCTTAAAATGAAACATATTTAAATACCAGATAGCTGTCATACTATCCTAATACCTTTAAATATTAGACAAAAGCATAGGTAATATAGACAGCCTTAGGGTCTCTGTCTTTATTAGCTTGGGTAGATATTATGACTAAGAGACAATTGGGGGTTGCTAGTAATGCAGATTTGACACCAAAGTTGGGTCTCATGTGTTTGAGATCTTGATAAATTACTTGTTTAAGATCCCTATAGCTGCTTCATCAATTATATATAGATTGCTTTTTCATAATACTAAAGGGATATCACTTAATTTCATCCTTGTGAAGCTCAATCATCACAAGGTACCCTTGCGCTAGTGCCTTTCCCAAGTAGAACCCAAAATTGGTTATTGAATACCTACCTACTATCTAATCTCTGAGTGGTTACTTCAATTTTTCATTGATATTAAATAAAATGAAAACTGATGGACAGCTTAAATTATGAAATATCCAATTATTGTAAAAATAATTTAGTACCTTTATACTTTTAGAAATATAAAAGAGTTATAATCAAAACATAAGCGAAGTGAATTTTGTCTAACATACTCTCTCATAATGAACTCCATTTTTTACTACCTCATCAAACTTATTTCACGTAGTCCAAATGTCCACTTTTAGATATATGGGTGTATCATCTCTAAGTAGATACCCCTTGACCAGAAAGATTACTAGTCCCTTGTTTAAACTCAGCTTTATTTATAATTGAAGACCTAATTATATGCTAAATGTTGTCTTTTATAGATATGTCAAAACTAAGTTAAGTTTTTAATTCCAGCTTGTCGACCTAAACTCTGTTTTCTGTTTACACTATAACTCCATTTTATAGACCATTTGTCAACCCCATTTTATAGTTCATCTGTGAACCCTTTTATATGTTTGGTGGTTAAAACGAAAATTCATTGACACTTGAATTTCCCACTTTTAAACTTTTTTAAAGATATAATAACATATTTTAGTAGCTCAAGTCCTTTGTGCTTTTCATATTAAATTTTGGCTGGCATTTTCTCAACACTTCCAGTGTCAAGGAATTACCGTTGGTATATTTATGACTATATACATGGCAATATATTGATAATTTGGTTTACATTATCAAACTTAGATTGGAAATTTCATATGGATTTGTGGCAGTTTTAAAGCTTCCTCACTTGCATATCAAACACTTTAGAGCTGTTTGTTTCCTATCAAGTTAATAGAGGAAAGTTTTTATCTAAATATTTAACTTTTCAGGTCTCCAGTATAATATAAATGTTAATCTTTGTGGAGATATTTTCCTCGTTTAAGGATTCAGTTTTAATTTGATGAGATGTTAATATAGTCAGTGCATTTCTTTAAGGATTTCACCACTGCAGGGGTAGAAGCGCGTTATGTTATAGCTGATTCTATTTAATTACCGAGTCTTTTTAAATTACACATTATATCACTTCAATATTGGTTGTATGGTTGGAATCACTATAAAATTCTGATGCATTGGTAGTTCTTTTAAGCCATTATAAAGATAGTATATTTGGTTTTTATATTACATGCTCAAGAACTTTGTAGTGTTCTTTTATTTGTTTTCTTTAGTATATCTCTACATTAGCTTAGGTCATTATGTTTGTAATATCACTATATTCAAAAGCCCACTGTACTATGGTAATATATGTCTGAATTTAAGATAGAAGCACAGATATTTTTACTCCCAAATTAGACATTGATAAGTATATATTAAGACCTCTCAATCAGGACCTACCTTTGTGTCAGGAGAGTGTCTGTAACTCTCCAGTTTTTAAGCAAGGTAGTGCACGGTGCACAGTCACATTGCCAGGTAACTAATCGTCAGCATAAAGTGAGAATAGCCCCGCAGAGGGTGCTGGAGCTAAAGTAACAAAGGACAAGGGTATGTAACGCGTTACTTGTTAATAAGTATTGAACAAACAAAGACTTGGGTGGACCCCAAAAAAGTCCATATCCAAGCTGTGATTATGGCTGGAGTGCTTGAGTGCCTCGTTCTGGAGGGGACCAGTGTGGCCCAGCTGTGCCCCAGATGTGGTTGTAAATTTAGTGCAGATAAAATGGCTGGAAAGGTTTGAGACCTCCCCAAAGAGGTCTGCGCACATGTTCAACCAAGTTAACATAATAGACAAATGTAAACTAACGAGATTTTATTGGAAAGGAAGACAGCCAAAAAGAATGGTTGGTTTCAAAAAATCATACTTAAATAATTTTATGGGGGAATAATCGATTGGTGGAAGTGATGCTAAGCCCAGGTGCACCAATAAGCTCATGTTTCCATTGGGAAGCATACTATATTTAAAGATCGACCAAACCCAAGTTATTGAATGAAGGCAAGTCTGACCCAAGTTGGAAATTTCGAAAATTTAACAAGTTTCAAAACTTCGTTTGCCTAACAACTGAACCAAACTGTTGTCATTTAGGAGGTAACTCGTCCGTTCTAAAGCAACTGCTGTAACACATGGCTGGGCATCATGTACTTCCTCTGAACCATCGTGGGCATATCAGGCCAGCACCAAGCGTTGGTCCAAGGTGTGCCTTAAGTCAGGGGGGTTATGTAACTTGATCTTTTTTGACTCTTGACGCCCAGCCTTGTCATGGCACTTGGTCCTCTCAATAAATTTAAGTAAACATGACATTTTGAGAATGGACTTAAATAGTTTTATCAGGATCATCATTCATGCAGAATCTGATGGAGATGACTTTTGAATTACCTCCTAGCTTCCCATGCTACAAAAAGGATAATTACAATCAAGGTGGTTACAAGGTCATTTCCAATGGAGAACAATGAAGGTCTCAAATAGTCATTCAATCTGGATCAAATTAAAAAGATCTTGATTATAGGTTACCATGGAGGTTATTTATTGGCGCATCCTGACTCACCCTTTAGATATAAATAATTTTCTAGTTTAATAAAATAGTCTAATTATGCAACACCTTCATTCTATCCAACCTCTCTGCTAATTTACCATCTTTGAGCCCCAATAGGGCCTTGGATTATAGTCTAGGGTATAATAAGATTAGAGAAACGGTGCTCAATACTTAGACCTTAAATAATGTACAATGAAAACACTTTATGAGAAATGGAGAACATTTTTAACTATTAAACTCAGTATGAGAATTGTTCAAGTATTGTAACCCAATGCATCAACATCGTTTAACATAATGTGATTCCTTTGCAGCCTGAATTTTGGAATTTCAGGCACTTTTAGTTTACCCTACCTTCAGTTGATCAAATCAATATCACTTTTAGTATGATGACATCAATTAAATTATATAGCAGTTAATAGATTATATACTGTGTGAGACTACTTTTGTCATAATCAAGACACATCTTTACCTCTATAATGTGAGACTTATATTCCTTGGCGATATACTAACAGGAATATAGACCCTTGGAGTAATATATTGCATCCAGAGTTTTGTCCAACTGACAATATATCATATCCTACAAGTGGTGGGACTACATCATCATGAAGTAGCTTGAAAGATGGGACATACTCAAACCCTACATTTGATATTGTAGATTTCCAAAACGCAGCCTTCTTGTTTGTCCATGACAATCAGGAGGCCATCATGAACAATTGCCAATTGTCAATGTTTGGGGCAGCTCGCTATGATGGATAATGGGTTTTTGGTTACCTTGAGAACCATCCTTGCCAGAATTTCTATTCCTTAAATCCTCTTATAATCACCATCTTGACTAATTTGAGGCCCTCCTCCAATTACTATGACAATGGTACCATTAATCAGCCTCATGTGATAGCACCCCAAGAATTGAGGGGACTGCAGGGTCTGAGGGGCATAAGGGCCCAAAAGACCTGAAGGCCCCAGAAAGCCAGAAGGACCTTATGGACTAAGGACTATCTGGATCTTTTAGCTTTAACTCCTTGCAACTCAAAAAAATTGTGAGAGAAAGACATTCAAACTGCAATTGCATCATATAAGATAAGCCAAGAAAAGCAGCACATGGATGCAAGATCCTACTGGATGTGGTTCCACTTGATACCATAGTCTCAATCAATCCTTTTTTAAATAAGATTGACAATTAAGAGCATTTGCTAAGCTCATTGATAATTTTATCACTCTTTTTTAAAAACTCTTACATTGTTTAGAGACTCACTTAAGTGATTGTAAAAGCCAGTTTTTACATCATTGTGCTTATACACAAGCTCTAAAGGAACAATTAAGCCTTAAGACCTCTGTCACTTCTCTAACTCCACGGTGTAGAAATTAAAAAACTTGGAAGAATTTTTCCAATTATTAGATCAACAAATCCCTCAAGGCTATGCAAAACTGGATTTCTGAGCCTGAAACTGTCCTGTCATCAGCACTCTTTACCCCTAATGTAACTATTTTTTACCTAGTTTATAGAACATCTCTCTCTGGGTCAAGAGATAATTTTTCTCTTTTTTATATGATTTATGAGAGACAATAGTGGAAGCCATGGGCCGTCATAAATTGAAGCATATTCACTCTTGTTGAACATTATAGCCCATGAGATTATGACTCCTCATTTAAAGGATTGCCATACCTATGATCAAGTCTGCACTGCTTTAGTTCAGGAGTTTGGTATAGATAGACCTTGGGATTACAGAAGAAGGCGTTCCTGTCTATCAGTTTGAACAAATGAAAAAACCCTAAGGAGTTCGCCAGTTAGTTATATGCTCAAGCACAGCCTTTGGGCACCACAAAACAAATCACACCTGATTATGCTATACCTACTGTATTTTCGGCATTAAAACCTTATCCTGAGGTCAATATACATATGACTGGGCGCAAGAGTAACTTCAATTGCATCCAAAAAAGTTTTTAATGATATAACAACTTCTACCTTGAGTCTGAAAAACTTTCATAAGCCTTTCCAGCCAGCCTCATATTCAAGTTGTCAAGAACCAGAAGTGTAGCAAGTTGGTTTATCTTGATCGTTTCATTTTTACTTGGGTTGAATTTTCCAAAAGTTGAGTTGAATTATTTTATGAAGATTTTTGGTTTAATCAGTTTTTGGCGCTGGGGTGTGCCTCACCCAAATTGTAGATTAGGCTCATATGAGCCTAATCAATGATTCTTTTGAGGCCTCTGAAAGGTGCCATTAAAAGGTGCGCCTGAAAATCTAAAGCTCACTTTGGAATTTTGCCCCTAGATTTCCCTCCTGGGGAGCATTGTCAGTTGCTCCCCAGACAAGTTATGTTTGGTGAGCCCCTTTTTATCGTCTAAATAAAAATAATGGTTGTTTTGGGGTTTGCATATCTCACTTACCAGTTGGCCATTTTGGGTATCTGGCTTTGGGAATTTTTCGTGTGGTTGGGTCAGACCAACCACAAATCAGATTTGCATAACTAACTCAATGTAAAGTTTTCTTTTCCGCTTGATCTCACTTCAAGTGAATTTTATTAGAAAAAGAGTTTAATTTTCCACTGACATCTGGCCATGCCCATTTTCCAAAGATGACTGTGGATCCACCGCCTGATGCTCCAATGTGGGGTAGCATTTCTTCACCACCTAGCATTTTCTGCCCTGCAGGCAAACGCATTTGCGTGGGGTCTAATAGCTCACCATCTTCTTCAGGCCGTTTTGTCCCCCACAGGACTTAGTGCTCTACCTGGCGCGCATCCACCCTTCTCACCCCATCCTCTCACCCTCCGTCTTTTCAACATCCAATTTTGCCTTAAAGTTAACTACAGGCGTTTGTTCCCATATTTCAACAAGGCAAAAATCAAAGTAACCAAAGCTGCGTTTGCACCAGCTGGTTTTATTGATTTCCGCCCATTTAAGGGCTATTTAATGTAGGCTTTCAAATGAGGATGATGCTGCAGCAGCGGTTTCTACTCCCCTACTTTACAAAAATACTCCTATCCCTACCACCCAAAATTGCCTTCCTTCAGACACCACATTGGTGGTGTCCTTCACATACCTCCCATCTCAACTACCACCCCATTTGTTATCTGATCAGTTGATGATGGGGCTTCTGGCTTATAAAAAACATCCCAACCTTGTTTTCGCCATTCCTTCTAGAGCAGAGCGCCTTACTGCACCTCAAAATTGCCACCATAATCCAACACCACTCCGCCATAGACCAACAGATCCCCCCATGCTTATATCGCCGTGGCACCTGAGCATTTCTTTTGGGCTCAGGTGGATAATAGTAACCAAATTTGTCCCCTCTGTTTAGGACTTGACCATTCAAAAAAATCCTTCCCCCAAGACAAATCCTCAGGTGTGGCCTCTGAGCCATATTCGGTGGACTCCAAATGGTGCGTTTTGTTGCCCTCTCCCAATCATGTTCTCATTTGGTGGGCTATAGTGAAAATCAGCCTTCACCAATCCCACCCACACTACTACATCCAATTTTTACCCACACCAATCAGAAACAGGCCTGGATCACCACTTGAACCCAAGCAACCTATTCAACTTATGCCCACCCAAATTCTCCATCCACTATTCCTGTGAACCAAAATCCATGTGATTTATTGGCTGAGATTGAACAATCATGTAACGTTGTCACCAATGAGGACTCAAAAGAGCCTTTCAGCCCGCTCATTTGTGTTTGGGCTAAGTTCTACAATTCTGTTTTTGACAAATCCCCATCTATAAGCGATTCACTCCTAAACTCAATGCCATCCCACACCAAAGTGACCACCAGCTCGTCTTAGTAGCAGTGGCCTCACTCCATTGCCCAATCCTACGTAAAGAAGTAGCCCAATCTGTTTCTCAATTCCACCATGGGCTGAGCATTGTCGATTTCCCCCATGATTTTCCCAAAACAGCACAGGAGGAAATCACAAAATTGGCCACTGAAGCCACTGATGCAGTCATTCATGTGGCCCAATTAGCAGATTTTGACCCTTCTGCAAAAATCACCTGACAAAGTCTCACCAAATATTCCCAACTTCCCCAAAGCCCGCATTCAAGCTTAACAACAAATAAAGGAATTTGTTGAAGCTATCTACCAAGCTGATCTTGAGGAAGGTAACCAATATTTTATCCACATTCACCCCCCAAGCTGATGCCCCCACACCCTTGCTCTCCACTTTTGTCAATTTCTACAACAAATATGGTGATTCTGACCGGCTGAATATGTCTGTAGAAGTGCTGCCCGACACTCCCTCAACCTCTGTCATGGTGGGTTAGTGTTATTCTGCTCCCTGCCTGATTAGAGTTTTATTTTGGTTTTATTTTGGCTGATTTTTGGTCTTTGTCCGTTCAATTCTTTCACTAAGTTCTTTTGCTCATTGAGCATTGGTCATGTCCATCCCCTGGTTGAATTGCCTTGGTTAAATAAAATAACTAACTCGATGTAGAGATATTTTGGCGCTGTTGGTGCACCAAACCTGTCCCCTACTCAAAGTTGGTCTGCTTTGGCTCTGTCAGTGCACCAAAGCATCATTTGTTTTACGGTGGTTGGAACTGGGGTAATTCTGACTGTTACATAGTTCTTAAGTCAAATGTGCGTTGCACGCCACCAATCCCCAGTTTGGCTGACCTCAGTGGTCACTTGGTCCCAGTTTTCAAGGAACCAGTACTGGTGGGATCTGGTGACTGATGGCCAACCCTGGACCCAAAGTTACCATCAACTGAAAATCTCAGTTGGGCTACACACTCACCAGGGATTCAGTTGGCACTGAGGGGACCTGTCCCAGCAGGGCTCCATCACCAACAGGCGGTCTGCCCAGAAAGGGGATGCCATCCAGCCATGCTGAACTGTGCACCCCTTTTGCAATTCTGCTGGAGAAAGCGCCTTCCTGGTTGATATAGGAAAGCCATCACTAACAGGATACTGGGAGGGGGCTCAACTAATCCAAGTGCTAATGTGCGTCCTCATGCCAGGTGGAATGATTATGGAAGCCTAGTCCTGATAAACCTTCACCTTTTGTCTTTTCCTTTTTGGGCCAAGAGTTTCTCTGGTCTAATTTTCCTAGTGGCTTGAGGTAACTTGTCCTAGGAAGCCCTCATTGTGGCAGCCTCCCACTGTGGGCCCCTCCTCATAAAGGGACCCTTCTCTAGTGGGGGTAATGTAACAATTGAGCTCATCTCAATTGTTGATTTTTGACTTTAGTTTTGATTTTCCAAATTCAAGTTAAATAGTTTTAAATTTTTTTGGTTAGGTCAGTTATAAGTGCTGGGTTGTGCTACACCCAAATTGTATATTATGCTCATATGAGCCTAATCAATGATTTGGGTGAGGCCCCTGAAGGGCGCCATTAAAAGGCGCTCCTGCAAAGTCTAAAGCTCACTTTGGAATTTTGCCCCTAAATTTCCCTCTTGGGGACATTGTCAGTTGTTCCCCAGAAAAGCTCTTCTTGAAGGGTCCCTTTTTATTTTATAAATAAAAAATAAAGTTTGTTTTGGGGTTTGCATACCTCGCTAACTACTGGTCTTCTTGGGTATCTGGCTTTGAGGAGTTTTTGCGTGACTGGGTCAGACCAACCACAAATCAGATTTACATAACTAACTTGATTTATTTATATTTTGGCACTATCGGTGCATTAAACCTGTCCCCTACTCAAAGTCTATCTGCTTTGGCGCACTGACAGCGCCAAAGCATCATTTATTTTATGGCGGTCATAACAGGGTACTTCCAACTGCTACAAGAAGAATATGAAACCTTGGTGTAATTAATGTATAAGATTCCACCATAAATTTAAGAATTGTTGGAAGAGTTTTGCTGAAGAGGTGGGAAAGGAGAGTCAGCATGAAAGATGAGGCGCTCAATGCTGACATCCCTGTACTGCCTTAAAGCCCTTGACAACACTTGCCAAGTTAGATGCTGATGTACCTAGATGATATAAATTGGTTTTACTTGATAGTTTAGAACATTATACTTACTTATCCTTCTACCAAAGTATCTCCTATGTTTTTTATTCCTGCCCCTCAAATTGGGAGCTTGGTAACATGAGTTTCTGTTTGAGTTCATAAGGGTCTTGTACATGCCATTATTGATAATGGCTTCCCATGTTTTTCATCCCTTCAGTGTGATGAAACTCATCAAGATAGCTCCTGACTTGACCCACAATATGGAATATTGCACATTTGGATCTTGAAGCGCTTGATCCATTGGGGCATACTTCTTGTTATATATGTTTGGCAAGGTGGCACAGAATACCTCAGCTGTCGCCCTAGATAACCATTCTACAGCTTCATCCTTGGGGCCCAGTTTCCTTTTGACTACTCCACAATTATACACTAAGATGATGGGTTCTTATCCCAGTTGGGAATAGGGATCCCCTAGTTTTTGAGACCTCTTGAGAAGGCATTTGAAGATTAAAACTTGGGCCTGCTTTTTGAAGTTTGAGTATTGGTTTGATAGGATTGAATACCACTTGAGGGACTCGTGGGTGTGGATACCCCCTCCTGAGGTAGACAGACAGTAGGGCATGCCTACCTATGTGCCAAGTTTGACTATACCGCCCAAGTCACAGATTACTGTTGACACTAATGTACCTTTTAATACCTCGCCAAGGCACTTACTAGAGATACAGGCGTGGACATTTAATTCATTAAGAAAGGGTAGACCTGTGCTGGACTTTTATATCCTGCTTATTCTCAATTCATCTTAGTGTTACTATCAAATTTAATCAATAAGCCTATGATAGTGGGCCTCAATACTTTAGCAGCATATTCTCGCTTACTACCTTTAAAAACAAAATTGATTATGCCATAACTTTAGGAGTCTACAAGATTTTGGGCAGGAGTCTCCTCCTATGGTATCCTTAGTAAAGTCTCTGTTGGTCGGGAAATTAACCAGTGAACAACTGGCACAGGTTGAGCAGTTGCTAGAGTAGTAATCTTACTAATTCTTGACCTCCAACTATGTTTGTTGAAAAATGAAGGGCGTCCTACTTAATGACGAGACTGGAGATGTAACTTAGTTAATCACACCTATAGAAGGGAAAAGTCAAACAAGCTCAAGAGTGAGCTAGTTGGATAAGCTGGGGCCTCTTTGTGGCGCAAGTGGGGAAAGCCCGTGGAAACAAAGGTGAGTGGCTAACACCAGAACCTAGAGATGCACATTGGTCAGGTCCTGCATTGGCCTGAAAGAAGTTTAGGATGGTAGTGATTGTGCCGACCTGTTCTTGCAGGTGTCAACCACTTTCTGAGAGGAGAATATGGGCAGAAATGGGGTATGAGTCTTCATGACACCTGTCAAACGGCCTTCCCACGAGCTGGGATTGCACAGTTGTGACCCCAGGACAAGGGAGGGGCAATCCTGGGTGGCTTTGGTGCATCTACCTACAATAATGCCATGACCTGCCAAGCTAGCCTGGAATTTTGGCTATCTGCCAGTATGGCAGATATAAGCCAGCTGGTGTCAAAGGTGATCATGCAATAAAATTGCATTTATAATAAAAGGGTTCCAAGGCTTCCTGGACAAAAAGGAGCCAAAGAGCACAACTTTGCTAAAAAAGCAGGTAATAAATTGGAGGGCTTCAGCTTCTCCCCCTCAAGGCCTTAAACCTGGGGGTCAATGGATTTTGTTTCCCACAAGGGGGATGGGAGGTATAACGCCTATCCTGGCTGGTGCTGATGAGCTGCCCAGAACTTAAACAGGGCGCATATGAAGTTTAGGGGTATTGTAAGCTACACTTAATTGCAGTCAGGCCCACATTTGGTGGTGCTTATGTTCATACAGCCCTAGTGTGGTGGGGGCAGTACCCCAGGACTTCATCCCACAATAGTTGCCTGAGGTAGGAGCCCCTCAGGGTTTTTAAAACTCAAAGAAGCTCATGTGGTGAGCTAGTTAGAATAAGCTGGGTCCTCTTTGTGGGGCAGCTGTGGAAATCCTGTGGAAACATGGGTGAGTAGCTAATACCAGAACCCAGAGAGGCACATTGATTGGGGCCTTTATCAACCTGAAAGAATTGCGGGATGGTAGAGATGACTGTGATGACCTGTTCTCGCTTGTGTCTACTACACCTAAGTGGAGAATAAGGGCATTAAGAGGGGTACTTTTGAGCATGACGCCTGTCAAACAGTCTCACCATGAGCTGGGGTTGTGCAGGTGCGGACCTCAGGACTAGGGAGGGGCAATCATGGTTGGTTGCACTTCAGTGCACCTGCCTACAATAAATGCTATGGTTTGCTGAGTTGTACTGAACTCGGCTAGCTGCTAGTTTGGTCAGCATGATCCAGCAGGTGGCAAAATAGATCATTGGAATTATGGCAAATCTAAAAGGACTCCAAGGCTTCTTGGACGAAAATGGGTCCAGAGCGCACAACTCCGTTAAAAAAGCAGGTGACAAAGAGGAGGGCATTTGGCCTCTTTACCTCAGAGGCCTTAAACCTGAGGGGTCATTGGGTCTTGTCTCCTGCAAGGGGGATGAGAGGCATATCGCCAGTCCTGGATGGTGCAGTTACGCTGCCCAGTACTTAAAAAGGGTGTGCATATGTCAGTTTAAGGGTAGAGTGAGCTACATCCAATCGTGATTGGCCCCACAACTGGTGGTACTTAGATTTGTGCAGCCCTAGTGTGGTAGGGGGAATTACTCCAGGCCTTCATCCCGCAAAGTTTCCTGCACTAGGAGCCCCACAAGGCTTTTTATAACTCAAAGAAGCTCAGGTGGCTTTTGAGCTCAAATGGTTTGGAAGTTGTATTGCTGGTACCTTCTTGTAGCCCTTGGACTTCTCCTCTCTTTATAGTTCAAAAAAAAGATGGTGGCCATAGGGTGTTGATGGACGACCAAATGCTCAATTCTATTACTATAAAGGATAGCTATCTATTTCACTGGATTGATGACTAAGCCTTTTTTGCCAGGTCTTAAATTTTGGCAATTGACCACGCTAGTGGATATTGAAAAATTAGAGTTAGCACCTGAGGATAGATCAAAAAGCGCGCTTATTGCTAATGAGGGACTATCAGGGCCAGCCATTATGCCTCAAGGCCTTGGCAATGCGCCATTAATGGGTTCCTGGGAGACTTTAATTGTCCTGTGTTTTTTCCTACCTTGACAAAATCTCTGTAATATCAAGAACCCTCAATGGCCATCTACAGCTTTTGAGACGTCTCTGATCATCTCCAAAAAGCTTCCCTTAAGCTCAAACCTTCGTAATGGTCCTTCTTCTAATAAGAAATGGAGTCTTTCAGGAACAAGTCACAAAGTGATGGATCCAACCCATTCTTGACAAATCTATAGCCTTTGAGAGGATACCATTCCCTTAAAGCCTCAGGGATACTAAATATTCCTATGCACTGTATGTTTTTATCCTCATCTTTTTCCTTAGTTTGTAGATCTAGCTGAACATCTCATCTATCTTCTGCAGAAATTACACCCTCAAACTGAAGACCTGAGCAGGTTCAGGCCTTCAATAAGTTAAGAACCGCTCCTCGAATGAAGTCTATCCTAGTTCATCCATGGTTCATTAAGCTATTCATGTTGTTCACTGATGCCAATGATGTGGTTATTTGGGTTATTTTAACTCAAATATGATAAAATCAAGTTGACCAATCTGTGGCGTGCTATATAAAGACTTTGAGAAAGGCCAAACGAAACTAAAATGTCACCAAGTGCAAATGTTAACCATACTACTGGTAATTAACAACTTTTCCCATACCTGTATGGAACTCTCTTTATGGCTATTACTGACCACGCCTTTACTCTGATAGTTACAACAAATGAGTGACCTGACGGACAATTAAAGAGATGGGCATTTAAATTGCAAAACTATGAAATATAATTGTTAGTTATATGTGATAATCATAAAAAATGCTGACAGGCTCTTGAGGATTCCATTGCTAGCCATCCTAAAACCTGAGGAGGATCAATTGTAAAGTTACAATTGGCCGGCACAGAAATTTGAGAATTAGAGACCCCTGAGATTCAAGCTGAGTTATAAATATGAACAAAGAAAACTAGATCAAAGAAGGAATGCTATACAAGAATGTCAACAGAAAGCGGCTATCATACATATGGCTTTCTTCCTATATAGAAGTCATCACTGAAGAATATTCAACTGTGGAACATGAAGTGTCTAATAAGACTCATGAGTGGTTAAGAAAATGCGGCTACTGGAATTGGATGGTTAACCATATAAAAATTATTAGAAGCCTGTTTGATTTCTCGTATACAAGATCAAGTCTGCCCTTAGTATTAACATCAAGTGGTGTCTACATTGATTCCCTTCTTTGTTATCAGTGTTGATGTGGCGGGCCATATGCCCGCCAGTTTACATGGGCATAAGTATATCCTATCAGCCGTAGACTAATTGAAAAATGGGCTTAATGATTTTGTTCTAGCTGCAACTGTGAAGACTACATCTTATCTCTCGTTTAAATCAGTTTTCACTCAGTATGGATGCCCACAAACTTTACTTTTGGACATTGGACTAACTTCACCTCTCAGGTAGTCCAAGTAATAACTCATCTTTTTGGCACTAATAAAGCTTTATAACCCCACATAAACCATCTACCGATGGGTCAGTAGAAATTGCTAATGGGAACATAGTTTTTATTTTATAGGAAATTACTGCCTCCAATACCATGTACTGGAACCACTATATTTCCAGCGCCCTATTAGCATATAGTATAAGTTACTATAATATATCAATATGTCCCCTTTTTAAAGCCCTACATGGACGTAATTCTTGGCTGCAAGTAGTTTTCATCCCTTACTGGACTCCTCGGGCGCTAGAGAACTCCAAACTAACTATGAGGGCCCTAGATAACAAAATTTTCAGACTTCAAGCTCTTGTAACCCAAGAAATCATATCAACTAACACTAATACTATGTCCCACTAAAACGCTAGCTGACTCTCCTAGCTGACTTTTTAACTAGTGCTCAGGTTCTATTCTATCGCCATTGACATGGGGTTGACAGAAAAAACTTGATGTCTTTGGTTTAGCCCTACTGTGTCCTACTTTAAATGAATTTTTAGTACTCCATTACTGACGTAACCCATGGTGTGGTGGTCAACAAAGTTTATAGCTGATTCCTATGGCCGTATGTTCCCCTCTAACAGGATCTTGGGGGGCATTGTTGGTATTTAAAACAATAAACTAATCAAGATTTCAGCTCCCAAATCAAACGTTAGTGAGAAAACTTTCAACCCATCTTGTTGAGGACCTGCTATTTATGAAAAACTTGCAAAGTCTGATCAGGAATCATCTCATATGGATGATCTGATGGAGATGCCTTCTGGATTATTCCCCAGCTTCCCATGCCACAAAAAGGATGCTCTGATCAATCAAGCGATGAAGTCATTGCTGACAGAGAACAATGAAGATCTCAACCAGGAAGTTGATCTGAAATAAATTGGAAAATCCTGATTTTAGGGAACCATAGAGGTCTTCTTGTCAACGCGTCCTGACTCACCCTATTAATATTAAACCTTTCAATTCAACACAAAGTAATATGATTACCCCATATTTTTCATAGCCTTTGACTGCTCCACTAATATAAAAGTTATGATTCCATTAGAACTTATCTTAAAGTCTTGAAAAATGATAAGCCATCCATTAGTTATGTCAACTTTCCTCAATCATTCATTTTGACTCTTTTGTGATATTATTAACGCTAATACACCTATAGTTAAAGAAATATGTAAGAAAAATTAGTGGTTATGATAACATAAGTTAGGATCTGTGATTTGGGGTCTGGTACTAGCTTTAGGTGAAGCAAAACACATATCAAATAATTGACATCTAGGTGTAAGAGTTACCCAGAGCTTAGGAATATTGCAACCTGAGTGCTCCTGAACAGTGAGTCCAATTATCTATCTTATAAACTAGAGCTTTTACTCCTCATAATAACAAGTACCAGATTTAGATTTACCAGCTCGGGGGATAAAAGATAAGTTTCTCTCTATAAAGCTTTGGGGGTTATAATATTGGATATTAAAGGAGGTTAAAAAAGATTTGTTCATTTGCCATATATAATACTGTTTTGGAATATGATCTCTAACTTCATTGTAGCTGGTATTACTATTTTAGTGTGAATAATCTAAATAGCTTTATTATCACCTATTTGATAGCTTTATTTCAAGATCTCTGAAAATGTACTTAAAACCTAACCCCCTCTGTGAGCCCATACTTAACCAGAACCCAACACTATAATACAACTCTTGAATATACATCACTATATACCATCTAGTACTAAAAAAATATACATCACTATAAAACTTGATTATTCTAGGAATTAATTATATGAGACAACCACCTATTAGTTAAGTATCAATTGAAATCATTAAAATTTTATAAATTAAAGGTGTATCACCTTCAAGATGACAGAAATCAACACTGTAATTTTAAGTAATCAGGATACCTTAATATCTAAATTATAAGTTAAACTGTGCCCCTTGTTGCATTTGTTAAGGCCCCAAAGCATTATTTAAAATGTCAGTTGGCACCACAAATCTATCAATAGCTCATCTAGGTTTCATATGCGCTAATATACTATGAGTTTAATTTATAAGTTGATACAGCTAAGATAAGGACTTGAAAAGTTTACACTCTAAGTTATTAAGTGATATTAATCAGTTACAACATCAATTAATGAAAAGTATAAAAAACAGCATATAAAATAAGCATCTTGTATATATACGAGAGTTGAGAGTATATTATATAAACTCCTTTTCTAGTGCATATGCTAATTTTATTTAAACTATAACCATATTGATGTTAAAATAATTACATTGGGCTTCAATTATATGGGTTAAGCCAGCTGCTTTAAATCGTGTTAACTTATAATCTAAGTTGATGATTATAGATATTAAAAGGGATATTTACTAGTGAATAAGCAAAAGTAATGTAAATCATGTCAATGGTGGTAGGATAATGATAATAAAGGGGATCCAGAGGAATAGTTGACAATGCTAGTTGTTTTATGCCATAGTAGCTCTCATAATATTTTTATTTAACTGAGGCAAGCCGACCAGGGGTCAGGCATTATTGAAAGAAAGAAATGACATGAAACCTGAACAGGGTCAACTCCATCGAAGAAAGTTTTTCCACCTCTGGATCAGGACTCAAATTTTTCTGATTATGTCATGGGTAAGGTTTTCGTTTTATTAGATTTACTAACCGCCAATAGCTTCCTTTGGCTGGCACCCTGATCAATGTGTGAAGGGCAGGAATTAAACCTGCAACCTTCAGGTTAGTAGCCATACGCCCTACCAACTCACCTTCCACCCCCTAGTAGTAGTAGCTCTCATATTAAGAAACATAATATGCTATAATAATAACTCTATTTAATGTAGTATCATGACTTTTTTAACAAATTTACAATACAATCTGTTTCATGTCTCATGATATAAATAAAGGTTGACCCAAGGCGATAAGGAGGGGGTTGCTAAATCAAAGAGTATCAAATTGACCATTTTCTAATCTGAATCACACCTTACACCAATTCTGGTGAGGGCAAGCATATCCAGGTTGGTATCATGGAGTCTCTTGATGAGTCAAAAGTGTTATGTAACCAGTTTCAAAGTCCACAATGTACATTATCAATAGAAGCAACGCGTAACATAATCTAAGTGGGCTTTGATCAATGTTCCAGATACCATATTACCTAAACTGTAAATTCTTTTCTATTCATGAGATCAAGTCATATCATACCCAAGCTACTGTACTACCAAGATGGTCGTCTTTGTTTATTGTCTAATTTAGCTTAATGCCTCAATGGAAAAATCCAGACTAATTCCCACTCCCCTAAAATTAGTTCTATCAAAATAACTTCTCTTTTGGTCATCTTCACTATTTATATAAAAGTTACTAAACACATTTGATGAGCTTTTAGGATGACATAACTGCAAACCTCCTTTTTGGATACCTGGGTATCAGCCTTTCTAAGAAAATATATAAGCAATCCCACCAAATACTCATTGAGCAAGCCTATTCTAAAGACTTTAGCAGATACCTCAATCAATTATAATGATAGGTTAATAATTAATAAAGCTAAAATTGAAAGTGAAAAATTTCCTCAGACCCATATAAGGCTAAAACCTAAGTTAGATATTAATTAGCCAAGTTATCATAACCCTCAGGACGTGAAATGATGTCTTGATCTGCTGAAAATCAAATGAATACACCCGAAAAGGATACAATACAGATCTGCCTGATGATCAACTTAAATAATACCAGTCATATCAGAAAGGGCTCTTTAACTTTCAAAAATGTCTGTAAACTAGGTTAAAAGGGAATATGCAATAGATGATGTGAAATCCTATGAAAAGCTTATATTCAATGATCCCCAAAATTAATATTTTATCTCTTTTTCTTATGGGGATTATGTTTTTATAATAACATATATTCCTCAACTATTTACTAAAAGTTATAAGGTTCTTCTAGCTATCTTTTATTGACTTTCGCTCTAATAAGTCCCTTTGCCTTACTACTATAGGACGGATAATCTGTTTGGTAGGACCTAAGTGGAACTTGGCCTCCCAAATTGTTAAACAAGGTACTTGAGTAAGTTTTAAGTTTGAAGCAATTATTAACTGTCAGGGTTTTTTATTAAGCACCATTGCTCATCTTAAATAGAAGCCCTATTGGAGAGCTCACTAAAGGGGAACATCAATTGCCTAATGATAACTGTGACTAAATGAATGCACCATGGAAGATAATCCAATTTAATAGTTAAAAAGCTGGGTGAATAACGAAAATGTTGAAGATAATGACCATATGGGAAGACCCCCTTGGTATCATTTATGGAGTACAATAACATAAAGTGTAGATACCAGAGTTATGAAGGTTAACCTGGATTATAAATGAGGTATCAAAGACTTAAAGTAGGTAATTGTAACTTTAGATGAAAAAGCCAGCTGCAAAAAAGCATCAACTGTGTACAGAGTTTTCACTATTTTTTATATATAATACTAATGCTCTCACAGAGATGTACAACTAATTGTAACACAATCCAGATATATGCGGTTTGTACATCCTGCCTTATACCATATTATGCACTTGTTAGGGGTACTTTACTAGGAGTTTCATTATCATATAAATTTCCATGGGGCGTTAGGATTGGCCCAAAATCAAGTTTACAATGTAAGTTTGCAAAGTAAAAAAAATACTCTTCAAAATTAAGGCAAAAATAAGGCAAAATTAAACTTATATCATACAACTCCATAACTAATGGTAACTATATATATTATGTTTATGGAGAAAGTTATGGAATTTATTAGAAAAGACCTTGTGGAGTCTAAAGAAAAGAGCAAAATATTAATTAAGACATTTTCTCAAGAGCTTCAGCAGCATGAAGTCACAGCCCATGGTGCCTTGTCTTCCCAAGTTTCTACTAGCTGGCATAAGGAGGGTGAAAAAAATCTAGCTCCTTGAGTCTTAACTAGAGCTTTATTTTATAAAAATTGTCACACTCGAAGTACACCAAACTTCATTAGCTCAAATGGTGTCTTAAAATTCTCATTAACCAAAAAGCTTATGTAAAAAGGATCTAGTTGTTCAAAACAACCCAAGTATCCACCCAAACAATTATTGATCAATTGGTAAATTAGAGGTTGATATAAGAATTTATAAGCTATCTTAGATTATAATAACCAGATTTATCATTTCTCAATGAGGCTGAGAAGCGCCAGAACTCTCTTATGGAGGAACTGAAATCCAAGATGGACAAACCTCAACAAAGCGCTAAAAGCTAAGGGATGAAGGAGATCTAAAATGGAGAATTAGTTTAATAGAGTATGGAAACAAACTTTCACAAAACTTTTTTTATTTTACCATTTGTCAACAATCTAATGCTCCGACATTTGCATCAAAAACCTGGAGAAAGATAAAGTTGTTCTCAAAAAGAATCATAAACTTTCTATATGTTGCCCCATATCAACCATTAAAGAAATAGAACAGTATCTTAACCATTTAAAAAACTCGCTGGCTCTCTAACCAAATTGAGCATATTAATATGCATGCCAAAAACACTAAACAAGATGATCCCAGAGCACACGTTGTCTTAAGTCTGAAGTTTATTGCCTTCAATCTTACTTTTAAGGACAGCTTTACATCTATAAAACGAAGCATTGATTACTTTCTTTACGTCTATGAGGTCACAATTGAAGGTGAAACTTAATTTTAATAGGTTAAGCATATTCATTTCTGTTTAAACCACATGGCTCATGAAGTATTTTCCTCATATGGATAATTTGAATACTTTAAACAAAGTAAAGAAGCGCTTATTAAGAAATTTTGTTCTAAGAAAAAACAGAGCATGAAGAAACATAATTTTCATGAAATGTTACTATGTTAAACTGAACTTTAAAATAAATTGAGGATCATTTGATATTTAGGATAAACTCTAGTGGCCTCAAAAAATGCTCTTATTGTATGATGCCATAGCAGGTTTATTGCTGGT
The DNA here is from genome assembly GCA_022478985.1 of Massospora cicadina. NCBI lineage: Eukaryota > Fungi > Entomophthoromycota > Entomophthoromycetes > Entomophthorales > Entomophthoraceae > Massospora > Massospora cicadina. The sequence goes on from JAKSZP010000113.1 coordinate 132,856, forward strand.
TTTACATATTACTCCCACATAGGCTATACGTGTTATTTTTGTCAAATGTAATTTTACCTTTGTTATAGAATTTAATGAAGCTATAATTAATGAGGTTGATATACACAAATCAGAATCTACCCAAAAGGCACATACTAAAGTCAAATTGTATACCTGGAAGAAGAAAACCCAAAGAAGGTGGAGAAGCTCAAGTGTAATTTCTGTAAGAATAATTACAGTACCAAAGACGAGTGTTTTAAGAATTTTTCTCTTGCTTAGCAGGGAAAAGAGTGGTTGTTTTAATGTCAGGTACCCCTGAAGCTGACCAATTTACAGTACCAATTAAAGGAAGCATTCCTAATCACTCACCTCACATGCATTGAGAACTGTTCTGGTGATGACTCTGAAGGTGGTTATGAAGATACTGGTCATTATATTTTAGGTACACCCGCTGGCATTGCCATCCTGGAAAACTTAAACACATAAATAAAAAGAATGCCCAAGTTTAAGAGGATACCTACTCAGTAAAGTCATAGTTTGTCTAAGAGTAGTTGATAAGCAATGATGCTCACTTTTTTCTTACCTATTGTTGCAACCCATATCAAGCATCAAATTATATTGGAAGTCAAGAAGAAGTATACTGAGACTACAAAGAAGCTCAATGCAACACTTATCTCAAAGAGAATTTTTATCCCTACTGCCAAATAGTAAGAAACAAAAACCAAAAATGATAGTGGCAACCCAGAAGGTCCAAGTAATGGCTGTCTTATATATTGGATAATAATGATGTTGTCTTATTCCAACTAATTAAAAAGATTAAGCTTACCCCAAATCTTAGATACACCCATGAGTATAGTACCGCGGGTCCAAATAAAACCAAAGCTTTAGGTTCTTACTTCTCCTTGCCATTTAAAATTTATCAAATATATGTTCTCAGCTTCCTCAGTTAATATGTACAAAAGTCAGTATGACATAATTACCAAAACACTTTTTAGATCAGATACAAGGGAGTTATAAACATGAATGAAGAGTAATTAACTATCCTTAAAATCAACATTTCCCTCGTGCTGTATAAGGAATCCAGTAAGTAGAAATACTATTTTCTAGTTAAGTACCTTTAATTTTGCGTTGAACTTATATTATATTAATTCTGGATAAAATACTATAGGCTCTCTAATTAAGCAGATGTGACAGATGGAATCTCTGTTAAGCTACTAAAAAGGTGATAATAGCCAGAATAAAAATGAGTAGTTTCAACTTTTTTAACTCTGTAGACACCTCCAAACTTCCTATTATGCATCACTATCATTAATATAGTCAGAAATTTTGAAATATTTGTATTATCAGAAATACTCAACATAGCTTATTAGCAGCTGATCAAGTTACTGATTATAGACTAACAAATCGCGAAATTATGATCTAGAACCAACAGGAATTTTTAAAAGAACAAACTTTGATTAAGACTTTGACAAGGTACATTTTATTGATACCTAACTTAATTTAGGATACTAAACATTAACATAATTTTGCACAATACCCAAGTCTGGACATATTAAATTAAAAAAGGAGTCACTTGAGAAGTTGGATTAGATACTTAAAGATTGAAAAAATTTAAATCAGACGTTGATTAAGGTCATATGAAAATTGGATACAAAGCATTAATGTAGGAGATTCAAGTCTAATACATTTGAAGCTGTATTGGGAATCAAAGGTAATGGAGCAATACTTGAAGAATGCATAAATTAACTATTAGATTCTGACTTACTTGTGCCCTCCCAAAGTCCATTGCCATCCCTTCTATTCCTCAAAAGAAAAAATAATGGTCACAGAATAGTGATGGATTAAAGGAAGCTAAATATCCTCACAAAGAAAGATAGTTATCCAATTTATGAATAGAAAATGCTCTATCATGACTTTCAAGCTTAAATTTCTTTTCCATGATGGACCTCACCAGAAGTTACTAAGCGATGGATTTACCACCTGAAGACCAGTAAAAGGGCGCTTTAGTATGTAAAGAAGGCTTACAAATCACCTGACTCCCCCATGGATTATGTATTGTGTTTGCCTTAATATAACAGGCAAAATATCATATTATGCAAAAACCACAAATTGTGTTTTGTTAATATATATCTGGATAATATAACATTGTTTGCAAAAACTTTTATCAATAATATAGCCCATATCAAATTAGATTTACAATGATTAAAAGAAAAAACATCTATCTTGACCCTAGAAAGTGTGCCTTCTTTCAATAGTAATTGGATTTTTTGGACATGTTATATAATGAAAAGGATTTAACCCTATATAAATAAAGTTGGAGCGAACTTCAAGAATGCCTGAACAAAAGATTATTAGAGATATACAGATAATCTTAGTAATGCCAGGTATTACTATCACTTTATACCCAAGTATCACTCAACTTGCTTATCCCACATTTGCTTACATGCAAAAGTGCCTTTTTTATGGGTAGTAGAACAGAAAATAGCGTTCAAGATTATAGAAATATGTTTATAAGACCAAATTTGTGACATCTAGATTACAGGAAGCCCAGATAGGTGTATCCCCCCATTAGGTTGGAACCACCTAGTGCTAAAAATATATTACAGGAAGCCCTTTATCCTCTTTACAGATGCATCTGATCTAGTAATAGGATACATTCTCTTGCAGTGTTATGACAAAGGCATATTTCACTCAGTATTTTACTACAGAATGACGCTATTGAAAGCTGAGAAAATCTATAGTGTCATGGAGAAGGAATGCCTAGCAGTTTTACTTGCAGTAAAACAAACTTTGCCCTTCCTTTTATGATATAAAGTTTACATTTTTTTACAGACCACAATTTTGTATAGTAGCTACATAACATAAGAGATAATATTGGAAGGCTAGCCCAATGGACTCTCAAATTACAGCATTATGAAGTGAGTATAGTCGACCAAGAAGGGGCATAACACATTAATGTGGATAGATTGAACAAACTTCCCTGCTTGTCTAAATTATATGAAGCTTGATGTTTGACACAATATATACTAATGGATCCAGAGTAATTGTGAGGATTAAGATAACTAGTTACTAACTGCTGTAACAATACTCGCAAAACACAAAGGTTATTGAGTGACTGCTTTAAAAATAATCTGGATTAGATTATTTACCTTAATTGAGACCTTCTGAATGGGTACCATTTCTAATGGAAGCCCAATATACCTTGAGACATCAAGGAGCTAAAGATCTTAAAAATGGATTAAAAATCGCTACTACTGGGAAGGATTTTAGAATCTGTAGTAGGTATTGGATGCTTTCATAACTTGTCAGAAAAATTGATGCATAAGGTTGAGTACATATATCAGCTGATAACCCCTCAGCAGCCGTTCCATAATGTTAATTTAAATGTTGTAGGTCTGCTCACCAAATCATCATGAGGAAATATTTATACTCTTAAATAAATCAATCACTTCACAAAATGGATCAAAGAAATTATCATTCCAGCGTAAACCACCAAAGCAATGCTAATTTCCTGTGTTTAGTATTCACTTGGTACGTCTGTCTCCAGGTATTGCTATTTAATGATATAGTAAACTTTACCTCAAGAAATGTGAAATTCTAGCAATTCTTAGGAAACTAACGTGCCAAGGAATGGCCTTGCTCTTTTTATGGGTATGTAAGAACCCACAAGGAAAGAAACCATATACAAGGTATCACTGGTTTCAAAAGGGCTGTATGAGGGTGCTTTGGAAGGGGTGTTGGAAAGGAACCAGTTTAGAAATAGTTTCCATTTATCGTTTTTTCTATTTAAGAATACAAAATTGAGATTTCAAAAAAATTAGCCAAAGTATTAGAGAAATAAATTAAACAAATAACCCAACACCCTACATTAACAGGGTGCTGGGTTTTATGGTTTGATGGAAATTGTTCCTAAACCTAACTAGGAAAAAGAATTGTGGAAACTTTAAAAAATGATTTTAAGCAATTTTGACTTCAATAAAAAGTTAACATTATTGCGAATTATCAATTCTATTGATTTCTATATAATATTAGCAGACCAATGTCCAAATTCAATAATTGACAATTTTGAGAGGTGTTGACGGGTTTAATCCCCATTTTGGACCTTTTCTCTTCGACTTATTACTTAATTTTGACTTGTGGGGTAAGTTTTAGCTATTTAAGTTGGTTCCAGGATGGACCACCTGTTGGGGCGAGGGATGGGCCACAGGAGAGCTTCTTTACTTTCTTATATTCTGCACAAAGCTGTTAAATTTTATAAATAGAAGCTTGTAGACTTTTAGACTTAAAATGAATTTGAGCTGAAGAGCAGATGTAAACAAGGATTAAGGCAATGAAGGAGTGGCAGCAGCCACCCATCTCTTGTCCATGGTATGCCTTAGTTCTGGAATCTGGGTGAGGGTCAGGGCCTTAGGGCTTTAACCCTTTTTTGACCTAAAGGGGTTCATGACCCTATCCAGCTTAATAGATGGAGCTACAGTCTATACATTACCCTTTTATAAAATTACATGGTTCACTCCCCCTTCAGGGGCACTAGCAAAAGGGCAATTATTGTGCGGGGTTTGGAAATTGATGGCTGCAATAATAGTTTTTTTGGGGTTAAGGTGAAGGAGTCTTGGAGTTGGCCTTGTAAATCTTGGAATTCAGCTCTTGAAAGTTCTTGCAATCCTTATGAGAAAACAATTATCTCAATTGATGGGAATCCCTTCTGAGATACTAGGTACTATAAGCTGCGTTTAATTATTTGTAAGTTTAAGACCTTCTCTATTTCAAATCTGGTGCACACCCAACCATGATGGGCTCCAACTCAATAGGCTTCTGTCCGTTAAATGTTGATAAAAAGGAGGCGAGAAAGGAGTTGTGAATTTTCCAGTGGGGAGAAGTTCCACATGGAAGGATCTGTTGTTCAATACCTGGAAAATGAGGAAGGGACCTGTACTCTTGCAAGCTAACTTATGCCTTGGCACTTTGAGGTGCAATTCTTGGTATCCACTACAACCAAATCAAATTTTTGATGGTTAAGAGCCTTACAGCGTTTCTTGTCTTAGAATCACTTGACATCAGTGGTGTATCTAGTAAGCTGGCTCTGAACCTGTTGATGTACCTCTAGATTTGGGTGAAAAAAGAATTGCAGAAAGGAATTTGATACACGTTTGTGGCCCAATAATGAACGCAGTAGCTGTACCACAATTAGCATACATAGGTGACATCCTCATTTATGCATGGAGGGGATTATTTTAAGCGAATTGGGCCATAGGATTTTGGCTACAAATGTATCCTGAGAAGCAGTTACGTAGCATCAAAGGTACTTCTCCAAGGACTGGTTAGTGCGCTTCATTTCGCCATCTGATTGTGGTGTTATAGGCCAAAGATCTACAAGGCTCAATCTTCAACGATTCACATAGAGCATCTAAGAATCGCAAGGTAAACTGAGGTCCCCTATTACTTATACTTCGTGGGGAACCCCAAACAGTGCAAACACATGTGCCACAAATAACCGTGACATGTCCTCGTCTGTAGTAGCTGTCATAGAAGGGATAAAGATAGCATATTTTGTAAAGCTATCTACCACCACCTTGATTGTGCCATACCCATGGGAGTTGAGTAAAATTGTAATAAGATCCACTGACAATGCTGTCCATGGTCCTGCTGCTTGTTAAAGAGGGTGGTCGAGGCCATTCCTCCCTGTCCTATCTGACTTGGACCTAGCGCAGAATAAGCAATCCACAATCCAGATGAGAACCTCCTTCGTCAGTCCATTCTAATCATACCTTGAAGATGAGTTTTATTCATTTTTCACGCCAAGGTGCCCCATGGTTTGTGGATCATGATGTTTCGTTATGACATTATACCGCAGCTCAGAGGGAATCCATATTTTGTCGCGAAAATATATTACTTTATAATTATGGGAACACCATCTAGAAGGAGCTTTAACAGTATTAATCTTCTCCAGGAGTTATCGTCCTTCAGCATCAGTATACTGGGATGGCAAAACAGAATCTGGGAGAGAACCTACATTTACAAGAGATACCTGGACTGTGTCAGATGTGGAAACTTCAGTTCATGACTCAGATGGATTATCATAAGATAATAGCGTCCAGGGTAGAACTTTCGTTGATAGGGGCTACTAGCTCCAAAGGAGTATCAGGAATACTTTGGAATATGGACATATGATTTGGCTATTCAAAGTTGTTTTTTAGGTTTAGGTTTGGGTCTAATCTTAAGGGTTGGTGTGGGGGACGTAACCACAACAATTGCTGGAGGTGGCGTCGCAATGAATTGTTCAGGGGGAATCATTGTGACTAATTCTGAGTCTGTATCTACAGTAGGACCTATTAGGGGTGGGCGGCTCAAGATATCCGTTAGAGTATATGAGCGGCCCCTTAACAAACTTGTATTTAAAAATAAAGCTCAGAAGGTCGCAATGAGTCTTGGTCTTCCTGTGAGCCAGGATTTAATTTTTTATGATAAGAAAATGACTTATGGTTTGTGTACACAACCACTGTATGCATGGCCCCATGTAACAGGTACCTTTAGTGCATCAGGGGCCAAGAAACCGCCGCCAATCCTTTATCATAAATGGTCCTGGCTTGCTCTGTGGCGCTGATGTTCCTTTGGGAACTAAGCCACATGGTGTTCCTGAACTTCATGTTTTTGTAGAGAAAAAGCTCAACTGCAGTGCCAGAGGCGTCAAATGACACAATAAATACTTATCTTTATCAGCTTGACAAAGAATGAGGATGGTATTTAAAATCTTTTTTATTGCAAAAACGCCTGTTGGTATTCTGAAGTCCAGGTAAATGGGTCTTTTATACCTGTAAGGGGATGAAGGGTTGAGGCCAACTCTGAAATGGATGGTGAGAACATCTAAAGGAAATTGAAAGAACCTAGGTAGCTCCTCAGTTGTTTCTGTGTTACTGGAGTGAGTCAAGGATGGGCGGCAACCAGATTAGAAGGTGCAATAGCATGATCATCTTTTTAGGTCAGACTTACAAAAGAATGGACTTCGTCTTTACCAATTTTGCATCTAGATGCATGGCAACCAAGCCAGCTTTCTAAAGGTCTGCAGCCACTGCTATTATATCCTGGCTTTGTTGTTCAGCATTGTATTAGTGGATCAAGATGTCATCCAAATAAGCTGTTGCGCAGGAGAATCTAAGAACCTCCAAGGCATCATCAATTCAGTACTGAAAACTTCTAAGCATTCTTAAGACCGAAGGGCATGGCATTAAACTGGTACATTCCATACCAGGTGCTAATTGCCATCAGCCACTACTGACTATACTTGACCCTCACCTGATGGAAAGCGTTCACCAGATCAAGCTATGAGAAAACCCTTTTTAGAAATTGTATCTGAAATTGCTGCCTACAAGGGTAAAGTTTAAGGGTCAGGAACCGTCACATCATAAAAGTTTGCATAATCCAAGAATGGTCTCAAGGTAATATCAGCATCTGGGCAAAGACCATAGGAGATGACACAGTAGAGGTATCTTGACCATCCACCCCTTCGTCACTATTTCATCAAATCACATTTTTAACGCATGGTCTTCTATAGCTCTGTAAAGATATAGAGGGCAAATGATTCAAATCAAGTCCGTCTTTTACTGAAAACTCAGTTCAGGTTTTGAGTGACTTGGAAGCTTATTGGGCCCGTCTACCTCAAATACTGACTTCAATGGAGCGAGATTAATAGGCAAAGTAGTCATCTCATGCACAATATCCGCAGAAGAGTACTCTAAGGTAGCTGATACCGCGTTTCCTGTAGCTAAAGTGGGAAAAAATGTTAGCCTCCTGAGTGAGCATTGGAGGTAAAAGCTAGCATATTCTGCTTTAAGTCAATACTCACTTAATGGCTGCGCCACCATCATACACCCAAAATCACTGAATAAAGCAATTTGAGATCGCTGAAAAGTGAGCTAAAAATTTATATTTATGGATAACAAAGTTCAATAGTTCACAAAGAGGGATTGTGAGCATAGAATTCTAAGTTTATCCCAATTTGGTAGAATCTGTTGAAGCTACAAGATTTAAAGCTTGGAACACATTAAGATCAATGTATTTTCCCGTGGCACCAATGTCTACCAAAGCATTTAACGTTACCTTGTGTTGCCCTACTATAATATGAATGGAAGCAAAAAGTAGGCATGAGCAACTATATTCAACTCATTAAGGGAACAAAGGATTGAACCAGACAACTTAACCTTAAAGTTTGTACACCTTAATGAACCTGTTGATGAATTGAGTGGGCATAGTAGCGGTCCAGGCATAAGAAAAAGGTGCATAATCAGTATTGGCAAGGTCAGATAAGGGCTGTAAATTTGAAAACCCCCTATAAACAGGATCCACGCAACGCTAATCCTTAGCTGATTGAAAAGTTAATATGGTAGTAATTGATAGCTGTTGCTGAAAGTTTTATGGGAGTCATAACCATCCACAAAGGGTCATTTGTTATACTGTGGGGTGGAGAAGATTTCCTAAAATAAAACTGGTACAAATGAACAATTATGGCCTTATCAAATCCCTAGGAGGGGGTAGAGTAGGCCTCAGGGTGGTAACCTAGGCCCGTTTTGTGTTTGTTTAAAAAATATTCTTGTACTCCTTTACACTATTTGTGTCTAAAGAGGAAAAGGTTCAGCAGTCAAGCCCGAGGGGTTCATCTCCTCCTCAGAGAATAAACCACTATTATCATTGTTATTCTTCTTGTTGTCAAATTCTAACGTATGGTTGTGTTTTAACGTGAGTAAACAAAGGGGGCTTTAAACTCTAGCTGGTTACAGTTGTGTGAGGGAGATAAAGGGATTGTGGGTTGTGCTACACAAGCAAATAGGACCTACTGTATGATTTTAACAAGATAATTTTAACAACAATTTGTAAGGAGAACTCTCAATAGAAAGATAAACTTTAATTTGGTAGCAGAGGCATTTAAAGTCAAGAAGATTTGAACCAAAAACTTCACCTCTTTACTTTATTGGTTAGGTTATAATGCTAGGAACACAATGTGGCAAGGAATAATCTGCTTCTTTCGTGGGTATGTAACCCATATGGAAAGACACCATCCACAAGGTACCTCTGGTTTTAAGGGGTTGTTGGAGGGCGCGTTGGAAGGGGCGTTGGAAACAGTCTGATTCATGGAATTGGGTCCCATTTACCAATTTTATTTGTTTTGTATATCATATTTAGAGTTTCTTTAGAGATATATTTTATTCAAAATAATAACGAAACAAATTTAAAAACATAACCTAACACCCTACAGTTAGTAAGTTGCTGGGCTAGTGGCTTGATGGGGAAAAAACTTTACTAAACCTATTTAGTAACCAGGAATTGTAGCAGCTTTAGATCTGATTTCAGCAATTCTAAACTTCCTTTCTAAAGTCAACAATATTGGAATCATTGATTCATTTGATAACAATAATAACATCATTACCAAATGTCCAATTTTATTTTTGACAATTTTGGGAGGATTTACCAGGTTTTTTCCCATTTTAGACCTTTTCTCTTTGATTTCTCACCAAGTTTTTGATTTATGAGTAAGTTTTTGCTATTCAAGTTGGCTTCAAGATAGACCACCTGTTGGGTGCAGGGTATGGGGCCACAGGAGAGAGCTTTTTTATTTTTAAAGTCTGCAAAAAGCTGTTTGATTTTTTTATAGAAACCTTAGGATTTTGAGACTTTAATATTTTGGGTTGAGGAGAAGATGGTGAAAAGGCACAAGGCAAACAGGGTGGGCATCAGCAACCCATATCTCATCCAGGGTATGCCTTAGAACTGAGGTTTGGGTGGGAACAGGGCCTTAGGGTTTAATCTTTTTTGATCTAAAGGGGTGAATGACCCTATCTAGCTTATTGGCTAGAGCTAAGGGCTTTGCATCAATCACCATATGGACACAACAGCTCTTCCCAGTGCCCTACAATCCATCAGAAAATAAAAATGTATAACAAACAAATTAGGATCTAGATTTATTATAATGGAAGTTGCAATGTCTGCCCCTTTACACCTAAAGTTATACCTGCTATGTGCACTAATTTTATACTAGAACGGCCAAAAATTTATCATCAAAATGTACCCATTTAAGACCTTATATAGAAGAGACCAGGCATTTTTGCTCTATTGGCATAAGAATTCATCAGTAATAATACCAAAACCTGAAAAAGTATTAAAAAGAAAAACAAAAAAATCATTTAAACTCTAGTCTGATTCAATGACAAATCTGATAAAAACGGTTACAAGAGAAGGCCATTCAGTGATTGTATCGTGCCAATATTAGTTTATTTTTTAGATTTAAAGTATAGTCATATACTGCCACAACCACATAACGCTGCATGGAGGAATAGCGGAGTTTATCTGGGAAGGACAATATTTCTTAACTTATATGAATGAAGACAAATACTCAATTAAGTTTCTAGAAACTTAGTCATGATCGATCATGTGCATAGCCAATTATTACTCTAGTACTCCCCTGCCACTATTTTTTAGGAGTGATGTTGAATATCTGGGTATCAGTCATTATTAAAACAATAATGATTAGTCAATCTTTTCAAACAATCATTGAGAAAGCCTAATTGAGGGATCAACATATATCTCAATCTATTAAATTGACAAATTGATGATTATTAATGCTAAAATTGATAGTGAAAAATCTTCTTGGATCCAGTCTAAGGCCTCAAACCTTGGGCTAATATATATTAAACAAGTTAATGGAACAATAATGCATAAAGCGATATTATTAGTAACTTCAGCTGCTGCAGATTGGATGAATACCTAGAAAAGTCATGATCTAGATCTTTCCAAAGATTGACTTATTTAGAACAAAGTCTTATCAAAATGGTTTTTTAGCTGTCAATAGGTCTTTAAATTAAGTTTTATAAAGGAATTTGCAAATCAAGGTGTGATATCCTTAAGAAAAGCCTAAATTTAAAGATTCTCCTTAAATTTTTATATAATCTATTTTTTGGGATTGTTTTGTTAAAGGAAAATATAAACTAATTGTTATTAAAAACCAATTCATTCAATTCTTTTTTCCAAACTTTATTTTGCATCTCTATTAGCCTGCTTATCATAGTACAAATACTCAACTTGTTGGGACCTAAGAGGAACTTGGACTTGGAATTAAAAATATACAAGGTACTTGTGTAAGTCTCAGACTTGAGAAAGTATTGACTGTTGGGCCTTCCTGGGATTATCACCTCTGAGCATCTCAAAAACAGTAGCCCCAAACTCCTTGAGGAGGTCTCCCTTAACTTAATTTCTATTTTATACTATCAAAAATTAAAATCATGATCATATTCCTCCATTAATGGAGTCTGGACTATTTTTATCCAAGTCTTAAGGTCTAGTACATGAATAACAACTTAAAATAAACTCCCCCTTTAAGTTTATTTAACTGAGGCAAGCTGACCAGGGGACAGGCATTACCAAAATAAAGAAACAAAAGAAAGAAAGAAATGACATGAAACCTGAGCAGGGTCAACTCTGTCGTAGAAAGTTTTTCCACCTCTGGATTGAGACTCAAATTTTTCTGGTTACATCATGGGTAAGGTTTTTGTGTTAATAGACCTACTAACCGCCAATAGCTTCCTATGGCTGGCACCCTGATCAATGTGCGAAGGGCGGGAATCAAACCCACAACCCTCAGGTTGGTAGCCATACGCCCTTACCAACTCGCCTTCCACCCCCCCCTTTAAGTTTGGATAACTTGTCATCTTTATGTATCACCTGGAAATATTTATTACCTTAGTTGTCTTGTATCTGTGCCATCAAGATGCGGGCACCATCCACAGTGTTTTGTTCTTTCATGTTTATTAGTCAATTCCCTAGCAGTCTGGGCTTGGATCCCACAACAACTCTCTTGTAGTAGGGGAGTTACAGACACTCTCTTTACAATCTACATATATAGTATCAAGCCAATAATAAGATAACATCATTTAATGGTATGTCAGAATAAGGCTTTATAGAGTTATACAATATTCCATGTTTTATTATATAGATAATCATACCTGTCTTTGCCATCTTTTTGAGAGCTGATGTATCTAACCATCACATTTCATTTATAAGTTTAAACTGGTTGATGCCTTATAAAGTCTTAATGATTAAATATTTATATATAAAATATGTGAAGGCTATAATGTTTAGTGTGCAATGTTGATCCATTTGGTTAGAATCATTATATAATCTTAAACTCTTATAATATTTATGTGACTATAGAGGATTTTTTTAACTAATTTATGTAACTTGGTACATTATAAATTAATTGAAAACATGAAACAACTGATCATATATTACTGAGTGTCAGTATTTTTTTATCTTCACAATAGCCTCTTCTGAACTCAAGGAGCTATTAATTATATGACATGTCCATATAGCCTTTACTTCTGTTGTCAAATGTTGTGATTCCATGCTCTCTGGGTAAGCTGTGATAATCCATATAAAGACTACATATCAAGGAAATCTAGGGTTTGCTCTAGTGCTTCTATAAAGTTTTAGGGTCAAAGTAAACAGCATATTACTCCCAGGTAACATATCAGGATAATATTTAGCAAAGTAAAAAGCAGTTAATATTATATAGCACCTAAAATAAGATCAATATTTAAAAAGGGAATCTAATCCTACTACAATCGTATAAAAAGTAGCCCATTACTTATAGTTATACTTTACACTTTTTTTAAGTAAAATGTTATAGAGCAACAGAGATCTGTTAATATATAACCATAAAAATTAAACAGTGTTTAGAATGAGAACAGCAATTAGTGTAACAAGTGGTTATAAATGGTATGGTCTCCCTAATTCTGGGACCTAATTAAATTGCATCATAGCAATGATTGATACACAATTTTGAATTTGAGGGGGATACTAGAAAGATTAAATTGAGTTAACAGTCAAATTTTAGATTCACTTTAGTCCTCAGTCAGCCATCAAAACTGGAACTATATAGGTTTCAAATCCGAATATTGATATTTTGATTTTGAGGCATTCATTTATTACTGTGGTGGCATAACCATTAGTCCTGGTTTATAACCTATCTTTGACATTCTTCATAAAGTAATTACCTATTTTCTTTTAAAATATTCGAGGTGGATCAACCTTGGAACAAATATACCACACCAAGAATTTTCTATCCAGTACAGGTTTCAAACTTGAAACCTGCACTAGGATGGAAACATTTTATCTGCCAGGCTAACCACCCTTAAATTAAATTACCTATTTTCCTAATTATGTTATGTTGATTTGAATTAGCAATGGTCTAGGATAATTATCAGTACTAATAAAAATGAAGGAATCCTTTTACACTAGTGCTAACTTTAGTAGTATTTATCAGACAATTGCAAGTCTGATGTATAGAAAGAGTGGTTTATAGATAAATACTGAAATAATTAGCCAAAAGACCCTGGTTGCTTCCTGGTGGAATCCCTCAAATTGGGGTAACACTTCTAATAATTTATAGGCAAATAGTACACGTTTGAGCAGTCAGATTGATCCAAATCATCAGCCAATTCTGAAGATCCCTTCTGAGGTCCCCCCTTTTCATACTGCATGACTAATACAACTAACACTGTGGAGACAAGCTGTTGGTATTTTTACCCATAAACCCAGCCTGCTAGATTATCAGGGATCTCTAGAGGATAATTCCCTAATGCGAAGTGAATTGGAAATTGATGGACCCTAAACTTGGAGTAACTATTTATGAGGTCTTTATTATATTTGCCTGGTTGTATCCATCGGGGATCAATCCATATGTTTAGTTTAAGACTTTGTTGGGCAGAGTTGCTGACAAAATAGGGGCATCTGATAGTGATTAACTATCAGGTGTATTGATTTTGATCAATCTGGGTTTCATCACCAACTGATTGGGAATGTAAGTAGCAAGTTGCAAGGCGAGTGATGCTGCCTGCAACTCTCGAATCAATTAGTTGGTTTGTGACCTGCCTTAATGGGTAATAAGTCCTATTACCTAAACAGGTCGCTAGCCAAATATGGTTGGTTTTCTTGGATTGAGAGTAAAACGTTAAGGACATGTTTTCTGACTCTTTCCGTTTAGGTCTCAGGGATGTCCAATGACGGAATCCTAGCCAGGATGGGGAAGACATTGATGCCAATATGAGGATGGGTGATTTAATGGCAACAGCTTTTTCATTGAGAGGTGTCAACTGAGGGTTAGACGGCCAAAACCCCACTATAAATTCCCCTAGAATTCACTTATAATAAAAAACAGTAAACAATTAGATCATAACACATATATAGCTCTATAGTTTTTATCTGGGATATAGTTTAAGTAATAAACTATTATCAGCTTTCAATTGTTCTATTCTTCTCAAGGATATTATTACTTTGTGCGATAATTGGGAGACTCTTAAGTAAAAGAGTAAAGATCTGAGCAGGGGATCTAGAGAAGAAGGAGAAACAATTGGGATTGCTACTGACTGTGTGTTAGACTAAAGTGATTGTCACCAGGGAATCTCAGTGGGGATTGAGTTTAACAAAAAGAGGGAATAAATCCCTATATCAAGACATCTCAGGTAATTTAAGCAGGAATACTGGATGAGCGTTGGGCCAAGATATAAGAATTTTACTCAACTACAGATAACAGTTGTCATACTATTATCAACCCTTAATATCATATACTATATAATGCGAATGAAGTGCACAAGAACCAAACCTGTGTAGTAATAGGTTTATGGGGTTGTTTGCCAATAATAACCCAAAACGAAAAATTTTACAAGTTGATGCTTACTACAGGGGTGTAGTTGAGTAGAAGAACTTATAAGGAAGCTGTACAAAGATGAGTTACAAAAACTGTGGACAGAGTTAGCCACTGTGAATCAGAATGCCCTAAAATCAGCGGATCATCAGGAATTCACAGCCTTGGAAGAACGACTCGCCAAGATGGAGGAAGGGATCAATAATGTGAGTATCAGGAAAAAGTTACTTGGGAAAGTAATTTCATTAAAGAAAAAGAATGGGACCTAAACTGAGAGAGCTTATATCTTAAAATGGTGCGAGAAACAAATTGTGTTCATTTGAGAAATTTCAGTGCTGATTTAGAGCAACTGATCAAACAGGTCAAGGAACTTAAAACTCACAAATGCGATTGTGAGCCATTTGCAGCAAGCAATGCCAAAGAAAGAACTTCTTGCACAATTATTTGTAATTTGAATACCCTTAAGAAACATGCCACCCGCTTTTTCTGCCATTTTAGAGATAACGCCTGAAGTCACTTCTCAAGTGAGCTGAGTGGCCAAACCTAGCAAATCAGCTAGAAATAACTTGGATGAATATAAGGCAGCGCCAAAATTTCCAAAGTATAATCAGGAAAACTCCCCAGCGTTTTTCTGACTGTTTAATATGACCATGTATGGCTATGAGGATCATCATAAGGCGTTGACGGTCATGAATTGTCTAGACACTGACTGTCAGAACTTAGTGTTACCCCACCTGGAAGGGGACAGTTGGTCATATGCAGAGGCAAAGGTGGCCATCATGAAGGAATTTGGGAGTCTGACGCACATGTTGAAGCGCAAACAGGAGTTTATGGGAATTCAGTTCCATAAAGATGAGTCTTTAGCAAGCTTTGCTGATCAGTTTACCAGGAGTCACAAATTCTGGTTGGAGTGAAGGTACTGGATGACTTCGATTCCAGAATCTCCTTACAAGTGGCCCTTCAGTACTATCATGATTTGCACCGCATGATGTCTTCCGTGTTTTTGATGGAAATAACTACCTCTCAAATGGTAGATATTTTAAAATTTTGGGAGCAACCTTTGATGCCCCAAACAGAAGTTTCAAATCTAATATGGTGCACAATTAAATCCCACAAAGGGGAATGAAGGTGCTAAAGAGATGAACAACTGGACTGTACCAAGGAATAATCCCAAAGAATTCAGAAGGTTGAATAAGAATGAAAAGGTCTGCTACCAATGTGGTGGTAAAGGACATTTTTTGCCATGCACTGCAAGAAGCTGAAGGATTAAATCAATGTGGTCCAGGTGAAAGAGTCAGCTGCCACCAAGGATTTAGGAAAAGGGCCTGCAGCCTAGATGGGGAACAGTCTAGAGCTGCGGAGGAGCCTGTTCCTCCTGACATTATGACCAAGGAAATAGATATCAGTGATCTGTTCATAGACAAAGATGTACAGGATCAACTGTATCAAGCGATTAATTTGGACTTAAATTCAGTGACCAGATCCTGGGCAAAGGGAATCGACCCTGAGATAATCAAGGAAGTTGCCCAGCCATATGCCCAACAACTGGTGGACAAGATTTGAACCGTAGAGAATCCCAAAGTATTGTCTGAAGTCTGATTAGATAAGGCCAATCTCTTGATCCCCCTCAGCATGATAAAGGAATCATTTCCTGATTTATCAGTGCAAATTTATTCACACCTCGATTTGGCTAATAATGCTGCTATACTCTCAGTAAACACTATATTACAATACTCCAAGTTTACATATATAGACATACAAGTGAAACATGTGTAAGTGAAGGCGATTGTTGACTGTGTTGCGCCCATCAACATTGTCTCAACCAAGCTGGTAAAGAGGATGAAGATCTCGCCAGACTTGGAACATCAGAAGGAGTACGGGACAGCTGGGCTGAGTACCATCTCCTGTAGAGCGTATAGCACTTTGCCACTATGATTTGGGTCATTGGTGGTATCTGCAGAAACAATAGTTTTGGCCAACCAGAACTATGACATTATGATTGGAATTGAATTTATGCGCAAGTACGGAGTTAAATGTAGATTTGAGGATAACACGTTGATCATATTGGGTCAGACGTTACCATTGGTCTATCAGAAGGATGGAGAAGCTCCAGTGAATAGATTCAACAACTTTGTCAATTTGATATACAATGATGGCATTGTCCCAATTTGACACCAATTAGTTGGTTGGAAGTGACGAGAAATGCTGATGGAAATCCTTGAAATTGGGGAATTCTATTGAGGATCAAGAATGAGAAAACCATACCGCCAGGATACATATGATAGTCAACATGGGATTGACATTGGAGATACCTGAGCTGCTGTATGGGGAGGTTGGAAGTCCCTGGAAGAAGTCCAGATTAGAATCTTGGGTGGCCCCTAGGATAATAATGCTTGGCCATGGGAAAATTCGAGTTCTCCTGGCGAATTTAAGTGAAAAACTGATGAAGATCAGGAAGAATCAGATCATCGCGTTTGTTCATCTGATCCTGAGGGCTAAATTGAGGTGATTCCATGAGTTTGAGACTCTCGATGAGATGGGATTACTGGATGGGGTAACCAAGAGTATCAACCTATTGGTTGATTGAGAGCAACTCGCTGATCTGATGGAAGGCCAGAAAGAGGAGGTGCTTGAATTGTTCAAGGTATTGGGAAGTATTTGCTCAGGACAACCACGATTTGGGATGCACAAGAGATGTAATCCACAAGGTTGACACCGGGGAAGATTTGCTAATCAGGATGAGACTAATAGATGATTGAAAGCGGCCAAAGCGGTAGTGGAAGATGAAATCAGCAAACTAGTGAAGCATGGGCTTCTAGTTCCATCGGTGTATCCATGAGCGAGTCCAATTCTAATAACAAAGAAAAGGATGGCTCCAACTTGGTGGTGATCAACTACCAAAAGCTGAATAAGATTATGAAGAAGGATTTGTATCACCTGCCAAGAATCAATGATGCGCTAGATTCATTGGGAGAAGCAAAGTATCTCTCCGTGATGGATCTGATCTCCTGGATATTGGCAAATTGACTTTCCAAAAGAAGACCAAAAAATGCGCAACTATACCGCGCAGGGGCTATACCAACTGACGAGGAAGCCCCATGGTCTATGTAATGCGCCTGCAACGTTCCAGAGAGCCATGGATGCTATACTGAGCGACTTGAAGTTGTCATGCATCCTGGTATACTTGGATGATATCAATGTGTTCAGTAGGACGTTTACTGATCACCTACACCACTTGGAAGAAGTATTTAAGTGACTGTCCGTGGCTAACCTGAAGGTTAAGCTGATGAAGTGTCACTTCTTCAAAAAAGAGTTGGAATATCTGGGATTTGTGTTCAACTCTAGTGGATTGCAGCTGCAAGCCTAGAAGATAGAAGCCATAGAACGGATGTCTGTGCCAAAGAGTGTCCGAGACATCCAAGTGCTCCTTGGGATGGTCAGATACTATAGAAGCTTTATTTGGGACTTTGCCCAAATAGCCAAGACCTGGTTCCATCTGTTAATGGATCCAAAAAAGGATTCGTATGGAGTGAATAAATGCAGGAATCCTTTGATGAGGTACGCTGGTATCTAATAGATTCTCCAATTTTAAAAAATTCAAATTTCAATTTAGAGTTTACTATACATATCAATGCTTAATTGATGGTGATCGGCGCCATACTAAGTCAAGTAGATGAACATGGGGACAAACATCCGGTGGCATATGTGAGCAGGACACTCTCAGCCGCTAAGGGGAACTATACCATAACTAAGCATAAATGCCTTATGGTCATTTGTGCCTGTAAGCACTTTTGGGCGTACATTCATGTAATGCGCTTTAAAGTAGTGAAAGACCACTCTTCGTTGTGTTGGCTCCATAATTTAAGAGAACCAGAAGGATGGCTGGCCTGATGGGCACTTAAGCTACAGGCTTACAATTATGTTATTGTCCACCAAGTTGGGGCTTCTCACCAGATTGTGAATGGATTATTGTAGTTACCAATGGTCCATATTCTATACCCGCAGGTGGATGAGATATTCCAGAGAATGGTCAATGGAGAAGTCAGGAAAGAGCCCTGAGAAATACAAGGTGCACTTCACAAAGTGATGGAAAACACTGAAACCATGGATGAACAAGTGTTTAAGACAATTAACGGGAAGCAGTTATTATTCCTGAAGCCATTGAAAAGAGCAGTTTCCGTTCAAGCTACTCATAAGGCTGTCAGGCATGGAGGCCTGAGAAAAACAACAGATAATATTCGCCAGTACTACTACTGGGAGTCAATCAACTATGATGTCACCAACTATCTAGCTTTTTGCATGGAGTGCCAGATGCACAAGCCACAGAAGAATACAACTGGATACTGACTGGTCTGCCATGGATTTGCCTGGCATATGGTGTCCATCTATGTGATGGGACCGCTGACAATGAGCACAGGGAGAGTCAAGTACATAATAGTTGCTATTGACCATCTGATGAGGTGGGTTGAGACGAAGGCCCTGGCAAAAGTAGATGCTACCAGCATCACGAAGTTCATCCTGGATCAAGTAGTATTATTGACATGGATATCTGCAGGTCCTGCTTAGCAATAATGGGATAAACTTAATGTCTCATGTGATCCCGCAACTGAATGAGATAATGGGGATCAGAGGAGTTGTGTCAGTACCCTACTGGCCAGAGAAAAATGGACTGGTAGAAAAAGTGAATGGAACGCTGGCTGTGACGCTGAGAAAGCTGGTCGCAGGAAGAACTTCCGCGTGGGGAACGTACCTGAGTTTGGTGACGTTCATCTACAATATCAGTCATCATAGGCAACGGAAGAACGCCGTTTGAATTGTTATATGGGAGGAAGGCCGCGTTGCCACCAATTTTATATTTGGTGGTAGAACCAACATTGGGATGAGTGCCAAACAGTACTTGAACCAATTGATGAATATCCTAATCAAGATGCAATTGCAAACATTTGATACTATGGTGAAGAAAAGGATCTGAGCGAAATCAGCGGATGATAAGAACTGAATGGCCTTAGCAGAATATCGAATAGGCAAAAGAGTGGCCTATTGCAATATGCATGGTTTCAAAAGAAATAAATATGATGCGTTGTGGTCAGGTCCGTTTGAGATTATCACCAAGATGGCGACTGATGCATATTCCATCAAGAATCTCTTGGATGGAAGAGTTGTAAATCGAGTCCATGCTAAGTATCTGAAGTGATGGATGATAAAACATAAAAGAGTTCCCAAAGGACCGAGTGAACCATTAAGTTGGGCATGTCCTAATGATTAGGCCAAGTCCAAAAAATGTTTATGAACAAATCTGGATGGTTGATTCTGAAAAAAGGACCACTGAACCATAGAAAACTGGTAGGTTTAAGTACCTAGGACCCAGTTTGGGGGAAAAATAAAGAAAGATGGACCGCTGAACTGTAATAAGGTCAAGACCCATGGAAAAAAGAAGAATAAAAAAAGATTGATAAAAGATATTGGAAAAAAAGATTATAAACTGCATAGAAAAAAACTGACATTTTTATTATTTTTTATTTTTATTAACTGTCCTCAATATGGGGATGATTCCGCATATGTCGCCTCTTGGGGGAGGGAGGATGGATTGCAGTAGTAATGAATAGACCATCAAAATTGATGTGAGATCAGACACTAGTGAGGGATAGACCTACACAAAACCAAGTTTTTTGAGCAGACGCAGATCCCCGTGAGAAAGTGGCTAGGAGAAGGGAAATTAAAATGTTGGAAGAAGCCAATTGCAAAACCCCAGATCGGGGAGGAAAGCAACTGTATAAAAAGAGGTAGTTAGTGAATAATCTAAGTAATCCCAATATGGTACTAGAGCTGTAATATTAGTCTTGAGCGCCTGACAATGGGCTTCATCAAGAACACTGGGCATATGGGCCAGCAGCGAACGAGGGATGCTTGATGGGGGTCGCCAAAGCATGCCCCAACTAAAGTCATCAGCAGAAGATACTGATGGGAAGCGCCAGAGATGAGATATACATGCAGGGAGAGACTGGCATCCTGCAAGAAATGACTACAGGCTTCTTGGAAGCTGAAGCTGAAGGAACGGTGAAACCTGGGAGAGGTTGGAAGCTTCATGGATCAAATTTGAAGAACTTGGCTGGCAAAGAGCATAAGTGACAATATCCCAATCTAGGATGTTCTCAAGATTGGAGTTATTCACGCTAGGGACAAAGCCTCAGTGACTTGGGCCCATAGTTAAGCATAGGGGAGCTTGAAATGAATACTTTTACTAATGGTGAGCTAGGTAGCCAAGACAGCAGGCTTTAGTATTGTCCAAGTTAGAAGAGGAACTCAGGAAGCAAGTCTGACCCGGCAAGAAAAGAGCAATTAAAAGCAAATGAAACTATTTCAGGAGCATCCAAAATGATATTTGGTGCATCCTCAAAAGGAGCCGAATCCAGGATAGTTCTGAAATGCAACTCTGGAATTTACAACAGAAGAAGAATCAGTCGAGAGTTGTTTGAAATGACCTCAAGCCTAATTTTGGAGGTATTGGTTACCATTTCTGGTAATTCTATGGAAGGACTAGCCGCTGGTGACAAACTAGGCGTATGAGTCCTGGAAGGACCATAGAAGAGGTTCCTTTGTGCATCCCAACTCATCTGCTGGAAGAGCCAAAGATCTTGATCAGACAAACTGTTTAGAAGCTGATGGTACCGCGACTCAGAGTTTGACATATGAGCTGTATGAGAGGGAGGATGTCAGACTTATATGGGAGTCAACATTATGTACTCTACAGTCCATTAAGCTCCAATTCTGGTGAAATCAGTTTTAAAATTTAATGGGATAAGCTCTCCAACAGAAGAATTAAGAATGACTTCAGCCAAGAGGTTATGAGAGAAAAAACAAGGGCAAACATAATAAGTATTCTAAATTGAGCCGCGAAATGAACATCACTGGCAAGAGTCTCCTGTCTAGGATGAGGAGTAAATCAGGAAATCAAGGACGCCAGACCAAGAATCCTGAATATGACAGAGGGTCATATGCCCTGACGGGGGGAAACTGGATCCCAGGACTAATATCATCATGTGTAAATCGATCAGCCCAGAATAACAGTAGATCGTGGGGACCATGCTCTGAGAAGGCGGAAGTGAGGAGGAAGAGAAAGAGCGCCGCATGATGAAGGTCTTCCTGAGCAGCATTGAGTATTGACAATTGTACTCCGCTTGAGCCAATGAAGTATTTGAATGTGTGTCCAAAGCGGTGTTTTCATGCCCAGGTCCTTTTCTCGCTGGAAATCTAGGCAAGAGGGGGAATGTGTGGGATTTTGGCCCATATTCCCAGCCTGCTAGATTACCAGGGATTGCTAGGGGATAATTCCCTAATGTGAAGTGAATTGAAAAAGGTGGACCCTAATTTCAGAGTAAATATGTTTGGGGGATTTTAGGATATTTGTTTGGTCATATTCTTTGGGTATCAATTAGGAAGAATGCTTAAGATCTCATCGGGCAGAGTTGCTACCAAAATAGGGGCATCTGAAAGTGAATAACTATCAGGTGTAAGGATTGGGATCAGTTGGGTTTCATCACCAACTGATTGGGAATGTAAGTAGCAAGCTGCAAGGCGAGTGATGCCGCCTGCAACTCGCGAATCAATTAGTTGGTTTGTGACCTGCCTTAATGGGTAATAAGTCCCATTACCTAAGCAGGTCGCTAGCCAAATATGGATGGTTTTCTTGGATTGAGAGGAAAAAGTTAGGGACATGTTTTCTGACTCTTTTCCGTTTATGTAAGTCCTGGGGACCAGCCCCTGCAACTGGATAGGGAGCAACACCCCTTTCGGACAAAAAGAGGTACAAAGGCCCAAGTGGACCCCCTGTCACAGTTAAGTGACTTGGCGCATGTTGTAGATGAGCGCTGGGTGACTGCCCTTCCCCCTAAAGACAACCAGGTTTCTCCCCTTCCCCCTCCTCAACCCTGGTAAGACTAATAGAGGGGGCCTGCTAGGAGATTATGCAAGCCAGGGGCCATGGCAGGCCCCTGGGGCCCTCACTCACCAGGGAAAGCATGCCAAAATGTTGAGGAAATAGCCAGTACTAATGTCTGAGCCTGGTATGCGAATTCTGGGCTGGAAGAGCCAGTACAAACTGGCTGGGGCTGGAAATCAGAGAATCGCATGATTCAGGTTTCAAATCAGGTCTCAAGCGACTCAGACCAGTTGCCCCTACTCCCTGGGATGGATCTGGGAAGTTTAGATTGTGCAAATAGTCAGATTGAGAGTTTGGACCAGGTTGCAATTGACCCAGCACCATGGCCACAGCACCCTGGGACAAATCTGGGAAATCTGAACCGTGTGAACAGGCCGACCCAAATGTTATGGCCCAGATTGGTACCATCGACTTAGTTTGGCCCCAAAAATTCGAAAAAAATCTGCAAAGGTTTTTTGATTTTTGCCAAGATATTGGACATCCTCCCGCCCTCCTCCCCACCAGCCAACCAAATCCTATCACCGATCCCCAATCACCCAATCCCTCAGCATCCCCACTATACAATTCTCCCCATACTTAAGGCAACTACCTTGTCAAGGGGCAGTTGTTGGTTCATTCTCTAATCTTCACACGCTTTGCAATATATAAAACTCAAATACCCTGAACACCTTGCCGCGGCCTCCATCTGTTTACTTTTAAAAATTCTGCTGATTAATCTGGAAAAGCGCGCCGTTATCCAGATACTCATCCTGATGTTTGCCAACCGGGTCATCCAGTTGCTTGACCCCTCCATGTGGTGGTAGATTGTATCCGCCATAAACTGTCTCACCCCCACAATGAAGTTGCTTCTCCATCTGCTTTTGCAGATCCATCTAACGTGAATCCGTCCACTTTCGCATATCCATCTAATGTGAATCCATCCGTTCACTCTGTCGCTGGGATCTTCAAAAACGCACCTCTGTTGGAGCAGCGCCAGGGCATCCCTGCCCCAGTGCTTGCAAACTTGGCCCCCATACCTGGCTCGCCCGCCACTGGTCCCTCCCACCTGAGGACCCTGGAGCACCCTGCCCAAGGGGAGCTTGGCCCTAACGCTCACTGCGGGTCCAATTCCCTCTCCACCTGCACCCCTGTTCGCGTGGCAGCCCCTGTGCCACCCCTTGTGGGTGCAGACTCACCTGTTCAAAGCTGAAGGCCAGCAAACGCGAACCCTGGAGGAGTCATCATCCTCCCCGCCTCTCCCACCCATGGGGGTTGCCCACACAAGACTCACGGTTGCCCCCATTGCAACCATATGGTTTACCTTGGGGCCTTTGGTACGTTAATGAACCTTTACTTTCCTCACATTACCAATAGATCTACCCTACTTCAAGTCGCTTGGACCGCTTTGCCTTTGGCATTTTGGCTTTCCACTGGGTGCTCACACACCCAGACTGGGAGCCCAGTCTAATTCTTATCAGCCGCATCCATGACATAATGAACCAACTATAACCTTGGCCTTCTCCACCCTCCACTGGCACTGGCGAAGCGTTGCCTATACTCTTACCCTAAACGTGCTCTCTCTTTGCGACCTGGCCTTCTCCTGCTGGTCAGCTGCCTCGTTCATCTGAGCATGCCACTAGGCTGTGTTGAACTGGTCCCCGCCCCGCTGAGCCCTAGCAACAAGTGTCACCCTATCAGTCAACATGATAGGGTTAGAGGTCCCCCCTAACCCTTCTGATGAGGTGGCTGACCAAATCCTGGGTGTCCTGGCAGAACTTCAGGTTCGCTTTACTGCTAATGGGGGGAAATCCCCCTTCCCTCTGATGCCCAGAAGAGCGTAACTCTCCTTGATGCCCTTGATGGGGACGCCCATCGCTGGGTCAGGGAGTGCTCCGCTCCACTGCTAAGTCTGGGAACCCCACCCCTTTACTTGTGCTGGTCACTTCAGCGGTCCAGGCCCCTGAGTCTAGACTGGCGCGCCTCCTCCATCTTTTCACATTAGGACAGACATCCATGGACCTGCCCTTCCTTGATCGAAGCCTTTGCAGTCCTGGCTCCCACTGTGCCCAATCCTCCATAAATCGCCATCTCCGCCTTATGAGCTGCCTTGGACCCCACTGCGGCTGCCCATTCATCTTGGGACCCCTCCCTGGGTCCTTAAAAATTGCATTCTTTGTGGCCCGTGCAATTGGGGCCAGGCCTTTCCATACCCCCGCATGTGCTGTCACAGCTCTTGAGGTACCGCGTTCCACCCCTTCCCCCTTCCAGTGGTCGCGGCCAAGGGAAGCCCCCAAGACTCGCGCCCTCTGCCCCCCTCTGTACCCACTTTATGTACCTTCCCCTCAGAAGAACCCCTGCCTGACGCACCCCCTGCCCTCACCCTGGATCAGGAGAGTGGGTCATCAATTCCCCAGAGTTCAGAGCCTGCCCGTCTTGGCGCTATTACCCCTCAGTTAACCCAGATGCCCCCCTCAAAGAGAGTGGAGTGGGCGTACGCATTAACCCTTGCTGCCCCTTTAGGACAAGGGTGAAACAGAAACCCCTCCACAGTTACAGACCAGCTCGGCGCCTCTTGGTCAATCTCTTCTGATGATGGGTCATGCCCCCTCCTTGGCTGCCCTCTCTCTCGCCCATCCCAATAAAGAGGATCAATCCTACTTCTTGTTCCCTATCTCCTTCCCCTCGGAGTCAGGCGAAATCACTGTGCCAGCCCTCCTTGACACTGGAGCGGCAGGCAACTTTATTGACCTCAGTGTGGCACGTTCCTTGGATCTGGCGATGAAAGAAGCCTCATCGGTCCTGGGCGCTTCATCAGAGCCCATGAAGTCCTACCACATCCAACGCCCATTGCACTTCTCCATTCACGATTTTGGGTTTAGTGACCACTTCTCAACTGTACAGGACTTACTCTACCCTGTGATCTTGGGGGTGGGCTGGTGGCGGCGCCAGCAGGTCTGCATTAACCTTGCAAATAACTCCTTGTTGTTCTCAAACCGCAAGTTGAGTGGAGAGTTTCCCTTGTTAAAAACCCTCCCCCTGGGCACATCCTCTTGGCTCCATTCCCCCCTAAACCCACTTCTATTGACCTCCCTTTGGACTTCTCTCCCTTCCTAACCCCCTATAAGTCTATCTTCGGCATGTCACTGGCTTCCAAGCTCCCCCTACACTCCAAATATGACCTAACATTTCAGCTGACGGTGACCTAGTCAAGATCAACTGCCCCCTCTACCCCTACAATGAGGAAGAGGACAAGGCTTTGGGGATTTGGCTAGATGAGATGTTAGATAAGGGGTGGCTTATTAAGAAATCTTCCCCTGTCGCCTCCCCTATAGATTTCGCTTGGAAAGCAGATGGCACCCTGTGCCCTTGCATCGACTATGGCCACATAAAAAACATCACCATCCCTGACCCCTACCCTTTACCCTTAGAGCAAACCACCGCCCAAGCCATCTCCAAATCCTGGGTCTTCTCGAAGTTGGATCTGGTGAACGCCTTTAACCAGGTGAGGGTGGAGAGAGGAAAGGAGTGGCTCACAGGTATATGCACCCGCCAGGGTCTTTTTCAGTTCAGAATGATGCCCTTTGGACAGAAGAATTCTCTGGCCACCTTCTAATGCCTCATCGGTGGTGTGCTTAGGGAATTGCACTTCTCATGCACTGTAGCCTACATTGATGATATTCTGATCCACTCCCCTACCCCAGAGCAACACGCCAAGGATCTAAAAGCAGTGGTAACAGCTCTCCACAAGGCAGGGCTCTTTGTAAAACCCTCAAAGTGCAAGAATTTTTTCTGGGATGAAGTGACCTTCTTAGGTAACCTCATCCTGAAGGATGGATATGCTGTTCCCCCTTCTAAGCTCGAGGTGATCCAGTCTTGGCCTACCCCAACTACACAAAAACAACTTCGAAGTTTCCTCATCCCCATCACCTTCTTAAAAAAATTCTCCTCAGCCCTCGCCCATCTGGCGACACCCCTTCACCCCTCACTGTGAAGAACGTTCCCTTCAAGTGGTCCCCAGAATGCCAGCAAGCCTTAAAGTCTATCAAAAGAGGTTTTCCTCACCACCCCAGTCCTGCGGCATGCTGACACCCCTTTAAAGCAGCCTGTGATTCCTTGTCAGTTTTGGTGAGCGCCATGCTGCTACAGGAGCATGAGGGGGTCGAGCACACAGTGGCCTATTACTTCCACAAATTCACCTCCACAGAACAAGCGTGGCCAATATATGACAAGGAGCTAGCAGCAGTGGCGTGGTTGCTCACCCACTGGTGATACCACCTGCAGGGCGCCCAGCATGAAATCACCGTTCAGACTGACCATAAGGCATTACTATAAACTGCAAACCCCAGAAGTTGGGGCACCGGCAAACTCGCACATACCAGGACCTATGTGGGTTTCACTTTAAATAAGAATTCATAAAAGCCCCCTGAATGTGTTGCCAGACATGATTAGCTGGAACCCATCTCTATCATCTGATGGTGGAGAGGACCCGCTAGAGCTTACTACTGTAGTGCCCCCTCCCAAATCCTCTCCTTGGCCCCCCAACAGTAGCTTTTGCTGACCTTGCCCCAAACGCCCTGCTCCTCCTCCACATCCTCGCTGCCCAGACCTTTTTCCCCGAAGGATTAGAGCTTTATACTGACTTAGAGTCTATGAGTCAGAAGAGAGCCCATATACTTTGTGGGAGGGAACCATCTGGTTCCACGATTGGGTTTGGGTTCCCCTCATCCCTACATAACTGTGTTATCGAGGAACACCATGTCCCCCAGAATGTTGGGCACCCTGGCATCAAGAAGTGCGCGGATCTCATAAAGAGACCATATAATTGGCTGGGGTCCTCAAAGGACATTCCCTCCTGAATTTCCCGTTGTGTCACCTGCATTTGGGAAAAATCGGATTGTTCTGGGATGAAGGGGTTGCTACACCCCCTGCAGCAGGCTGAAGGCCCATGGACCTCAGTCTCAGTGGACTTCGTCGTGGAGCTCCCCCCTCTAATGTCTCAGATGCTATCATGGTAGTCGTAGATCAGTTTACCAAGCTTGCGCTCTTCATCCCCTGCCTCTCCTCTATTACTGTGGTGGAGACCGCAAATTTATCTGTCAACCATGTCTTTGCCATGTTTGGTCTCCCCAAAGAGATAGTGAGCGACAGGGGACCCCAGTTCACCACCCGGTTCTGGGAAGAGTTGCTAACCCTCCTCAGCATCAAGCCCTGTAGATCTATTGCCTACCACCCCCAGTCCGATGGGCAGACTGAGTGGGTGAACCAGGTACTGGAGCAGTCCTGCGTTGTTATGTAACAGCCTCGCAAGACACTTGGGCCAAGGACCTGCCCCTCGCACAGTTTGCATATAACATTCCACTCCACTCCTCGACCAACCTCTCCCCTTTTGAGGCCACCCTGGGTTACAACCCCTCGTTCCAAATTGGCCCCCAGCTCTCCTCAGCAGTCCCTGCAGCCGAAGACCGTATGTGTGCACTTTATGAGACACATAACCTGGTTTGCAAACATTTGACAAAGTTCATTGAGGACTACAAAAAGTTTGCTGACCAGAAGCGCCTCCCTGGACATGAAATCAAAGTTGGCTCCCTCGTCATGTTGGACACCCGCAATCTTCCCTTGAAAGCCCCCACCTGAAAACTTGCAGCCAAATGCTCTGGCCCTTCAAGGTCAAGAAAGACTTAGGCAATGAAACCTATCATTTGAAGCTGCCCGCTCATTGGAAGCAGCATAATGTCTTCCATACCTCCCTCCTGACCCCCTTCAAAGGGGAAAGGCCAACATCACCAGAGCCAATCCTTGTTGGGAAACCCAGGAAGTGGAGGTGGAGGCTATCCTGGCTTCCTGGAGGTCCCGCAGATCCGTTCAATACCTGGTTGCCTGGATAGGCTACCCCTTCTATGGGAACAGCTGGGTGATTACACAAAATAGCGCTTATTGCAAGGACCTGATAGAGGAATTCCACACCTCCCACATGGCAGCTCCCCATCCCCCAGAAGATCGCGGCCATCCTGGCCATAAATCTCCCAGAGAGGCACAAGAACTATGCTTTTGTCCATGCCCCAGGTAGAGGCCTCCTCCCTGTCAAAAAAGGAAAGGGTAGTGTAAGTCCTGGGGACCAGCCCCTGAAACTGGATAGGGAGCAACACCCCTTTCGGACAAAAAGGGTCCAAAGGCCCAAGTGGACCTCCTGTCGCAGTTGAGTGACTTGGCGCATGTTGTAGATGAGCGCTGGGTGACTGCCCTCCCCCTAAAGACAACCAGGTTTCTCCCTTTTCCCCTCCTCAACCCTGGTAAGACTAATAGAGGGGGCCTGCTAGGAGATTATGCAAGCCAGGGGCCATGGCAGGCCCCTGGGGCCCTCACTCACCAGGGAAAGCATGCCAAAATGTTGAGGAAATAGCCAGTACTAATGTCTGAGCCTGGTATGCGGATTCTGGGCTGGAAGAGCCAGTCCAAACTGTCTGGGGCTGGAAATCAGAGAATCGCATGATTCAGGTTTCAAATCAGGTCTCAAGCGACTCAGACCAGTTGCCCCTACTCCCTGGGATGGATCTGGGAAGTTTAGATTGTGCAAATAGTCAGATTGAGAGTTTGGACCAGGTTGCAATTGACCCAGCACCATGGCCACAGCCCCCTGGGACAAATCTGGGAAATCTGAACCGTGTGAACAGGCCGACCCAAATGGTATGGCCCAGATTGGTACCATCGACCTAGTTTGGCCCCAAAAATTCGAAAAAATCTGCAAAATTTTTTTTTGATTTTTGCCAATATTTTGGACATCCTCCCGCCCTCCTCCCCACCAGCCAACCAAATCCTATCACCGATCCCCAATCACCCAATCCCTCAGCATCCCCACTATACAATTCTCCGCATACTTAAGGCACTACCTTATTGAGGGGCAGTTGTCAGTTCATTCTCTAATCTACCCACGCTTTGAGAAATAAAACTCAAATACCCTGAACACCTTGCCGCGGACTCCATCTATTTACTTTTTTAAAAATTCCACCAATCAATCTTGTGAAGAGCGCCATTATCCACATACTCATCCCAATGTTTGCCAACTGGGTCATCCAGTTGCTTGACCCCACCATGTGGCGGCAGATTGTATCCACTGTAGACTGTCTCACCCCCTGATGATGAAGTCACTTCTCCGTCTGCTTTTGCAGATCCATCTAACGTGAATCCGTCCACTTTTGCATATCCATCTAATGTGAATCCATCCGTTCACTCTGTCGCCGGGACTTTCAAAAAAGCACCTCTGTTGGAGCAGCGCCAGGGCACCCCTGCCCCAGTGCTTGCAAACTTGGCCCCCATACCTGGCTCGCCCGCCACTGGTCCCTCCCACCTGAGGACCCTGGAGCACCCTACCCAAGGGGAGCTTGGCCTTAACGCTTACTGCGGGTCCAATTCCCTCTCCACCTGCACCCCTGTTCGCGTGGCAGCCCCTGTGCCACCCCTTGTGGGTGCAGACTCACCTGTTCAAAGCTGAAGGCCAGCAACCGTGAACCCTGGAGGAGTCATCATCCTCCCTGCCTCTCCCGCCCTTGGGGGTTGCTCCCGCAAGGCTCGCAGTTGCCCCCATTGCAACCATCTGGTTTGCCTTGGGGCCTTTGGTACGTTAATGAACCTTTATTTTCCTCATATCCCTAATAGATCTAACCTACTTCAAGTCGCTCAGACCGCTGTGCCTTTAGCATTCTGGGCTTCCACTGGGTGCTCACACACCCATACTGGGAGCCCTTTCTAATTCTTATCAGCTGCATCCATGACAATTTAGATCTCAAGGATGTCCAATGGTGGAATCCTATCCGGAAGAGGAAGACATTGTTGCCAATATGAGGATGGGTGATTCAATGGCAACAGCTTTTTCATTAAAGAGGTGTCAACTGAGGGTTAGACGGCCAAAACCCCACTATAAATTCCCCTAGAATTCACTTATAATAAAAAACAGTAAACAACTAGATCATAACACATATATAGTTCTATAGTTTTTATCTGAGATATAGTTTAAATAATAAACTATTATCAGCTTTCAATTTTTCTATTCTTCTCAAGGATATTATTACTGTGTGCGATAATTGGGAGAGTATTAATGAAAAGAGTAAAGATCTGAGTGTGGATCTAGAGAAGAAGTAGAAACAATTAGTATTACTACTGACTGTGTGTTAGACTGAAGTGATTGTCACCAGGTAATCTCAGAGAAGATTGGGTTGAACAGAAAGAGGGAACAAATCCTTATATCAAGACATCTCAAGTAATCTCGATTTGAAACCATCTAGTACTAAAAAAGACATCTCAAGTAATTCGAGCAGGAATACTGGATAAGCGTTGGGCTGAGATATAAGAATTCCACTAAACTACAGATAATAGTTGTCATACTATTATCAACTGATAATATCAATATTATACAATGCGGACAAAGTGCACAAGAACTGAACCTGTGCAGTAATAGGTTTATGGGGTTGTTTTTTATTTAATAACCCAAAACAATAAACTTTTAAACAAGCCCCTCTTCTAGGGTGGATGGGGACTCACCATGTGCAAAAAATTTTCCCATCAAATGATCAGGTAAAATACATCAAAACCTTACCTCATGGGTTGAAACTATCTTTCAATGATTGATTATTCTAAAAATGAGAGGTGAGTCTCAACCAATCTGATAGATTTAGTCTCAATATTTCCTAATTCAGACTTTACTAAGCAATCCAAATTTTGAGCCTTGAAATCTTAAATCTAATTATAAACTTATTAAGGTGGTTTTTCCTTACCTCCTGAGGGTACTAAATAACATATAAAACACTAACTCTCTAGTTTTATTTTGTTTATTTATTTTTATTAATATCAGTGGTTTCATTCCCCTATTTGTTAGATTTTAGTTAAAAAAGCACCAGCAAGATTCTCCACAGCCAAAAATCCAACAAGTGGAGATCGCTACAGGGACCCTATATACCACCTAAATCCTGTTTTAAAAATGACAACTACCTCTGAATCAAGGCTAGCTGCTTTAGAGCAACAACTAGCCAGTGCTTTGTCTTGCCTCAAAAGGCTCGAGCAGCACTCTCTACAAGGCCCTTATGGGCCCTCCGCTATTATTCTTAAACCTCCGTTCAGAGGTAAGTTTACACCTGGTGAGGGCAGTATCGCCTCTTCCCTTATGTTTATAAATCTGCGATGAAAGGAGAGACTGACCATCAAAAGACTAAGTGTATCCTTCCCTGCTTGAGTCAGATGGCTCATGAGATCATGGTTTTTCATATGGCCACACTTACCACCTGGACAGAGGTTAAACAAGCGCTGATTGACGAATTTGGTTCCAAGCAGAGTTTACAATAACAAAAACAGGCTATTATGCGCCTTAGCCTAAAAGAGGGAGAATCAATCCCCTCATTTGTTAAGCAATTCTATAGAAAAGCACAACCTCAGTTGCTGGCCAAACTGCTTCCTATAGATGATGCTATTGCTGCTATCGTGGCTAGCTTGTCGTTTTATCCCTCTTTAGCAATGCATATCTCCGCAGTCAATCACATCTTCCAAACAATACAGGATATCAAAGAGGCACTGCTAGCAGTGGCTGACTCATGATCCTGAACTTTTGCAAAGAGCTCCACAGCTGGAATTAACTCTGACCATTTCAGCTTCTTCTATGGCTGTATCCCTCTGGAAACCAACTTCTGCAGAGCTGCAGCGACAAAAGACTCCTCCACCATGTAAGGATAGCCAGAAAATACTGGAAGTTATGGGGCAAAGCTCTCCTCCAGCGTCAGGCTCGAAAACTCAACCAGTGAAGTCAGTTATCCCTTTGCCTTGTTCTCCTCTTTCTGAGCATCCTAATAAAGTAAAAAAATATCACATCCATCCAAGCCGCTGCCTCAATCCCCCTCACCCTCACCTCTGGCTGTTCCTAGTTCAAAACCTGCAGTCACAGGGCAGGATAAGCCGGTCACTTTTAAGACAAAAGTCACAACCATTACATTTCCAACGACTCCCCAAAAGTTGATGCAGCTACGATGCTCCCTTTAAAAGTCAAAAGGATATATGAGCGCAAAAAAGCCCTCCCCTGTGAGGAGATTAAGCCGGTTTCTCAATTCCCTCTTAGTAACTCGTTGAGATGCATTGACAATCCCTCTGATGATGAGTCTGAAGGAGGCGATGAAGACGCAGGCTATTATATCTTAGGGAGCCACAATGGAAGTGCTAATTCCGCATAGGTTGAGTCCTGAAAGAATTGCTATAGCCATGATATCACGAATAACCTATCTTCAGCAGTTGTTGAGGTTTTCAGAGGTGATTGATACCGCTAGTGATGCTGACCAGCTTATTGAATCAGTGATCCGATCCACCCAGTAGGTTCATACCCTCCGATATATTAAAGATAAATACCTGCAATGGCTCAATGCCTTGCCTCCACTCTCTGTTTGAAAGAAGTTCTCCCCATTCCCCCTACTTATGGTAGCACAATAACTAAGGTAGAGGTTGTCATCAACAAGGTGCACGTTCTAGCCATCCTTATCATGGTTGCTCCAGTGAACTTTGTCTCTTCAAGGCTCATTAATAAAATTAAGTTACCGCCTGACCAGGACTATCCAAAAGAGTTTGGAACTGCGATGCCCAACAACATTGAGCCATTATACCATAATCTTCTCTATCCATACAAATTTGGAAAATACCTACTTGCTGCCCCCGCTGTGGCATTGGAAAATAATGCATATGACCTGCTCATTAATACTCAATTTATGACTGAGTATAATGGAATCTTCAATATGAAACAGGGATTTCTCTCCCTTATAAACTATGAAGTTCCTCTAGTCTTTACAAACGATGAGCCTAAAAAGGAAGGAATATACATGCATAGTTGAATACCCTCCATCCACCCTCACCCTTACTTATACCACATTGGGCAGAAACACAAAAAGCTGCCTGACTCCGTGGATGCTTCATAAGGCCTTCCATTGTATGCGTCAGAAGATTTAGTAGTAAAAGTGATTGAACAAAAGGTGATAGACACCAAGTTTACCATGTTTGGGATCCAGCTGATTTGTGCTCACTTGGTGCTTGACGCCTGCTGGATTCCACAAAGATTTTATAAAAGTTTTAATAAATGAATAAGGTGCTAATAAAAATGGGTTTTTATGGTTTTTATTAAGAGCGCAATAAGGGAAAAAAATGATGATCCTTGACCTCCAATTATCTGGTATTTAAGTAATTTTGAAGGTCGAGGGGAAATTTGGAATATGTTCAGAAATAGCCTGCATGAGTCTAAATTAGGAAATGTGCAGAAATAATGTATCTTAATTTGGGAACTCACATCAGGGCAGCGGAGCAAAGGAATAGGAATTCTTATTGGCCCAAGCATACCTGTGAGGTAACGTTTTTATAAACTTGAGCCAATCACTACCTGAGAAATTTCTTACAACTTGGGGGACCCCACCAAGCCTATAAAAGGGGGTCCCCGCACAGGTGCATTGAAGGACTTCATCGGGGTCAGTGGAGTGCCTTCCGTTGATTCCCCCAAGGTCCATGGTGAGGTTGAAGAAATTTGACCCACTGATTTTATTAGTGCCTGTATGTGTTTCAAACTGGTGATTCCCCAATTAACGGGGTTCCACCAAGAATTGGCCAGAGACTTTTGGCCAAATTTTCTCAACTTTCTTATTTTCATTATTAGTAAATGAATTTGTATTCACATCGGAAAATTGCAAAAGGCTATTTCCCCTCTTTGGCTAAATTTGACTTTCAACATTCTTATTTTTCAGCTGGGAGGGCAAATGTCCAACACCATGAAAATCCCCCGCAACTGCCTCCTGCACTTAACAAGCATTGATGGAATAAGTCCTTTAGAACCTTGGGTGTTGCCAGGTATCTTAGGCCCATCTTATCAGCGACTACTCAATAACCTGTTGGGGGTTCTGATCAACAAGGACATGGTCATCAAGAAGCATCAAGAGATTAGAAGATGTCTGCTGGTCCCTAATGAGTATATTAAACAAGTTCATTGTATCAGATTTCTGGCTGATATGGGCCTACCAGCTGATCAATCATTATGACTTTGCCCACTGTTCAAATCTCTGATGATTCAACCCCTGAAGAGCTTAATAAAGTTAACTCTTTCCTGGAGTCCTATACCGATATTTTCTCTAAATCTGATACCAACTATGGGCACATGAAGGGTTGTAATTACACCATTGGCATTTGGGATTCTCATCTAATTTGATTTAAGCCCTACTGCAAATCAAAAGTTGAGGAGCTACAGATGCGGATTGAGCTCAAAAAATTGTTGTACGCTGGGTGCTTCTACCTTCACAAAGCCCTTGGTCGTCCCCTCTTCTACTTATAAAAATTAAAAATTAGGTCATTGGGTAGTTATGGACTACCGTAAGCTGAATAATCTCACCAAGAAGGACAGTTACCCAATCCCCTTGAATTGATGACTCTCTGGTGCAACTATCTGGGTCCAAGTTATTCTCTGCCATGTACTTAACTAGTAAATACTGGCAGATGGACATTTCTCCACAAGACCAGGAGAAGTGCATCATTATCTGTAGCAAAGGCCTTTTCCAACCCACTTGGCTACCCCAGGTGTTATGCAATGCGCCTGCCACTTTTCAGCGGTTGATAGATCATATTCTTTAGGACCTCAAGCTCAGCTGTATGATTGTCTATCTTGATGACATCACAGTATTCTCCAAGCCTTTCAACGAGCACCCCACACATCTAAAAGTAGTGTTCCAATGCTTTTGGGCATCTAACATCAAGCTGAAGCCCTCAAAATTTACTTTCTTCCAAAAGAGTTGAATTTCCTTGAGCACGCTATATCTTAAAAATGGGATACAACCCCTTAAAGATAGGTAGAATCGATATCTGAGATGCCTGAGCCCAAAATCCTTTGTGACATACAGGTATTCTAGGTTATAATGAGGTATTACCATCAATTCATCCCCAAGTTCACCCATCTTAGTGAGCCCCTCATACGTCTCTTGGCTAAGAAAATTCCATTTCATTGGGGTGCTGAACAAAAGGCCGCGTTTGAGGCCCTTAAGGCGCTATTGCAAAAAGGCCTATTCACCATCACCCTGACTATGTAAAACCGTTCAAGTTGTTCACAGATGCCTCCAATTTTGCTGTTGGGCTATCTTGGCTCAGTTGGATAAAAATGGGGACAATCATCCTGTGTCTTATTTCAGTAAAATTTTTAAAAGCTGAAAACAACTACAGCGTTACTGAAAAAGAGTGCCTTGCTGTCTTGCTTTCTGTCAAATTATATCACCTCTTATATTTGGTACTTCATTTAAATTGTTTACTGATCATGAATCCATAAGGTGGTTTCAGAATATGAAGGGCCCCACTGGCCGGTTGGCTTGCTGGGCTCTGAAGCTCCAGCATTACAATATGACTATTGAACTTTGGGCGGGAATGCGTCACATGAATGTTGATGGAATGAATCAAATGCCACTCCTTCGTTTAGATAATATTGAAGCCAAGAGGCTACATGTCCTCCTAATGATCCCTGACATGTGAGCTGATGAAGATGAACCAGTAAAGAAGATGCTAGCACGTCACTCCTGAAACACCAAGATGGAAAGTGGGAAGGTATATAGGAAAGTAGGAGTAAATTGGTTGCCCTATCTCTGGCCATCAGAGCAAGTATAAGTCATCTTGGAGTCTCACACTATCATGGGCCATGGTGGAGTCCAAAAAACCTTCAAGTGGATGAAAGAGTAGTGTTACTGGGAAGGCATCATGGAGACCATAGCTGAAGTCTTGGATGCCTGTCTGATCTGCAAAAAGCAATCTAGCTATAAAACCCGTTATCAGTATTAAATGACTACGCCAAACAACTCTTCCACACCGTAAGTTTGGACGTGGTAGGTCCTCTCCCTCAGACTACGGGTGGCAATTGCTATATTTTTGTCGGAATAGATCATTTCATAAAATGGGTTGAAGCTGTTGTTCTCCTCTCTCAGACTTCTAAAGCCATGGCTACTTTCTTACACCAGTACATCTTCACCTGGCATGGGTGCTCCCAAGTCCTCCTATGTGACAATGAGAAAAATATTATCTACTTATTTGCAAAGCACCTCAGCAACTCCTTGGGAACACAACAACTCTTCTCAGCCCCCTATAACCCATCTACAAATGGTGCCATAGAAAGAGTTAACAGAACCCTGGTCTATATACTCCGCAAAATGGCTAGTTCTAACCTTCTACACTGGGATCTCTATTTAAGCAGTGCCCTCATGGCTTATTAGTTTATCTATCATCGCATCTTCAAGGTGTCCCCTTTCCACGTGTTGCATGAATGAGAACCTGGGGGTACTGGACCTACTAACCAGAGCCATTTTCACTGACAGAACTAGCCCAAAGAAAGCCATTAAAAATTGGTAAAGCACATCAACCAACTACAAGCAGAGGCAATGATTAACTTGGCCAAGATGGTCATTAAAGAAGGACAAGCAGCTACTGAGCTACGGGCTCCTCTCTATTCCTTAGAAGTATCTGAATTGGTGTTGTATTACCACAACCACATCACTCCTAGAAATAATAAGCTTTGTTCTATCTAGGAAAGCCCATTTGTAATCACATATAAGCGAGGGGATGAATATTCCATTAAGTCCCTAACTTCTAACCTTACCAATAATCAAGTTCATGGACAGTCCCTGCGATCTTATTCACCCCCTACCACTCTTGAAGGGGTTAATGTCAGATGATTGTGAGTCTGATGTTTAGAAAAGAGTGGTTCAGAGGTAAATGCTGAAAAAATTGGCCAAAAGACCTTGGTCAATTCCTAATGGATTCTCTCAAATTGGGGTAACACTTTTAATAATTTTCAGGAAAATACACGTTTGAGCAGTCAGATTTCTCCAAATCATCGGCCAAATCTAAAAATCCTTTCTGGGGTCCCTCCCCTTCATACTGCACAGCTGGTACAACTAAAACCGCGGAGACACGCCCCTCTTATAGGGTGGATGGGGCCTCATCAGGTGCAAAAATTTTCACATCAAATGATTGGGTAAAATACATAGAAACCTTACCTATGAGTTGAAACTACCTATCAATGATTAAATTATAAAATTGCGAGGTGAGTCTCAATTTATCTGATAAGTTTAATCTTAATATTTTCTAATTGAACTTTACTAAGCAATCCAAATTTTGCTCCTCAACATCTTAATTACTAATTATCAGCTTATTAAGGGGTTTGTTTCTTACCTCCTGAGGGTACCAATAAACATACAAAACACTAACGCTCTAGTTTTATTGTGTTTATTTATTATATCAATATCAGTGGTTTCATTCCCTTATTGTTGGATTTTCGATAAAAAAGCATTAGCAAGCTTTTCCATAGCCAAAAATACAACAGTATGTAAGCAACTACAAAAATAGCCAAAAAGGAGAGCTCAGCTTGGCCATCATACCTCAGCCTAAAGTTTATCTGTTAGTCAGCTGTGCAATTCCTGGAATTTCATCTTTGATCTAAAATGGAGTCATATTCCTTAGATCAGGACTTACATAAGTTGTCATTCATTTAAGGCAACTCACTTTTGGAGTAGGTGATCATTTTGCTGATGTAAGGTTCAGAAACTTGTGGAAAACCAGAGTGTTACAATATTTTAAACTCAAATTTCACTAAGTTGGATAAAACGCTATTGTTCCTGTCAAATATTCTGATATTGGACATAATGGGAAGAAAAATAGTTATTTAAATTCCTCAGCCAAATTGACACCTAGATCCAAAAAGGGGTTAGAGGAAATATTTAATGAATTACCTAGAGAAATTGATAGTCAGAACATCTCAATTCAAATCTAAGAAAATTCCTTTGGACCAAACTGAGCCTAAGATACCCCAAGATGAAGTCCCGCCTCATTGAAATGACAGATTATTAGAAGTTCAGGTGATAAAAACTCAAGGTGGCACTCGAGGCAGCAAATTAAGATGAACCCAAAAAGGGAAGAATCAATAAGATACCAAATGATCAAATTAAGTGACCCCCAATCTCATCTGACTTGAGTATCCGAATCACCATTCTTACCCTTTCAAAAAATATGATACAAAGGCATTACACATGGAGTGCATCGCCTGAGTAAAAGCCAGCCTTCTGGATTCTTCCCCCATTAATTTATATCATCTTTTTCCTTTAGGGGTTTATATTGTTAAAATGACATATATAAACCTATTTTATATTATAATAAAGTTATGTTGTTAATTCTATATCTCGTACTGGTACTTAACTTCAATAAGTCCAATAAGCCGTTCTTACCATGGTATAAATATTCTAGCTGACTGGACATAAGCGATGACTTGGCACCCTTTAAACCAAAAAACATAATTGTCTTGTGACTTGGCCTTAAGTATTGACTCTTGGGCTTTTTATGAATAACTCCATTGAACTTGGAAATTGAAGCCCTTCAGGATGGTACTCACTACAGGGGACTCATCCAACACTTAACACAACCTGCAACTAATTGATTACACCATGGAAAATAATTCAATTGATATTTTAACCCATTGGGTGTACAAAGGAAATTTTAAAGAAGATGACTAAACGGGAAGTCCACCCATTGTCATGTTTGAAGAAATTCAACAATCCTAAAGAGATTCCCAAATCTCATCGTCTTACTTGGATTATCAATGAAATAATTAAAGATTTAGTTTGTGGAGCCATTAACCCAGGAGAAAGATGCAACTGCAAAAGGGCTCCACTGTGGACAAGTCTATCATAAACTTTTATGAATTAGTTTCTCTCACAGAGAGTTATAGATCAAGCGTGAATCTCTCAAAATAATTTG
Source organism: Massospora cicadina (assembly GCA_022478985.1). Taxonomy (NCBI): domain Eukaryota; kingdom Fungi; phylum Entomophthoromycota; class Entomophthoromycetes; order Entomophthorales; family Entomophthoraceae; genus Massospora; species Massospora cicadina. The sequence continues at coordinate 172,224 of JAKSZP010000113.1, forward strand.
CAATTCATACACCCAGAGCTTTATCATATCATACATTATAAGAATTCCTTAATGAGGAACTATACCATTATATAATACCCAAGGGACCTATTGGATGGCCTATGAGAAGGTATATAGTTTAGCATCACAAAGCATAGGGGATGTCAGCCATTTGATTAAAGTGAACCAATCCTACTTTATTCAGCTCCAAAATCAAACTGGGATATTCATTCTGTGTTATCAAGTATGTAAAGTAAGTTGCAAAGATTTTTGGAAAGACATCTTGAATTTAAACAAAAATACTTAGCGATTAAGTATGCTTTCAATGAGGAGCTCCAGAACAAGGTACCAAAGACCATGGAGAAATGGCAGCTCAAGTTTCCACTATTATAACAGGAGGAAAAATAGATCACTGTATTTAAGGCCCATCTAGAGCAAGCATTATGACAAATTGATGAGCTAGAGGCCATTAAACCTCTATGACTTCATCTGGGTCACAAAAATCATATCAAGAGTATCCCAGGTCGAAAAGGATCTAGTAAAATGTGTGACTCAAGTGTTATAAATTCAACTTTGAGGACTAATTATAATCAAGGTTGAAGTTTAACATCTTTTCTAATAAGATTCTAAATGATGTTTCAGATATAAATCAATTAACTTTTTGACTGACAATCAACTCTTCTGAGTTATCAGTCTCATCCTCCTGAAAGGGCTAATCCTTTCAAGAAGATTAAGCATTATGAAGGGGTTGATCCCATGAGGCTAAGGTTGATCTCATCTAACAAAAATCGTACTAGATCAGATAATCAGCCATATTGGTCACCTAACAGAAAAGAGTTTACTCGTTTGAAGCATGAAAATCTTTATGAAGATCTACAAAAACCTCTCTTATAAATATCTCTAAATTTTAACTAATAAGGCACCACATATTTTATCTCGCATAGTTTCCTTTTGGCTATTAAAGTCAAATTATCATTTTCTGATTGGAATCCCTTATTGCAATAAAACTAATTATTTTGGTGTCTTAAATTATCTCTCGGTAGAGCCATGAAACTAATGATTTTATAGCCTTCAAAGTGCCTGAATATCAAAATCTCTCATAATATTCCAATACTGGTTCTCCCTGCCAGGTTTGCTTCTGATGCTACTTGGTGAATACATATTTTTACATTGATAAATACTTCTAGCAAAGAAAGTCCCTCATCAGAGAAATTGATGAGCATCTCACAATGGGCCATAATAACAGGCAGGAGATGCCTTCTGCTAATATTAGCAATCTTCATTTTCAAGCATCTATCTAATTTAAATATTGAAGGTCCTAGCCAAACAGATTATCAATTTCAGACTGCCAATGTAGCAGAAATAGTTAAAGATTTAATAAAAAGGGGCTATTCATTCAGGAGTACATCATAATCAAGAAAGAGCTACTAAGGTTTCATCTTACATGATGGAATTATACAACTGAGCTGTCTTACAACATACTGAAGTTGGGTTGGCCAGAACGGAGCAGGTATCTCTGGCAGGATATGCATCCTGCCATTCATCATTTACTTTAGATCTTGGGGATAATTATCTGGAGATTCAACTTCAGTTGGCTATGTCTCAGTAGTTTTATTCTCAGCTTTCCTCCTTCTATGAAACTGCTTCTAACTTTGGTCATGATAATCAAGAAGCCATAATTGACAACTGGAGAGAAATTAATGAATTGTAAAACCAACTTGCTAGAATTAATTACGGAGTTGTGAGTTATTTAGGTCAGGAAATCTCAACACATTACTGAGACAGCTGAACCTATCCATCATCAAATAACTACCCTTGAAGAAAAGTTTACTATTCAACTAGGAATTTATAAACCAAATATGAGGAACACCTTGTTAGATTATACAGGCTACTCCAACAAATCGTTTGAGTTTTGATAATTTATGAAGGTAGAACCAGTCCTATGGGTCCTCTTAGACCTCTGGGTCCACTAATCCTCCCTCTATGATATTGGGGCCTACTGGTGAGCGAGGTCATCAGGGACCTGCAGGCCAATAGGGTCCCCCTGGGCCTGTAGGTCGTGATGGTCCTCAAGGGCCCCAGGACCCCCAGGTCCACCTGGCCCTACAATTTTGTTTCCTGACTCTAAAGCTCAGAATCAATTGGTAACTAGAGTGAAAACTTTAGAAAGCCAAATACGATCCATAGCTCAGGGATGTTTTTTATCTTTGGAAGGCCACCCAGTTAATCCAGATTATTCACTAACCAATTTATTGGATGGTGTTGACAATGATCATTGTCTATGCAATGCTAATCAATTGGCACAAAAACTCATTTTGCAATGTTATCTGCTACCATTGACTGCTTAACCGCTAAATATGGAGAACTTGAAAATAGGCAAGAAGAAATGCTCGCTGCATTCTCTAACTTTAAATCAATCCTCTACTAATGATCATATTACTTAATGGGTTCATAAACTTACAGGATGATCTTAGTAATTTATGTTAACAGATTGACCAATTTCTACTAGAGTCCACATCCCTGAGTCTAAACCTTCTGAGGCTGAGCCAGTTTTAATATTAGCGTTCATGTATTGAGCAACAAGCCTTTCTCTTTCAAGCCTACCTTTAAAGATAAGTATGATCCAGGGGAAGGTAGCATCCACTCCTTTTATTTTGTTTATGAGAGAGCGATGGATGGAGCGAATGATCAACAAAAGTGCGGCATATTGATTCTTGTTTAAGTCAATTTTCTCAAGAAATCATGGTCCCTCACCTTAAGGTTTATTAGATGTGTGTTTAAGTGAAAACTGCTTTATTAAGGAATTTTGAAGTGAAAAAATCCGGTCTAATCAAAAGCAAGCCTTCATGAGCATCCAAGTTAAGCAAGGAGAATCAATTCAAAAATTTGCTAGGCGATTTTATCATGATGCCCAGACTCTCACTACTTGTGATCATATTCCTTTAGATGATGCCATTTTGGCTGTGATGAGTGCGTTTGCTTCTCATACTCAGCTGTTAATTCAATTTAATATCTCTTATAGTAATTTACAGTCTATTCTCGACATAAAAGAGGCACTAATGGAGATCCCTAATGGTGTGATGCATCCATCTTCTGCTCATAATTCTTGATCCTATGTCTGTGTGGTGCCTCCATAACCCAAAATTAATCCTAAAAAGGATCCTTGTGGTTACTGCGGACTAGTTAGTCATATGTAACAACAATGTTGGAAGAAGCAAACTGATTAGTCAAAAAAGTGGAGTCAGCATAGGGCAGGAGGCTCCCTGTGCTGACATATCTCCTGTGCCTCAATCTCAAACTTCTAATACCTCTAAAGATTGTTATGTGATCTCTGCTCCAGGTGAAATTAATATCCTTGATTTAACTTAATCAAGATGGCTTTGCCTTAGGACAAATATACCACACCAAGATTTTTTTGTAGCCAGTACAGGTTTCAAACATGTGCTGAACAAAACCTGCACTAGAATGGAAACAAGAATTACCCTGTCAGGCTAACCACCTTTAACCCTGATGATTTAGTCAACAAAGATACTATTTCTTCTTATGTTTCTATTTCATCTTTTAATTCACTTTGATCTATTAGTCTTTTGGTATTTTCAATCCCACATTTTGGTATTGATGTGACTTTAGTGGAGGTCGTGGTACATATAGTAAAAGCTTTAACCATTATCAACATGGGATCTCCCATGTATGTGATATCATCACGGCTTATGAAAAAATCAAAGTTGCAACAGATTTAAACCACTGCTAAGACTATAAAACTGCTGGTCCCTCACATACTAAATCCATAGGATCTTATTCTTCTCTTCCAATGCGCTTCAGAAAATTGGGTATTTCAGCCCCTGCAGTAGCGTTGGACAATATTTGTTATGACTTAATTTTGAGAACCAAATTCTTATCTATTTTGATGCAATAATTAGTCATAAGGTCAGTTATCTTTCTGTAATTGGATACAAAATAACTTTAATTATAAAGTATGTCCCATATGATAAGGGAAAACTTAGATGACGTGTTTGTCTATTGGATTATACTAACTTCATCTCTCATAGTGAATATCAAATGAAGGGACCTAATACTATTCTTCCGCCTCCATCCGTTTGTGCCCCTGAAGGAATGCCTTTATATTCTATCAACTCAATTACAATTCCTATTAAAAGTCAAGTTATAATTGATACTGGAGTGAAAGTACTAGTGCTAACTGATCATTTATTAGAGATCTCAGGTAATTTTAGCTCCTCTTATTTGGAGACCTTACCTGTCCCAGTATCCTTGATCCCACATATAATGAAACTGTTCTGTATTATTAACTAATCCTATCTCTCAACCTATGAAATTTTATCAGAATAATCCTGTCGCTTATGTACAGCCTACTCCTGTAATTGAAATATTATCAATCTCTGGATGTGGGATTTATATGATTTTGGGTTAGTTGCCCCCTATCATTGCTAGAGTTAAAGTTGAATATGGAGATTTACTTACTCCAGAACAACAACAAGCATCTGAGGCTCTAATTGAAGATTATGCAGATATATTCGCCAATGGCTCTGGAGATTTTGGGTTGAAAAAATGTACAACATAAGGTAAAAATGTGGGATACTCCCCCTATTCAAGCCTGTCCTTATTGAAAGTCTAAAGTTGAGGAGGCTCAAGTTTCAGTGAAATATAAACAACTTCTTGAAGCTGGGCTATTAACGCTTTTCAAAGTCAATGAGCTTCCCCTCTTCTTCTTATTTAAATAGGATGGAGGTCATAGGGTGGTTAAGGATTAACATCGTCTTAACGCTGTTACCCAAAAAGATTAAGTAAATTACCTCGCATTGATGACTCACTAAGTTTACTGTCTGGATCACAGTTCTTTTTGGCCATGGACCTTGCTAGTGGTTACTGGCAAATTAAACTGGCTCCTGAAGATGTCCAAAAATGCGCTTTAATTTCTAGTGAGGGGTTATTTGAGCCTACTCATATGCCGCAGGGGCTTTGTAATGCCCCTGCTACCTTTCAAAAGGCCATGGATGGCTTATTTGGTTATTTAAAACTTTCCTGAATTTTAGTTTAATTAAACGATGTTAATTTTTTACTCATACTTTTAACGATTATTTGGCCCATTTAAAAGAAGTATTTGGCAGAATGTGCCAAGCTTCTCTTAATCTAAAACCATCTAAATGTGTCTTAAAAACTGAGATGAATTTTTCTAGGTCATAAGGTTAATTTTAATTGGATTTTACCCTTATCTAATAAGATTCAATTCGCCCCCTATATTAATGAAACTGCGAAACCCTTAATTTATTTACTAAATAAAGAAGTTTCATTCTTATAGGAATAATCGCAACAGCAAGCTTTTGATTTTTTACGTCAAGCTCTAACTAGTGCCCCAAACTAGCTCATCCCAGTTTTTTGAAACCTTTTCTCTTATTTACAGATGAGATTGATGTAGCTATTAGGGCTATTCTGGCTCAACATAACTCCAATCTAGTAGATCATCTTATTATCTTTTATAGTAAAACCCTTCTAAAACAGAATGTAATTATAGTGTTACTGAGAGAATGTGTCTTGAAGACCTATCAGTCATCAAGCATTATCGCCCTTATCTCTAGGGCAAACATTTTACTATAATCAAGGAACATACATCCCTAAAATGGTTACAACAAATGAAGGATCCTGATGGACGATTAGCTATATGGGCTCTAAAGCTTCAGAATTATGACTTATCAATTCAACACCGCGCTGGAGCTATACACTAAAATGCTGATGGACTCTCTCAATTACCTATACTGACTATTCACTGCTTAAGAGGATCGCATCTATGACCTAATTGGCAGACCTGAACTATTGTATTGTGAATCTAAGGACATTGTAGTGAAGGTACAATTTTTAACTGATGAAACTCAAATTAAAGATGTTTCTCTTTATAAGAAATTAGAATCTAAATGGCTACATTTTATTTAGCCTTCTGCTAGGACCAATACCAGTATGGAGGCTCATCAAGCTTTGGGGCATGGAGCTGTCGCAAAGACTTTACAGTGGTTGAAAAATCAATGTTATTGGGATAATATTCTGGAAACTGAGCACAATTTTTTGAAAAACATGGATCACTTGCTAAAAACAACATAGTGGAAATATGATTTATCAAAATAAAATTGTGGTACCCTTGGAACCTTTTTCTATCATAGAAATTGATGTAGTGAATCCCCTTCATACCGCTACTTATGGACACTGCTAAATCATTCTAGCTATTGACCATTTTACCAAATGGATTGAAGCTGTCTCTGTTTCCACTGTCACCGCTTTGTCTATGCATCCTTCCTTTTTAAGTAAGTTTTCACACAACATTGTAGACAGAAAGTACTTCTGAATAATGGAGCCAATTTTGTTTCACAGGTAGTATCTGAGCTTACTAAATTGATGGGTACCTATCAGTAGTTTACAGCTCCTTATAATACTTTTAATAATGGTTCCATTGAATGAGCTAATGGTACCCTTGTAGACATTCTATAAAAGATGGCTTCAAAAGATCTTATTAGATGGAATCTATATTTACCTAGCGCAATGTTAACTTATAGGGTTAGATAAGATCATTAATTGAAATGTCTCCTTTCAAGGCTCTGTATGGTTGGGATCCTATTTTACCCTCCAGTGTACAAACTATAATTGATAATGCTACCCCACAAAAAAATGAATTAGCTATGAGAAGGTTAGCTGATGAGCTTATAAGAGTGCAAGCCTTAGCTCAAGTTCTCTTGCTATTACAACTTTAAAAGAAGGACTTAGGACCAATGCTACCCGACCTACTTTACCTAAATATCAAATAGGAGATCTTGTACTCTTTTAACATCATAGACCTGGAGGACGAATTCACAAACTTGATACCTTATGGCTTGGACACTATTGTATATCTATTGTTTAGGTATTGAGTACTCCATTTCAGCTGTTGAAACTGTAACTGTTATCAATAGAGTTCACATTAGATTTCTTTGTAAGTACGTGCATCCTAGGCAAGATCTTAAGGGGGGCATTATTATGAAATTCAACTGTGAGGACCATTTCTAGTCAAGATCGAGGTTTGGCATTTTAGTATAATAAGATTCTAAAAATCCTTCAGACATATCCAATTCTTTTTAGACCAACAATTAACTCTTCAGAGTTTTATATTCTCATCCTCCTGAAAGGGCTAATCCTTTCAAGGAGATTAAGCATTCCTTAAAGGTTTGATATAATGAGGAAAAGGTTGATTTCATCTAACAAAAATTGTATCAGATCAGACAATCAGCCATATTGGCCATTAACAGAAAAGATCTTACTCGTTTAAAGCATGAAGATCCTTACAAAGATCTATCAAATCCTCTACTATTATTTCTCTTAATTCTAAAAAATAAAGCACCACATATTTTGTCTTTAGTAGTTTCTTTTTGGGTAACTTAAGTCAAATATCAATATTCTATTTGGAATCCCTTATTGCAATGAAATTAACAATATATGAACCTTAAGTTATCTGTTGCTAGAGCCACAAAACTAGTAACTTTGTAGCCTTAGTAGTGCCTGAGTATTGAAATTTCTCACGAAATTCCAATATCGGGTATCTACCCTTTTTATTACTGAGCAACTCATTAAATTGTAGAGCGAATTGAGAGGCAAATAACCCAAATTAAATGACATTACCGAGACTTTTGTCAAATCAATGAAGCTGAGAAGCGTTAATAACTCTTGAAGAAGAATTGGAAGCAAAAACTGAAAAGCATCTTCAGAGCACTGAATACAAAGAGATGAAGGAGGACTTGAATCTGTGCAATAGAGTATAGGAGGATGAGAACAAGTTTCTGTGAACCTACCGCTCATCTGCTCGCCAACAAATTTATAATCAGGACATCCGCGTTAAAGACTTGGAGGCGCTAAAGTTGTTCTTAAATGAATAATCAATCAGGTGGATGTTACGCCAAGACTTACCTTGGAGGAAATGGAACAATATCTCGCCCCTCTACAGGACCAAATATGCCACTCATGTGTCAAGTTATGCAGAGCGACATAAGGACTAAATTCACCAAATCTGAAGCTCCTAGAGTGCACGTCATTACTGATTTGGTGCATTACCTTAAGTTTAAATTCAAGGACAAGTTTATGCCTGATGGAAGTATCGCATCTTTCCTATACATATATGAAGCCACAATGGAAGTTGGGACCAAATCCTCAAAATATTATTTATGTATTTTGTCTTGTTTAACCTTATGGCACAAGAGGTTACGGTGCCTCATGTGGACGACCTGCATACCCAGAGAGAATTAAAAGAGGTGCTTGTCAAAGAATTAGGTCAAAGTAGAGCATAAGTATGAATAAACAGGCCTTCATGAGAATCGTTATATGCCAAAATGAAACTCATGCCAAATTTGCTGACCGCTATTATATAGTGGCTTAAACGCTACTAAGCTCAAAGATGCTTACTCTGGACAATGCCATAGCTACTTTCATTGCTGGTTTACATAGTTTCCCTGACTAGCCATGCACATCATGTTCATCAAATGAAGCTTCAACTCTGTCTTAGACATTAATGAATCTCTGCTCAATGTAATTGATATACACAAATTAAAGACCTCCTGGAAGGCCTTAAAAAACCCAGAGTGTATATTGTGGAGGAAGCAAGCCCTAAGAAAGAGGAAAAGCTAAGATGGAACTACTGCAATAAGATCAACCATACTGAAGATTTGTTCTTCAAGAAGAACCCTGCCCTTGTGAGCAGGAAAAAGGAAGGCAGCTTAGGGTCAGGTACCTCTAAAACTGATCGACCTAAAGTACCTGAAAGTAAAAAATTACTAGTTACTCGCTTTGCTTGCATTTAGAAAAAACCCGATGATGAAACTGATATTGGTCAAGAGGACATAAGGTATTACATTTTAGGTTCGACTTCTGAGCTTGCCATTATGGAACATTTGAACGCTGAAAACATCAATGACGCTCAGGTTCTTGAAGGCACTTACCTCAGTAAGTTATTGGTTTCCTAGGATCAAAGATACAGTCAGCGAGCCTGAAAGCTCAAAGCAACGTTTTGCATCAAGGAGGTGTTAGACCTTCCACCAAAATTTGGAGGAACTATCACCAATTGAATTTGGTAATTCAAAAGGTCTGAGTTATGGCTATCTTGAATATGGGATCACCTATCAATGTTTTTTCATACCGGCTCATCAAATGATCAAGCTCACCCCAGACCTTGAATACATCAAGAGTACAGTACCGCCAGTCTGAATAACACCAAGGTGTTAGGTGCATACTCATGTCTGCAAATATGAGTTAGCAAATTAGTTTTCTCTGATCCCGCATTTGCCCTAGACAACAGTCAATATGATATACTCATCAGGACGCAGGTTATGTTCGAGTATGAATGAGTTACCAGCCTGAAAGAAGTATACATATTACTCCAAACTATAAAGGTTCCGCTTGTACTTTATAATAAAGATCTAAAAAGATGACTACTCTTGTATGGTCAAGTACCCTGTTTCCGCTTTACCTTTGTGATATTCTACCTATGGGAGAAACACAAAAAGGCTACCTGACTCAGTAGGTGCAGTAGAGGGCATAACATTTTATGCCACCAAGGAGATAAAAATCAAACTAGGAGAACAAAGAGTGGTTTCCACCAATATAACCCTATGTATACCCCCAAACTGCTGCCACAAATTACTAGTTCAATGGAGTAAGTAGGTTTTAAACCAAGAGTTTTGCTAGGAGTCCTCAATCTATCTTATCAGCGGGCTATTGAGCTATTACTTGGGAATCTAACCAACACAGATATTCTAGTCAAAAAACATCAATAGATTAGGAAAGACCAATTACTTCCCATTGATGAAATTAACAAAATAATATAAAGGTATTCACTTTTCTTTTGGTCTACCCATTGATAATATAATTTGCACTATCCCTCAGGTACATATATTTGATAATTAAAATTTCTGAAGAACTTGGGAATTTGCCTCAACTACATAAAGACTATCAGGATTTTTATTTTACTTCAGATGTCGGCTATAGTCACATGAAAGACTGGATTCATAGTATCAACGTTGGATTTAACCCTATTCAATCGAAGCCATATAGTAATTTGAAGGTAGAGGAGCAATACATTAAGATTGAGCTCAAGTAACTTTTGGATGCTGGCTTACTTGTGCCCTCCCAGAGTCCATGGTCATCCCCGCTGTTACTCATAAAGAATAAAAGCAGTGGTCACAGAATAGTGATGGATTATAGGAAGCTAAACAGCCTCACTAAGAAGAATAGCAAATCAATTATCAAGGATTGACGATGCCCTGCCTGACTCTCCAGCTCAAATTTCTTCTCATATATTGACCTCATCAACTGTTATTGGAAGATGGATCATTCTCCTGAAAATTAAGAAAATGCGCGTTGATATGCATGAAAGACTATTCCAACCTACCCGTCTCCTTCAGGGATTATGCAACGCTCTTGCCTCGTTCCAACAGGTGATGTATCACATCATGTAAGATTTTAAAAACAACTGTGTGATTGCTTACTTAAGTGACTTAATGGTGTTTTCCAAAATCTTCAATAATTCATCTAGACTCCCTCATGTCAAGTTCCATTGGCTGAGAGAGAATCATATAAAACTAACACCTGCAAAGTTACCTTTTTCCAGCAGGACTTGGAATTTTTAGGAAATGCCATATCACATGAAGGAATTCAACCAATGTACAATAAAGTTGAAGCTAACTTCAAGATGCCTGAGCTGAAGAGCCTTCAAGACATACAGATATCTTTAGGAATTATGAAATATTGCCATCAATTTATCCCTAATCTCGTTTATTTCATATAACCTCTTGTTTGACTGCTTGCCAAAATACCCCTTTCATATGGGGTATAGAACAAAGAAATCCATTCGAGTCATTGAAGAATCTATTGAAGGGACGTCTGATCTTTTTGACATTCAGACTATGAAAAGCCTTTCGTCCTGTTTACCAACGCCTCCAACTTGGCTGTAGGCACCATCCTTTCTCAAAAAAAATGAGGATTCATTGACCACCCGGTGTTCTACCATAGCAAAAAGATTTCTAAAGCTTAACATTATAGTTTCACAGAGAAAGAGTTTTTTAGATGTTCTCCTAGTGATGAAATATTCTTGCCCTTCAAGTACAATACAACTTTTACAGTCATGACAGACCACGCTTCACTTAAGTGGCTGCAAAACATAAATGACTGACAGGAAGACTAGCCATGTGGCTCTAAAGCATCAGAACTACGACATGAATATCATCCACTAAGATGGAACATAACATATGAATGTAAATTGACTGAATCAAATGCCCCTATTGTTTAGACAATAGAGAAACTGAACGGTTACATGGCCTACCCATGAAGCTTGACTCATGGTTCTACAAAGATGAAACAGTTCAGAAGATGCTCAAATGACGCACTCAAAATATGAAAGTTCTCAATTAATTACTTTGCAAGAAAGTCAGAATCGACTAGCTACCCTACTTATGACCTTCAGAATAAGTATCAGCTATATTGGAAGCTTATAATACCTCAGGTAATGAGGATCCAGAAAATCTTACAAATGTATCAAAGATCGCTACTATTGAGGAATACTGGACTCTGTAGCAGAAGTCTTAAATGCTTGCATTACTTGAAAAAAGAGACACCACATAATGCTAAATACAAGTATCAGCTAAGGAACCATCAGCAGTCATTTCATACCATCAGTATAGACGTTGTTAATCCATTACCCAAATCCACAAGAGATACTTTATACATCCTTGTAGGGATTAATCATTTAACTAAGTGGTTTGCTGCAATTTCTAATCCTGCGCAAACTGCTAAAGCTACTGCTAACTTTTATATCAAAACATATTTACTAGGCATGTCTACCCGCAGATTCTACTATGCAACAGTGGGGAGAACTCAAGCCAAGAGTTTGAGTATCTTAGCCACGGTCATGGGAAATCAACAACTATTTTCAGCGCCTTACAACCCATTAACTAACAGGAATGTAGAAATTATGAATGGAACGCTGGTTAAAAATATTATATAGTTAGCCACTATTGACCCTCTACACTGGGACCAATATCTCCCAAGTGCTTTGATAGCTTATCTTATAAGTGATCAAAAATTATCAAAATGTTTTTTCAAGTCCTTATACAGAAGAGAACCTGGAATCCTAGATTTATTAGATCAAAAGTTGACAGTGATAATAATTAAGAACATGCGAAAGAATTAAGCAGACTTTCAGAGATTATAGAACTTCAGTAAGAAGAAATGAAGATCTCTCCAAGACAGTTACAAGAGAAAGTCAAGCGGCAAAAGAAACTCACCAACCTTTACCCACCTTTATAAATTTGGACTTAGTCCTATATTATCAAAATCCAATAACGTCTTGAGAAGGAAAATTAGATTCTATCTGGGATGGGCTATATGCTATCATGCACAAATGCAGAGACAAATACTCAATCAAGTCTTTGGAAACTGGATTAATGATCAACTTCATCGATATCCTATTCTTGTGTCATAATTCACCCACCAATATTGTTGTATGGGATGATGTAGTATATCCTGATATCATACATGAATGGGAATATTATCAACCATTTGACCCCCTAAGCTGAATCAACACCTAGATACAAGAAGGTGGTTAAAGGAATTACCTCAATGAATTACCTGGAATAATTGATAGGTTGCATAACTTAATTAAGCTCTATTAAGATTCTTACAGACCAAACTAAGTTTAAAATATCCCAAGATGAAGTTCCGCCTCATTGAAATGACAGATCATTATAAGGTCAGGCGATAATGACTCAAGGTGGCACTTAAGGAGGCAATTTATGATGAGCCCAAAAACGGGTGAGAATCAGAAGTTTCCAGATGATTTACTTAAGTGAACCCCAGTATCATCTGACTTGGGTATACTTTTTAAATTTTAAATTTTTTAAATTTATTGCAGGGAAGGCCGACCATGGGACGGACACTTCTGAATATGACTCAGGAAAGATAAACTTAGTACCAGGGGAGGCACCCACAGAAGCAATGCTATCTCTTGTTGCCAGCGGGAACGCCACTTATGAGGAGGGGGAGGGAACGTGTTAAGGGGCCGTAGCCACTATTGAGCACGTGTGGAGGAAGGGGTCTGATTTGATGAATTAGACTGGGAACCAGGAGGAGACCAGCTGTCGGCGACGCGGTGGGAGATATTCAAGCATCCACGCTTGAAAATGGTCCACCAAATGAGACCAGAATCTGTGGACAGCTTCTGGGAGGGTGGGGATGGAGCCAGCGATGGCATCCAAGACAATCGCGTGGATAGTCCACATGGCGATTGCAACCACCAAAGCATGGAGGGAAGGTGGAAGGGGGGAGGCCATTGATGAAGCAAACATATCTCTTGACAGACTGAAGGGATTCGTTTGATACTGGCCTAGCAGACGTTGGACTTCGCGCCATATCACTTTAGAGGTGGGGCACTTCTCCAGGCGGTGGAACAGCGTTCCATACTGGCCACACACGACACAGGATGAGTGTAAAGTGTTAGAGCGCTCAGCTGTATGATACACCCGCCTCAGGCAGCGCCACACATGGGAGCGGACTTGAGGCTGCAACAGAGGATGGTGTGCGTATTTCCAGATAGCCTTTTGGGTCTCAGTGGAATAAGGGATGTCCATCATGTCCAGGTAGTACACCCTGGATAGGACATGGGACCGAATGGGGATCACGCCATCATGGATGGGTAGCCCCTGTACCTCTTGTGTGAACTGAGGAGAGGGGCGGCCTCTTCGGGTTGTATGTCCACTAATACAAATTCTCCATCCTGCACTTTGCATGGAGAGTAGGATTCATTTGTAGTGGGTTTTAGTCCCATGAGGAACTGTGGCTGATGTGTGTGATGCGAAGTATTTCATCAGGGAGTGGGGGTTTGATGGATGGTTGAGGCCCAAGGCTCAGGAGAAGTTGGAGTGGGCCGCGCGGGACCAGTGTTGGGCTGGGAGTGTAGGATCGGTGACGGCCGCGATCCAGGTGCCCAGGATCTTGGCAGCATGGCCTTTGAAGTCAAGCAGGCCCATGCCACCATGACGACGAGGGCCAAAAATGACCTCTAGCCGTACTGGTGGAGGGCGGCCTGACCAAAGCCATCCTTGCAGCAAAGCATACAGGGATTTGAAGAAGCTTGGGGAGAAGGGGATGGCGTGGGCTCTGAACCAGACTTTGGATAGGAGCATAGAGTTGGCAAGAACAACCCTGCCAGTGAGGGTAGTAGGGTACGCTCTGAGAGAGGCGATTCGCTTCGTCACGTTGTCCAGTATATGGCACTCCATTACTGCTGACGCATATCCGCCTGCCTCCATCCACACGCCCAGATGGCGCACCGGTCCTATGGTAGGACGTGGCATGAAGGGGAGCACCAGTGGAGCGGTGTGTGTTGAGTTAGTAAGGCGTGGACGTGGGTGAGCAGGTGGCCGGGTTGGGAACTACTTGCTGGGGCCCAGCAGTTCTGAAACTGACCAAGGAGGATGATTTCGGTTTTGAGGGCGTTCAGTGCCACGTTGCTTACCTGGGAATATTCCTGGATGAGGGCTTCATGCGCGCGTGCATCTTTGTTATTAGACACCCCCACCACGCAATCATTTGCAAATGCCATCATCTTGACTGGGGTTTGGCCTGGCACATGGACCCCAGTGAGGTGGGCATTCACATTTCGCAGTAGTGGGTCAAGGCTGAAGTTGTATAAGAGTGGGCTGAGGGGTTCCCTTGTCGCAGGCCCCTTTGAGGGCGGACTACTTCCATTAGGAAGCCTGGGCCACGCACTGCCATTGTCACAGATTCCGTGAGCAGCATCACCCAGTCTATGAAGCGGGGGGTAGGTGGAATTGATGGAGGCAGGCCCTAAGGTATTCCCAGTTTACTCTATCATAGGCCTTTTGTTGGTCCAAGAATACAAGTGCTCCAGAGGCTGTGGACTGACATACATTAGCCACAGAGTGCACGTTATCCCAAATCAACCTTCTGGGGATGAAACTGAATTGTTCTGGGGAGATGGTGGCAGATGCTACAGTCCCTAAACGGTTAGCCATGATTTTTGTTAAAATTTTGGTGTCTGTGTTTATTAGAGAAATTGAGCCAGTTGGCTAAGTCAAGCTTATCCCCTTTCTTGAAGAGTGTAACAGTAAAGGCCTCATGTCCTCCTGGTAGGAGGCACGTTTCCAACAGGCTTTGGTTGAGTGAGGCTAGCAGCAATGGGGATATATATTTGAAATATTTTTGTAGAACTCATATGGAATGCCATCTGGGCCTGGGCATTTTCAGTTTGGCGCATCACAAATGGCTGTCCATAATTCATTTGGAGTATTTAAATTCATTATTTCTGGGTATTGGAAAATGGTGCGGATATGAGCTCAGTCGAGAAATTCCACCATTTTGGCCAGCTGAATTGGTTCAGCTCGGTATAACTCAGAGTAATATTTTTGCTATTGATTGTCACTTTGGCCAGTGTGTCCGCAATGGAATTATCCGATCTTTGCACCTGTGGTCAGGCCACGCTCTGGCATGGTGCAAAAATTTTTTTAAAGAAGTATGCGGTGCACTTGTCACCTTTAGTGATGCATGTGGCCCTGTATTAGACACAAACCCAATGTTAGTGTTGCCTTTCGAGTGCATTGAGGTGGGCAGCTGCCTCCGCCCACTTCCAGCCCCATGCAGGGCTGTATCCTGTGGCTGGAATGTTGGACTCCAAGTGGGCCAATTCCACCAGCATGCATGAGATAACTGCCGATGTGGCTTGTGAGCATCTGGAGGAGAGATGGCAATAGTGGCGGATGGTGTCCTCTTTGAAAGTTGCCCATGTGGAAATGGGGTCCGCACAAAATGGTGCAACAAACAATTTCGCCAAAGTTGCCTCTTCCACCCACGTGGAAAATCCTGGTGACGTGAGCTCGGGGGGGCGGATTTTGCACCAATGTGGGGCCTTTGCAACTGTGATGGGTAAGTGGTATGTTATCAAGAACAGACAGTGGTCGGAGAATTCCATTTTCGTTGTTTTGAAGTGGGAGATGTGGGGTTGGAATTTCGCCAGTGTTAGAATAAGGTCAATGCGGGTCATGGACCTTAATTGGCCATTGTGGACGTGGGGAGGCGTCATGTTTTTGAGCAGTGGGGCATGTCATGGCAGCGCATCCATTAACCCAAGGGTGGCTTTTAGAACGCGTAGTTCTATGTGACCCTGTGGGGCGTGGGGTGAGGGCGTCCAACAGTCCATTGGTGAGGTTAGCCAACAGTTCATGTCGCCAGCTAGGAAAGAATTGGGGGTAGTGGGAGGGATTTGACTGACGAGAAAAATTCCCAACGCTCGTGTGCACTGTTTGGGGTGATGATGTTGATGATTGTGTGTGCAACATCAGCTCACGAGAAGGTGATGACGAGCACTCGGCCATTTAGGAATGTTTCTGAGGATGTGAATTTGAAAAAATTATTTTTCCAAATTAGCACCCCACAGTGCTTCGACCAAAAGGATAGGGATGGGAGGAGCATTGTTTTCCAAGCTTCCTCAGAACCTCATGGACAGTGGGACTCCTGGATGGCCAGGATATCCACAGGTAAATTGTGTTGTAAAAAACTCAGTTTCCTAGCCCAGGATGAGGAGGCCTTGAGTCTGGCGATATTCATCGTCCCTAGAGTGAAGGTTTCCCAAATCGCACCTTAGGTGCAAGGGGGTGGGCCCCTGGGCCCACCAGCCTCTTCAAGGTCCCCACAGGCTTTCACAGCAGCGCGGGTATTAGCAGCAATGCTTACTGGGGTTTTTGTTAATTTTTGCAGAAAGAGTCGCGTTGGCTTTAGCCTTTGCTTTTTGTTTTCCCGCCGTTGGATGAATTTTTTGCGGTGCGGATAAGTTCAGTGCACCATCAAGTGGGGCAAAAAAAATTTTCAGTTGGGATAGGCCCCAAGTCAGTTTTGACTGGAGCTTGGGTGCAGCGATTGGGTGAGATTGAATCTCCCATTGGATCCTCAGATTGAGTGGCCCACTCGGCATGGGCCTCCCAATCTGATTGGGTGATGGATTCCTGAGTCGCTTCCACTGCGAAGGTCTCCATGTCCTCCTGGCGTTGTGAGTGTGGGATGGTGGTGGTGGCCTTGGCCGCTTCCTTGGCCATGGCCCTATGGGCCTGCTTGGCCTTCTTCCACTCCTGCGGGGAGATGGGCTTTACCAATAGGTAGCAGCCTTGTGCTCCCCACGGGAAAGCCTCCTTGGTGCTTGCAGTTGGTTTGTAGTGCGCCTCTCTGCTGGCCATGGCCGCCAAGGGGTGCTCTTGGAATGTGACGCCCTCCTTGATGGGGCATGCATGCACCTTATGGCTGAACGCGTCACAGTGGGTGCAAATGGGGGGCGCGCTATCCACGGTTACCTGGAATGGGTGGGTGGTATGCCCTGCGATGTCAATAAAGGTGGAGTGCAGGATCTGGGTTAGGTCCTTCGCAATCTCCTCAGTTGGGGTCAGAACTGCGATGGCTTTGCCAGTGCACAGGTGTGGCATCAGCGTGAAACATTGCATTTTGAAAATTGTTTTCGCCATATATGGCGAGACCATCTTTCAGGTGTTGCTCCAAAATGTCACGTTTTACTGTAGTAGGCAAAAAGTCAAATGTGAGGAAAATTTGGTTTGATTTTGTCCATCTGGTGCATTTGGTTTTGATGACCCATTGCCCTTCAGGGAATTCAACCACTATGCACACCACTGCAGCCTCGTCTGCTGCTATTTTGCTTTCAAAACCTAGGTCCAGCCAACCGCGTGACATGGAGTGAGGTGCAACGTACACCGCAGTCGGGAAAATTTTGTGTACATCTCCAAAAAAATTTC
Organism: Massospora cicadina; assembly: GCA_022478985.1. Lineage (NCBI taxonomy): Eukaryota > Fungi > Entomophthoromycota > Entomophthoromycetes > Entomophthorales > Entomophthoraceae > Massospora > Massospora cicadina. The sequence continues at coordinate 190,034 of JAKSZP010000113.1, forward strand.
CCATAAGGCCGTTTTTTGGATGTCCAGATACACACGGACTCCAAATTTCACCGATGAAAGTGGCTGGGAGTGTGGCGTGTTGATGTACTGGTTGCATCATGCTTGCCACGTGAGTATCTCTGGGGAAATTGTGACCACCAGTTTTTTGAGATTTTTTTCTATTCTGCCAGATTCTCTGGGGCATTTTCAAACGTTAAAGCCGCGGGCCTTCCACCTGCTCCTCTTGCCTTGCTTGCCCAACTGCTCCCAGACATGGGCGCAGACTAATCTCCTCTGTGAGATTATCAAACTAGATTTAGTCTTAAATTGAATAGGTTGCAAAGTTTTTGCAATGAGAAGAAAAGTTTTTAGATAATCAAGATTTGTTGTTGTTTAGGAAGTAAAAGTCTGACTTGGGTACTCTACTCACCTTTATTTCCCTAGCAAAAATAAGATAAAAGGCATCACACCATCTGAAATACATTGCCTGACCAAGAGCATCCCTTTCAGATTCCTCCCCTAAATTATTTAATTCTTTTCCTTTAGGGGTTTATATTGTTAAATATGACATATAAATACATAACATGTACTATAAGAAAGTTAAATAATTTATATTTTTTTGGTACTTGACTTAGATAAGTCCTTTTTGCCATACTTACCATAAGTTGGATACTCTAGTCGATGGGACATAAGTGGTGACTTGGCACCCTTTAAATTAAAAATATAATTGTCATGCGACACAATAGCCTCAAGTATTAACTTTCATGCTTCCTGGTCATAGCACCATCAAGCTTAAAAATGGAAGCCTTACAATCCCAATAAAACCCAACTCTATCATTGTGACAGTTGAGGAAGTGATTCAATATCACATTTCTCTGATCCTTTATAGAACAGAAAATTCTAGAAATAAAAACCTAAGTAAACAACACCTAATTTAAAGTGAACCAAAACTGGATGTGATAGATCAAGATTGGATAATCCTGAGGCTCAGTGTGGATAAATTCTATCAAAGTGGTATATTGGTAAACCAAAATGGTTACCATTCATTCAGTGGATCACCCATTAATAGTGATTATCACATAATGGGTGGGATCTGGTATTAGTGAAAAAAATTCCTAACCTACAGTTGGCTAATTTGAGCTTAAGCTATGGATTTCAAGCTCATTATGTTTCAGCAGTACTTTTTAGATAGTGACATTTATAAACAGCTTACTTGAACTTTTTTACTTTATTAAATAGAGCTGAGAAAAATGGAGCCCCTCATTTCTGTTTCTATCAACCTGCCTAATAGAAATAATAAAGAACAATATAAAGCTATAAATCTAAAATAACTTACTTTAATATATCTTTAGATAAATTGCAAAATTATATGTTGGGCACAGTAATAATTTAAAAGTTTAAAGTGAGTTAGGTAAAGCAATTGCCTCTCTTTATACATCATCCTTGGGTCAAGGAACCTTACTTGGCTTTAATATTACTCTATCAGTACCTCAAGGATTAATCCTACCAAAAGCTTATAACAATCCAAAACAAGGATATTCTAGATTAATATCAGCATTATGGGCAATTACCTGGCTGGTGCTTCTAAATTATTTCATGGCTTAAATGGAAGGAGCCAGTTTGTTACATTCATTCATCACATTAATTCTGTCCCCCGCCACTATGTTAGGGGAGAGGTTAGGAAAGCCTTTCAGACTAATGGCAGTTAAAGACTCTTGTGCTCTTCATGAGTCCTCTAGGGGAAGCATCAATGCTTTCTGTGAACTCTTAAAATGGCCAAGGCTATACCTAAATACCAGATAGCCTTAATTTCTCCTAAGGGTAATACTAAGGCCAAAGAGGCGGGCTATGAGGGCCTAGATCCTTATAGATTGGCTTACAAAAGACTTTAAATTATATTTATTTAGGCATAAAGAAATTGTGACTAGTATGATTAAATTTGACAAGATTTTGTGGATCTAAGAAGAAACTGAAGGTCAAAAGAAATGATTTTAATTACAAGTTTTGTAATGGCTGAGTTACCCATAAAATAGCCTACAACGGGTTCAGATGAGAAATTTGGAGGCTGAGATTCTTAAAATAGGCCACTGAGGGCCAATCTGTCCGTAGACTCCATGGGAACTTCCCAAACATATTCCCAAAGTTCTTCTTTTACAAGTACATATAAAACAGATAAAGATTCTTAAAGCAACTTGATCTTATAAAAGACCTCTGATAAGCCTATAAAAGTTCAGACTAAGTTTTAAGCTTTATAGAAATATTGTTAGTTTGAAAACTCATATATCTGGCATCTGATATGTCATGATGTGCACCAAAAAGCTGGGAAAGGCCACCACTTGCGTACAACATCTACTTAGGGATTTACTAGTCTGTGTATTGTTGGTTTAGGACTCCTTTTTATATGGGTACACTTTTATAATATGTCAGTGTAGCTAACGGACATGTAATTTTGTATATGGTGCTTTAACTTATTTGGGGACTATGACTTTAGCCCAATTATCAAACCTCACCCCATCAACTATTGGAAGACAATGTATATCATGCCTCTGGACTTCTGAATGATGTCTTTTTATCTCTTTATGAAAAAGGTGATCCTTATATGCAGGGCCACAAGTTGCACCCACCTTTGAGGTAACAAAAGAGGCTCTCCTTTAAGTGAAGGGTAGTATAAAAAAGTTTTTTATTGTGATGGGCTCTATAATGCTGGTACATAAGGATTTTTATCCAAACAATCGTTGCTGTCCAATTCTCCACTATTGGAAATATCAGAAAAAATTGTTTGAATTCTATACATCAAGTTCGTATTTGTTAAGTTTTAAACCAGCTATTGATGATGAGATCTATAGGCCTCTACGCCAAAGCTATATTAACTATCTTGATCTTGAGTTTTGCATTTGCTACTGGTGTGGCATTTCCAATGATCCCAGTTTATAATCTATTGCTGCCACGCTGCTTCATGAAAATAAAGCACCCAATTTGCTTGAATAATATTATTAATTGTTTATGTAATGGTTTAGGTTAATTTCATTGAGATAATAATAAGAACCCATTGACACTGGTGCTAACTTTGTTGGTATTTAAGCAACTACTGAATAGGCACCAAAGGTGAGCTAGGCTTGGCCACCATACCTCAGCCAATTGGTCCATCAGTGAGTCCGCTGTGCAATGCCTGAGATTGCAACCTGTGAATTGAGCGGTATCATATCTTAGATAAGGACTTACATATATTACCACTCATTTGAGGCAACTCTCTTCTGGAGCAGGTGAGCAATTTTTTATGTAACGTATAGGAACTTGAGAAACCATGAGCATTACAATATTGCAAACACAAATTTCACTGAGAGGGAGAGAAGGTCATTGTCCCAAGAAAAGCTGACTCTATAAACATACCACAACAGTTCTGTCCTCCTAAACTATGTTAGTTGGAGTTTGGGGATGCCATTCAGACTGCTGGTGATCAAGGCCTTTGTGCCTTCCAGGTGACCCTAGGAGAAGTGTCAACGCTTTCTGTGAAACTGGGACATTTAAATGGTATTCTTATTTGCTCGTTTTATAAAAAGGTTACCCATTATATGCAGGGCCACAATTTTCACCCACCTTTGTGGTGCCAAAAAGTGACTCTCCTTTTAGTGAAGGGTAGTATAAAAATGGTTTATCTAATGTGATGGTTTCTCTAGCTTGTACCTAAGAAATTTTTATCACAGTGATGGTTGCTTTCCAATTTTCATTAAGAGAAATATCAGAAAAATATGTTTGAATTTTAGACATTCAATCTTTATATTTTTTAGGTCTAAGTTAGACATCAATGATGGAATTAACTAGGCTTTTACATTTATATTAAATCATTTTGTTTTGAGTTTTACATTTATATAATGGGGTTACATTTCCAATAATCCCAGTTTATAATCTATTGCTGATATGCTTCCCCATGAAGTAACTTACTTATTTTTCCGATTATATATTATTTTGCTTTAAATTTTCAATGGTTTAGGTTAATTATCAGTGTTAATAATAACGAAGGACCCTTTAAAAACTGTTGCTAACTTTGGTGGTATTTAAGCAACTACAGAATAGGCCCAAAGGCAAGCTTAGCTTGGCCACCATACCTCAGCCAAGTGGTTCATCAGTGAGTCTGATGTGAAATGCCTGGGGTTGCAACTTGTGATTTGAGCAGGATCATTAATTTAAATCAGAACTTACATATTTTGCCATTTAATTAAAAACAAAACACTTTTAGAGCTGGTGAGTATTTTGCTTATGTAACGTTCAAGAATTTAGGAATCCCCTGAGCGTTACAATCTTGCAAACATGAATTTCACTGATAGGGAGAGAAGGCCATTGTCCCAAGCAAACCTGACTCTATCACACATGTCAACAGTACTGTCCCCCATAAACTATGCTAGGGGAGATTGGGGATACCATTCAGACTGCTGGCGGTCAAGGCCATTTGCACCTTCCAGAAGGCCCTAGGAGAAGTGTCAACGCTTTCTTTGAACCTGGACTTCTAAATGGTATCTTAATAACTCACTTTATGAATTAGTTACCCATTGTATGTATGACCACAAGTTTCATATAGCTTTGGGAGCCAAAGGGGCACTCCTTTTATTAAGGAATATCAGAAAATTGTTTTTTATTGTAATGGCTCTATAATTTTTAATTTAATTTATTGCGGGGAAGGCTGACCAGGGGAAGGACACTTCTGAATGTAGACATAAAAGAAAACTAACCTTAGTAACAGGTAAGGCACCCCAGAGAAGCGATGCTATCTCTTGTTGCCAGCGGGAATGCCACTATGGGGAGGAGGAGGGAACGTGTAAAGGGGCCATAACCACAATTGAACACGTGTGGAGGAAAGGGTCTGATTTGATGAACCAAACTGGGAACCAGGAGGAGACCAGCTGATGGCAATGCGGTGGGAGGTACCCAAACATCCACGCCTGGAATTGGTCCACCAAATGGGACTCGAATCTGTGGACAGCTTCTGGGAGGGTGGGGGTGATGCCTGCGATGGCATCCAAGACAATCGTATGGATAAACCACATGGCAATTGCGACCACCAGAGCACGGAGGGAAGGTGGAAGAGGGGATACCATGGATATAGAAAACATATCTCTTGACAGACTGAAGGGATGTGTTTGATTCTGGCCAAGCAGATGTTGAACTTCGCGCCATATCGCTTTAGAGGTAGGGCACTTCTCCAATCGGTGGAACAGCGTTCCATACTGGCCACACATGATGCAGGATGAGTGTAAAGCATTAGAGCACTCAGCCATATGGTACACCCGCCTCAGGTAGCGCCACACATAGGAACGGATTTGAGGCTGCAACAGAGGGTGGTGTGCATATTTCCAAATAGTCTTCTGGGTCTCAAGGGAATAAGGAATGTCCATCATGTCCAGGTAGTCCACCCTGGATAGGACATGGGGCCGTGTGGGGATCAAGCCATCTTGAATGGGTAACCCCTGTACCTCCTGTGTGAACTGAGGAGAGGGGCGGCCTCTCTGGGCTGTGTGTCCATTAATATGGATTCTCCACTCAGTGCTCCGCATGGAGAGGAGGATTCGTTTGTAGTGGTTTTTGGTACCATGATGACCTGTGGCTGATGGGTGGGAAGTCAGATATTTCATCAAGGCGTGAGGGTTCTATGGATTGTTAAGGCCTAGGGCGCGGTTGAAGTTGGGGCGAGCTGTGCGGGACCAGTGTTGGGAGAGTAGGGGTGGTGATGGCCGCAATCCAGGTGCCCAGGAGTTTGGCAGCATGGTCTTTAAAGTCAAGCAGGCCTATGCCACCATGACGACGAGGGCCAAACATGACCTCAAGCTGCATTGGTGGTAGGTGGCCTTACCATAGCCACCATTGTAGAAGGGCATACATAGATTTGAAAAAAACCTGGGGAGAAGGCGATTGCGTGGGCTCCAAACTAGATTTTGGAGAGGAGCATAGAGTTGCTAAAACAACCCTACCAGTAGGGGAAGTAGGGTGGGCTCTGAGGGAGGCGATGCACCTTGTCACGTTGTCTATAATACGACTTTCCATTACTGCTAAGGCATACCCGCCTGCCTCCACCCACACGCCCAGATGGCGGACAGTCCCTATGGTAGGGCGTGGCATGAAGGGGAGCACAAGTGGGGCGGTGTGGGGTGAGCAGGGAAGGCGAGCATGTGTGCGAGCAGATGAGCCAGGCTGGGCGCTGGTCGCTGGGGCCCAGCAGGTTTGATACTAACTAAGGAGGATGATTTCAGTTTTGGAAACATTCAGTGCAGCATTACTTACCCGGGAATACTCCTGGATGAGAGCTTGAAGCGCGCGTGCATCTTGATTATTAGACACCCCGACCACACAATCATCTGCAAACGCCATCATCTTGACTGGGGCTTGGCCTGGTGCATGGACTCCAGTGAGGCGGGCATTCACATTTCAAAGTAGTGGGTC
>JAKSZP010000114.1:0-195840 GCA_022478985.1 Massospora cicadina
GGTACCTTTAGCTCATTCAACAGCACAATTTGTGGAAGGATTGTAAAGATCTGTAAATGATTGATATGTACCCATCAATTTTTTGAGCTCAGATACTACTTGTGAAATGAAATTAGTTCCATTATCAGATAATAGTACTTTTGGGCTACCATGATGGGTGAAAACTTGTTTTAAAGAGGAAAGATGCTGTAGACTTAGTGGTGACAGTATTAAAGAGACATCCTCAATCCATTTTGGTAAAATGGTCAATAACTAATATGATATAATGATGTCCATAAGTAGCGGTGGAAAGGGGACCCATTACATCAATAATCATAATGGAAAAAGGTTCTGATGGTCTCACAATTTTATGTAGATAGATCAGATTCCCACCAAGTTTTTTTGGCAAATAAGACAAGTTTCCAAAACATCGTGTACATTTTCCATCATATTATCCAAATAACATTGTAAATCAACCACAGTAAGGTCTTAGCAACAGCTCCTTGCCCTATGGATTAATGGACCTTCATAACGAACACTGGTCCTAGAAGAAGGCTGAATAAAAGGTAGCATTTGGATCCCAACTTCTTATAAAAAGATCCTTCTTTAACTTGAGTATTCTTAGTTAAAGATTGTAACTTTGCTATAACGTCCTTAGATTCATGATACCATAGTTCAAGTTTGCCAATTAGGTCAAAGATGCGATCCTCTTCAGCAGTAATAGGGTTAGTATAGGTACCCAAGAAATTCCATCAGCATTTTGGTGTATAGCTTCAGTACAATGTTGAATTGAAAATTATAATTTTAAAGCTTTAGAGCCCGTCTAGCTAAGCGTCCATTAAGATCTTTCATTTGTTACAATTATTTTAAGGATGCGTGATTTGTGATGATAGTAGAATGTTTGCCATAAAGATAGGGACAAAAAAGCTTGATGGCTGATAGGACCATGAGGCACTCCCTTTAAGTAACTCTTAAGTTGCTTTCTGCTTTGCAAAGGGTTATAATATAATAAGCGAAAGGATGATCTATCAGGTTGGAGTCAGTCTGAGACAGAATAGCCTCAATTGCTACATTAATGCCATTAGTAAACAAGAGAAAAGGTTTTGAAAAATCAGCATGAGCAAAATTGGGGCACTGATTAAAGCTTAAAGTAAAAAAATCAAATGCTTGCTGTTGTGCCTCTCCCCATAAAAAGAGAATTCCTTATGCATTAAACAAACTAAAGGTTCAGAAATTTTAGCAAATGGAAAATAAAACGTCAGTAATAACCAACCATCACTATAAACACTTGAATATCAAGTAAGCTCTTAGGAACGGACAAGTCCATAATAGTTTGAATCTTGTCAGACAAGGGTAATATCCCTTCATGATTAAACTTATGGCCTTCAAATTTCATCTCTGTTTTAAAAAAGCACACATAAATGGCTTTAGCTTAAGAGAATCTCAGCGCATTCTGACAAATACTTCCTTCAAATGGGCTAAATGCTCAATGAAATTATGAAAAAAAACAGTAAAATCATCTAAATAAACGTGAACTCAGGAAAGCTTCAAATCACCAAATAAGCCATCCATGGCCCTATGAAAAATAGCAGGGCATTACAAAGCCCCTGTAGCATATGAGTAGGTTCAAATAAACCCTCACTAGAAATTAAAGCGCATTTTTTGACGATCTTAAAGATTCAGTTTAATTTGCCTTAAACACTAGCAAGGTCCATGGCAGAAAAGAACTGTGACCCAGACTGTAGTCTTAACAAATGATCAATGTGAGGTTATGGATACAAATCTTTTTGAGTAACAGCATTAAGAAGACGATAATCCATAAGCACTTTATGAACCCCATCCTTTTTACAGATATGAAGTAGAGGGGAAGCCCATGGACTTTGTGAAGGAGTTAATTAGTTCAGCTTCAAGGAGTCATTTTAATTCCACATAAACTTGAGCCTCCTCAACTTTATATTTAAATAAGGCCAAGCTCAAATAGAAGAATATCTCTTGTTATTACTTAGTGCTGCACATTTTTCATTAATGCAAGTGCCGGAACCTTTTGTGAATATATCCACATATTTGTAACAGTCAAGGCGTTGCCTGACCGCCACATAGCCCTAATCGTCTTTAGTGCAATTATTTAGGCCAAGGATGAGGGACACAATGGTTACAAGTTTTGTAAATGAAAATCCAACAAATCAGATGCCTCAATATTGAATTTAAATAAATACACAAGGTTGATGAAAAAACCCTTGTAAATGGCGCTCTGGCCAACCAGATGCTACCAAATACAATTTACCAAATGTGGCGATGAGGGAGCAGATTCTCAAAAATGAAGTTCTGGCCAACCAGATGCAGCCAAGTCCAATATCCCAAATGTGTTGACAAGGATGAAAATCCTCATATATGGCGCTCTAGCCAACCATATGCAGCCACCACAATATTACCAAAAAAGGGCGATGAGGATGAAAACCCTTATAAATGGCTCTCTGGCCAATCAGATGCCTCCACTTCAGTTGAGGCTAGACAATCCTCTTGGAAATGGCTATCAGGAAAATCAGAGGCTGCAAAAACCCTTTTAACTAATACAATATTTAGAAATTTGGACGCAGGGAATGGCTTGGGCTTTGAAAACAATTTATAACGAAATAATAAATTTGGAAAAGTTTCTGCAACTGTGAGAGTACCTGGTCTTAGTTCTGGAATGGGTCTCAACAAGGAAATCGAGGGTCTAGGGCCTCAGGTTATGACTGTCATTAAGAAGATGCCCATGGAATCCGCAGAGAACAAGACCCACTCGTCTCCTTAATCACAGTATAAATTTAGACTGATGAAGCTGCATAAAGCAGTTTTATCTACTAAAATTTGCAATAAAACTTAGTAAAATCAGAAAAGAATTTTCAAAAATTGGAAATAATCTTTATTATGATCTTAAAGGGAAACTACACATGAACCACAGCTCAGACTTTGACAGGGATATTGAGTCTCTATATGCACTCTCTGGAGGACAGACCCTTTTCTTGGTGCCAGCATAGTATTGACTGTGGCACAAACTTTCATATTCAAGTGCTTCCCATATAGTTGGATTAAGGATATTTCCACAGCAGGGTTATCCTTCTTGTGGGCGCTTACCTGGGCACTCTTGCCTAATTGCTTTGTGGCAGTGTTCAGGGACCCCATCTGTCACATTAGACGAAACTCATTTAATATAGTTTCTTTATTTTTGGATATGATGGATAAACCTTCAGAACGCGCCTTGCCTGCATGGTAAGAACACCCAACCACGTTTCTGATGGTCATCTTTTCTCTCCTGTTACACTTGAGAGAAGTCGCCCGTTTCCACCCCTCCCACGGACATGTCCAAATCTACTCTCATTCTGAGCAGCCCTCATCAGAATTCTGACAGGCCCTCACTCCAGGGGAGCTGAGCACCCTACATGCCACCTTCTCTAGTGTAAGACTCCAGGCCTGGCTGACCACTGCCTCAGGAGGAACTACCCCAGTGTCACTCCAGATTGCTCAAATATTGACCGCCCTGCTATAGAACTTGGCAGATTAATTTACTGAGCTATTGGAAGCCCAGTCAGTGCTCTCTCCCACCATGGAGGAATGTCTCCAGTTGGTTGAGAGGGTAGCCACACCTAATGACTTCCAAGATACGGCTTGGTCAGCCCTCCTAAACCTCATACAAGGGAAGATGTCGGTCATGGAGTATACCCATGTATACCTCCCATTGGCTAAGGCAGCCAAAGTCACCTCTACCTAGATTGCGCGGATGTTTCACCAGAATCTCCGTCCTGACATCCTCACTGCCATGGCTGCCACTCACCTAGGAGCCACCCTTGATGAGGAAATTCCAGTCGCAACTTAGGTTGAGGGCCAACTGGCACTAGCTCAGGCAAAATCCCATCCCATGTCACAACATAGGAAGATCTGCGGCCGCCAAGCTGAGTATGAGCTGGTCTCCAGCACCTCGCAGGAGAACTCTCAAGGATCACCCTTCAGCTCCACCAATGGGGTGAACCTCTTTGAAAACCTCAGAGAGGGCAACCCCAGTCCTTCCTACAACTTCCGCCCTACCCCCACGCGCGTTGCTACAGTCAATAAAGGAAATACCTCGTCTTATCTCTATGTTCCCTATTCGTTACAGCTTTGGGGAAGAAAAGGGTAGAGGGAGGACCAACTTCTGGAGCTGGTAGACACCGGAGCAGAGGACAACTACCTAGACTATGAGTTAGCGAAAAGAATAAAGCTGGAGATGGATTGAAAGGGAACCATTACACTAGCAGATACCTTGAAATCAGTGGGAAGTTGGAAAGTCAAAACCCAGGTGCTGCTGCGGCAGGAGCCTCACACATCTAAAGAAACATTTAGTGTTATTAAAAATCTGCCGCACCCCATAATCCTGGGCATGCAGTGGTGGCACAAGTACTCCACTCAATTCAAAAAGTAGGAGCGCCTGGTCATGCTGCACCCCAAGGGCCAACCTCCAGTGGAACTAGATTTTTTCATCACTGGTTGAGGGAAGCCTGGGGTGAACGCAGTACAGGGGCAGGAGCCAGGTGTGGACATTCCTGGAGATTTTCTTACATACGCCCTCCTGTTCCAAAAGAACAAGCTCCTTCAACACCCCCAAATGGGCCTTTCCACTTTACTTCAAGTTCAGAAAGGATGAGGAGTTTTCCAAGGTTTGCCCCGTCTACCCTTTGAACCTGAAAGCGAAGGCTGCCTTAGAAGTTTATGTTAAGGAAATGCTAGAGCGTGGGATGATCGTTCCCTATAATTCTCCTGTGGTGTCACCCATACTCCTGGTCCCAAAAGCAAGTGGCAAGCTAAGCCTGAGTGTGGATTACTGGCATTTGAATACAATAACTGAGTCTGACCCCTAAATCATCCCATTGATGGAGACCATCTCTCAGATTTCAGATAGTCAGGTTTTTTAAGCTGGACCTGGTTGATGCATTCAATCAAGTTCCTGTGATCGCAGAGCAACAACAATATATGGCGATCAAGTGCCACTTGGGGGTGTTTGAGTCTAAGGTGATGCCCTTCAGCATCAAGAACGCCCCAGCAGTATTCCAGCGTACCATAGACAACGCTTTAAGAAACCTAATTAGGAAATGTTGTGTGGCATACATGGATGATATCCTCATGTTCTCCAAGATCAGAGAGGATCACAAAGGCGATGTGCTGAGCGTGCTGGAGGTCCTCAATAAAGCGAACCTCCGCCGGAAGCCATCAAAATGTGAATTCTACAAGGACTCTGTCTCCTTCTTAGGTAACGTAGTCTTCAAAAAGGGAACAGCCATATTCCCTAAAAGTTGAAGGCAGTGAGAGATTGGCCAGCCCCTAAAGATAAAATTGGCGTTAGAAGCTTTCTGGGCGTAGCGAATTTCCTGAGAAGGTTTGAAAAAGACCTATCCAAAACTGCGGCACCCTTAACCCGTCAGACAGGGTAGGTGCTGTTCCATTGGGGAGAAGAGGAGGAGAAAGCTTTTACAACCATCAAGGAGAGCCTCATGAAGGCCCCAGTACTAGCTCACACTGACGCCAACCGCCCTTTCATAGTGGAAACTAACGCATCAAACTTCGTGATTGGGGCGGTTCTGCTGCAGGAGGGGAAGATGGGGTAGACCACCCTTTAAGCTACATTAGCAGGAAATTCTGCCCGCTGAGACGAACTATTCTATGTATGACAAGGAGCACCTAGCAATTGTATCAGCTCTGGAGGAATGGCACCGTCACCTATTGTACGCCGGACAAACTTTTACCATCATAATGGACCACTGCTCTCTAGAATTTTATAAGATCCCAAAGTGCATGAAACAGCGTTAGGCTAGGTGGCATCTAGAGCTGGCGCCTTATGTTTTCAAGATTGCGTAAAAGTCAGGGGAGAGCAACTTCATTACATATCTCCTAAGCAGGGACTCACGAAAGGCCTTCCCAAAGGAGGAGCTGGATGCCTACAACACAGCAACTATGTTGCTCCCAAATGTGTTTGCTGTCATCCAAAATGCCACCCAAAAACTGAAGGACAAGCTCCAGGCCACCCAGCGAAGCTCGAAATATGGGGCCACATTCTGGAAGGACCTGGAGGAGGGGATGGAGAATGAACATCATAGGAATGTCTGTAAAAAGAAGGGCCCTATCCTCCACAAAGGGCGCCCATGATTGCCCAGCTGCGAGCTCCAGGAGGAGGCAATAAGCGCATTCCATGACCACCCTTTGGCGGGACAACCTGGGAACGAGAAAATGATAGAGCTCTTGGCCCATAGTTACTCATGGCTGGGGATGCCAAGCGCCGTGAGGGAGTACATCCAATAATGCGTAACTTGCACCTGATCCAAGCATGGCAGGCAGAAGCCTTTGGGAAAACTAAAACCACTCCAGATCTCAGGAATGCCGTGCTCCTCACTAAGTGTGGATTTTATAATGGGGTTTCCAAAGTCAAAGGGGTATTATTCTGTGATGGTGGTAGTGGACAGAATGACCAAGTACGCGGAATTCTTTCAGTGTACCTCTAAAATCAAAGAAAGGGCACTGCAGAAATCTTTATGAATGAGGTATTTGCTCGCCATGGCCTCCTGGAGGAGATAATGCTAGATAGAGGCCCACAATTTATCGCACAATATGGCAACACTACTTGAAATCTTCAGATCAAACCGTGCAGATCACTGGCCTACCACACTCAGTCAGATGGCCAGACAGAACGAGTCAATCAATTCCTTGAGCAGTATCTGCAATGCTACATGACCACCCAACAGGAGCGCTGGATGGAATGGCTGAAACTATCCCAATTTGCTTACAATAATTTAGCACACTCATCAATGGGAATGTCACCCTTCATGGCAAACTATGGGTTCCACCCAAAGATGGTGGAAAACTACCCTGGAGGTCCAAACCCAGTGGCGATCAACCTGGCAATGGAGATGAGGGAAAACCTGAAAGTCCTATGAGCAAATTTAACAAAAGTGATAGAGTTGCAGAAGAAGAAGGCTGACACTCACTGATCCGAGGCCCTGGTGCTAAAGGAAGGAGATTTAGTGATGATCAATGCGAAAACTATACAGTTCCTGCTAGATGCAGGAAATTTGGACCAGTTGCCCTGAGTCCATTCAAGATCCTCAACCAAATTGAATGAAGTAGCTTACAAACTGGAGTTTTCCAAGGGATCTTGTGCACATCTGGCACTGCATGTCTAACAACTGAAGAAGTTTAAAGGCCCTCTTCCAGAGAAACTGGAGCCACGCCACTTGGGATACCCAGGAGAGGCTGAATATGAGGTGGAGGAATCCAGGACATGAAGATTACACGGAAAAAGCGTTGGTATTTGGTAAAGAGGGCTGGGTTACCTGGTGGAAGAGTCTATATTGCAGACTGCCGTCAACTGCAGCAACTGCCCACAGAAGTGGAGGAGTTCTTGAGTTGGTGGAGGCTCTCATCTGGGGGGTGATGTAATGGTCAAGGCGTTGCCTGACTACCACATTGCTCTAATCTTCCCTAGTGTGATAATGAGGCCAAGGGTGAGGGGCACAATTGTTACAATTTTCATAAATGGCAATCTGATGAAACAGATGACTTAAAATAAGAATTAAATATATATCGTGAGGTTGATGAGGAAGAAAATCTAGTAAATGGCGATCTGCTCCACTAGATGATGCCAAATACAATATTACCAAATGCTGTGATGAGGGAGCAGATCCTAAAAACAAAGTTCTGGCCAACCAGATGCGGCCAAATCTGATGTCCTCAAATGTGTCAACAAGGATGAAATTTCGTAAATGGCGCTCTGTCCAACCAGATGCTGCCAACCAAAATATTACCAAAAAGGGAGATGAGAATAAAAACCCTCATAAATGGCGCTCTAGCCAACCAGATGCTGCAACTTCAGTTGAGGCCAGAAAAGCCTCTTAAAAATGGCTTATAAATTAATCAGAGGCTGCCAAACCCCTTTTAACTGATACAATTTTGAGAAATATGGACGTAGGTGATAGCTTGGGCTTTAAGAACAATTTGAAGCAAAATAATAAATGTGGAAAGTTTTCATAACCATGCGAGTACCCAGTCCTAGTTCAGGAATAAGTCTCAACAGGGAAATCGAGGGTCTATATCCTCAGGTTATGCTTTCAGTAAGAAGATGCCCGTGGACTCCACGGAGAACAAGACCCGCTCTTCTCCTTAAGCACAGTCTAAATTTAGACTGACAAAGCTGCATAAAGCAGTTTCATCTTCTAGAATTTGCAATAAAACTTAATAAAATCAGAAAAGAATTTTCAGAATCGAAAATCATATTTATTAAGATCTTAAGGGAAACTACACATGAACCACAGCTCAGACTTTGACAGGTATATTGAGTCTCTATATGCACTCTCTGAAGGACAGACCCTCTTGCTTGGTGCCAGCATAGTACTGACTGTGGCAAAAACTTTCATAGTCAAGTGCTTCCCACATAGTCAGATTAAGGATATTTCCACAGCAGGGTTATCTTGCTTGTGGGCACTTACCTGGGCACTCTTGCCTAACTGCTTTGTGGCATTGTTCAGGGACCCCGTCCGTCACAATATTCTTCAATTAGAGCTTCTGCTGCTTGTTGTTGTTCATTAGTAAGCGAATCTCTATATACAACTTTGACTCTAGAAATGATTAATGGATCAACCAACCCAAAAATACTTAACTTCCCACATCCTGTAATAGATAGTATTTCATTACCAGGAGTAGGCCGCACATAAGTGATAGGGTTGTTTTGATTCAATTACATAGTTTGAGAGGTGAGATAAGTTAATAAAACTAGATTAGTTCCATTATATGCAGGATCAAGGATACCAGGACAAGTTAAGGCCTCCAGATGGGAGGGGTTAAGGTTATCTGAAATCTCTTATACATGATGAGCTGGTAATATTACTTGCACAACAGCAACAATTATAACTTGAGCTTTAGGAGGAATAGTAATTAATTTGATAGAGTATAAAGGCATTTCTTTTGATGCACAAGCTGCTAAATGAGGAGAAATAGTTTTAGGTCCTAATGTTCAGTATTCAAGAAAATAGATGGAGTTAGGATATTACAATAGACAGCACGTCGTTTAAATTTTCCCTTGTCATTTAGGACATCTCTTAAACTAAAGGTACTCAATATACAATTAAAGAAAGTTAATTGTCATTATGACTAATTATCACATCAAAATTAATAATAAATTTGGGTCCCAAAAGCAAGTCATAACAGTTATTGTCCAACACTACTACAGGTGATTAAATAGCTCCTTCCCTAAAGCTCATTGGAAGGAAAGAATAAGCTCCTATGTAGCTAGTGTATGAAGGACCAGCAGTTTTATATGTTTGAGAGTGGTTCAGATCTTACACAATTTTGTTTTTTTATAAAGCTGGGATGAGATCACACATATGGGAGATCCCATGTAAATAATGGCTATAACTTTTATTTTGTGTACTATGACATCCAAATGAGTCACATTAGTACCAAAATGTGGGATTGAAAATACAGGAGTACTAATTGTTCAAATTGTAGTAGATATGATGCAGAAATGTAAGAAGAAATAGTATCATTTTTGACTAAATCATTAGGGATATCAAGTCCACCTAGAGCATCTATCACATAATAGTCATAAAAGTATTAGAAACTTGAGATGGATGCACAGTAGTAGGTCAGCACATGGAGCCTCTTGCCCTATGCTGACTCCTCTTTTTTAAACTAGTAAGCTTGTTTCTTCCAACATTGTTGTTCCATATGACCAACTAGTCCGCAATAGCTGATAGGATCCTTCTTAGGGTTATGTTTGGGTCTAGGAGGCACCGCATGAAAATAGGTGTGAGGGTTATTAGCTGGAGATGGGTGTACCACACCGTCAAGGATCTCCATTAACGCCTCTTTTATGTTGAGAATAGACCGGAAATTAACTTTGAGACTTTAAATGAAGTAACAACTGAGTACGAGAAGCAAAAGCCTTCATCACAGCAGAAGTAGCATCATCTAAAGTAATACTATCACAAGTAGCAATAGTATGGGCATCATAATAAAATTACTTGAAAAATCTCTGAATTGACTCTCCTTACTTAACTTGGATGCTCATGAAGGCTTACTTTTGATTAGACAGAATTTGTTCACTTCCAAATTCTTTAATAAGGGCAGTTTTCACTTGAACCCAAGTATGGCAAACCTTAAGATGAGGAACATGATTCCTTGAGCGAATTGACATAATCAAGAAGTAATATGCCGAAATTTTTGAGGATCAGACACTCCTCCTATAGCTCGCTCATAAACAAATAGATAAAAGTGAATACTACCTTCCAATGGCTCGTACTTATCGTTAAAGGTAGGTTTGAAAGAGTTTTACTCACTGATTAATATGTGAACGCCCAATACCAGTACAGGATCAGTTTTGGAGGGTTTACACTCAGAGATATGGACTGGAATAGGAATATGGTCAACTTGTTGACGTAAATTGTTAAGATCATCCTGTAGTTTTGGACCCATTGAGTAATAAGGTCATCTGAAGAAGATTAATTTAAATTAGAAATCATTGAGAGAATTTTATCTTGCTTATTCTCAAGTACTCCTTATTTAGTGGTTAAGAAATTAATGGAGGCTGTTAACATTGCAAACTGAGATTCTTGAGAGGTTTAATTAGTGTCACATAGATAATGATCATTGTCAACAACATATGATAAATTGGTTAACAAATAATCTAGTTTAGTTGGATGGCCTTCCAAAGATAACAAACATCCCCAAGCTTATTGCTCATATTTGTTTTTCTAAAGCTGGAACTCTTGTTACCAATTGATATTAAGCTTCAGAGCCATGAAACAAAATCGTAGGAATAGGGGGACTTGGGGGTCACAGGGGCCCTTGAGAACCTTCAAGACCTACAGGCCCAGGGGCGACCACGTTGACCAGCAGGTTCTAGGGGGCCACGTTCATCTGTAGGTCCCAGTATCGCAGAGGGAGAACTTGAAGGTCCTGGAGGTCCAGGAGGATCTATAGGACTGGGTATACCTTCTCAATTATTATCCATGACTTGGACGAGTTGTTTAAGTAGCCCATCTAGTTCAGCAAAATAATCCTCATCTTAGCTCCATAAATGTTCCAGTCAAATATTAAACTCATCTTCAAGTGTAGGTATTCGCCGTTTGATAGCTTTAGCAACTTCAATAACCTGTTGAGATACTTCTTGGCATAAATAACTGACAACTCTATTGTCAATTCTAACAAGTTGGTTGTGAATTTCATTAATTTTTCTCCTATTGTCGACTATGGCTTCACAATTATCATGACCAAAGTTAGAAGTAGTCTCATAGAAAGAGAATAGATGAGAACGAAACTGTTGAGCCATAGTTAACTGGCGTTGAATCTGAAAATGATGCAACCCAAAATATGAAGTATTTGATGAAAGGCAGGATGCATGTCTGCCTGAGATATTTCTCCATTCTGGCAGCCTGACTTCAGTATGTTGTAAACTCTGTTACATAATTCCATCATGTAAGATGAAACCTTAGATGCTTGTTCTCAGTTAGGATATGCATCTGGATGAATATCCTCCCTTATTCAGCCTTTTTTGTTTCAACTACATCTGCAGGTTAAAATTGATAATTGGTCTGGTAATGGCCCTCAATGGACAATTCATAGAAGTTTGAGAATGAAGATCACTGATAATGGCAGAAGGCATCTCCTGCCTGTTGGTAAGTACTCATTGCAGGATTTTCATCAATTCCTCTGACGAGGGACTATCTTCATTAGAAGTATTCATCAACGTGAAAATATGTTTTCACCAAGTAGCCTTTGAAGCAGACCTGGCAGAAAGCACCAGTATTGGAATTTTGCAAGAAATTTAAATATGCTGTGTTACAAAGGCTACAAAATTGTTAGTTTTGTGGCTCTAGTAAGTGTTAAAATAAGGCAACGAATTTATTAGTTTCGTTTTAACAATGAATTCCAAAATAAATGATCTTTGTTAAAGGACCAAAATATAGCTTCTAGAGACAAAAATAAGTGGTGCCTTTATTAATTAAAATTTAGAAATATTTATATGAGTAGTTTTAGTAGGTCTTTTTAAGGATCTTCTTGCTTCAACTTGGTAAGATCTTTTATTTTAGAGGACTAATTTCTGATAATTATTATTATATTTATGATTGCAAGGTCTGATAAGATTCTTGTTAGATGGGTCAACCTTCTTGTTGAGGGCTTAACCCCTTTGGAATGCTTAGCCCCTTAAGACAGATGAGGCTGATAACTCTGAAGGGTCAATTGTCAATCTAGATTAGAATTGGATATCTTCAATGATTTTTTAATAATCTTATTAGACTGAGATGTTGATCCCCATTATTTACCAGAATTGGTCATATCAGGTGAATTTCCAACAGACCTCCAAATAATTACCATGAGTGCCCAAGTTTTTTTCAGTAAATATAGACTATAGTGATATCCCTCTTTTACAAACATTGATAACTATGTTAAAGTTGTTCTAAAGGTAAATTTCCATATAAAGTTTACTCCATTAAGTGTTGTAATCTACCTGTGATGCCATTTGCCAATTCCTAAGCGCTTATATTGACACAGTTTATCAACACTGTGAGAGCTATATTTTGTCCTTAGAGTAGCCTTTTTTGTTTACATAAACATCATTTGTTGTTCTAGTGAGACATATCTTTTTTCAATAAATTGCCATATTTTATGTTCTAAGACATTTAGTTTTAGAGAAAATATGTTTGTAAATAACAAGTGCAACCTTTATATACTTCATGTGTATAGATGACATATTAATTTCTACTTTTTTATTAAATTATTTGTTATCTTTTATATAAGGATTAGTTTGACTTATAATGCCTCATAAAGTTAATAATACTGTATGTAAATTTTGCTATGTGAGTGGTGAATTAACTTTTGCATCTTGAAATGTAAATCAACTCAATTATAAAGGACAATATACTACCATTATTTAAACTATAAATTCTGTGAAGAAATATCTTGGGCATACCATATTTCCTGTAATAGATTTAAGAAAAAGAAAAGGCAGCTTGAGAAGCTTTCAAAATTGTTAATTTTTAAAAACAATTGAAGAGTATAACTTTTATCTAACTGTTGATAATCTTCTGAAGATATAAAAAGGGTAGGCTTAATATGTCAATTAAGAATAATTTTTGTGCTCTTAACTCGACTTTTAAAGAAAATTTTGGAAAATTAAAAGAAAACACAAAGCTCTTCCATTTATATTTTAGCAATGCAAGGAAGGCATCAGGAAAACGAAGCTCATCTATGCTTACAGACTATTGTTGGACTGTAATCAGAGATTCCTAAGAAGTATACAAAAAAACAAAAAAATTAAGCACTCAAATAAATAGGAAGTAGATAAGGTCTGAAATGAAGAGTTCTGTACCTAAATATATACATAAAATAATTCTGAACTAATAAATTATAAAGGTCTTTCTGGTGTCATACTCTTGTTCCTCGACCCTGATATAGTTAGGATTGATTTATTTTGTAAGAAAAAGATAAAAGTTTTTTTGTAAAACAGTATTTTCACAGCATGGGCAATTACAGGTAGAAAGCTTGGTATTAGGGGAATCCTTCTCTCTTCTGCCAGGATATCAACAGTTCTACCATCATATTCTTTATCTCAACCTCTTATTGCGTACTTCTTTCTCTCACATAACAGCCAGCAATTATGGTTGAAAGGCCTCCTCATGAATGCTCAGGAGCGTGTACATCTTAACTTCATTTTTCTGCTTTGTCTCATCGCCATACTGACTCAAAGCTCTAAATCCTCGCCATCTGTTACCATTTGAAGAGTTCTCTCTCCCAGGAACAGAGAGTCACCTAAGATTAATATGCGTACCATTCTAAATATATATAAACCAGATCAAATGCACGAGAAAACTTCAGTAAGTAGGGCAGTCAAGTCATCAGAGCAATCTAAGATATAGCGGGTCACATATTATGATATTGTTTGTTGCAAGGAACGCGTAGGAAAGTTTACCTGCAATAATGAAACATGGAGCAGAGGAATTAATATAAGTTCAAATAAAACAAATGTTTTGTTGTTGTTTCTATATCCATTGTTTTTAAAGATAATTATTACTTAAAAAATCAACTAATTTTCCAATTTTAAACTAATAGTGGTTGTAAGAATAATAACTTGGAGTAGAGCCTGTTTAAATACGCCTATCCATCAGGTACTTTGAGGTGCATGATTCAAAGAATGATTTTAAATTACAAAAACTTCCAGTCGATATGATTATAAATTTGTTTTTATTTTCTAGCAGAGATTGTCTTGATAAAGAAGATATTTACCCACAACAATTTGTGGTAGATTAGACCGCCGCCATAGATTATAGTCATGGCCTTTAACTTCTTTGCAAAGTCAGCAAAATAGGCTTTGGTCTGAGTTATAGCAACGTGGAAGTTAGATTTGACTAATGATTACTATGATTATACTCAACATTTCCTTCTACGCAAAATATAGTAGGGATTAGAAGTCCAAATGCTTTCCATTTAATAATTAAAATAAACTTTCCTAGTTCTAAATGATAGCTAAGATTGTACACAAAAACAATGATGTGTTTAAGGGAACTCCTTTACAATGGTAAGTACACTGCAATCTTTTGATAGGTGTTCACTATGGAGCCATTGACTCACTAAAAGGCTCCATTAGATTTGAGTTAATAAGGTTTCTAAGTACTTCATTCAACCCCATTAAGTTAATTTAATGAAAATTAAGACTTAGATAGTAAAGTTGGTTTTATTATCATTGAGATTAAAATGAAGGCAACTTTGCTTTAACTAAATCACTTTATGATGAACCTAGCAGTGTTCACTGCAACTTTGTTCTTTTTAGCTTATAATTCCAACCACTTTGTTAAATATTTTATATCACTATGATGTATTTGGCTCTCCCTGTGAAAGCAGACATAGGGGCTATAGCTACAATTGACACAATGCTACGTGAATTGAGGCTTCAATAGCAACAAGTTGTACCTCTATGGAATGGTTTCACAACTGGACATATAGAAATATGAGTATGGAGTTAATCTGTCAAAATTCATAATATTATATTAGTATTGATGCTTCAGATAATCCATTGTCCTAAATAACTTTCTGTGACTTAACTCATTGCTAACATTGATGATGATGTTTGTTTGATCCAGTTGTTTAAAAGTTTAGGTTAGTATAAATTTTTCTTGAATATTAAGTTGTTTTTTCAAAAAGTATTAGCTCAAATTTTTTTAAGTGCTCATATGACTTGTGGCGGTTCATTGGGTACTTGCCGCTGATCATTTATTGTGTATAGAGTCTGCAAACTCACCGTTATAGCTACAACAAATAACTGCAATAAATAAGCTGCATTATGATGTTTTGCTCTGTGAGAGTAATTTATGATTATGTTGTGATCCTGATGAATAAGGGATCAGCGCTTGCAAACCATCCAGCACTCAAAGGTTTGGCAACCAGCGTAGTGATGCACAATCTGTTGTTACCTAATACTTTTTTATTAGTTGCACCCAAAGTTGGTTGTATGTGTATAACACTGCCAAGCTTTTAAAAGGGTGATGTTTTTTTTATGCACGAAAGTTTAGCTCTAGATAAAGTAAGCTACAAGATGCTCATCATCATCATTTCATTGGGCAAGCTCTGCCCTAATGGCGAAAAGAGTTAATCAATCTGTTATATAATTCACTATTAATTAGCGATACTATAATGCTTAAACGTTAAATAATTATAGAATAAATGTATAAAAAGAGTCTGTCATTTTTTAGCCCATGTAAACGGCGAATCCTTTTTATATATCTCTAAGAGCAATCTACCTTTGCACTATAGTTAGTCATGTATAGACAGTAATGATCACCCTTTAAAAAAGATTATACCTTGCATTTTTAGTAGGCGTAGACATTTGTTAGACTTTTACCAAGGCAGGCTGAAGTCTTTATTTTTTTATAAAAGCCAAAGTACTTTCACTGGTCTTTAAAGTAGTGGCATTTCTTGGCTTTATCATAGTTTAGCAGTTGCAAACTGGCAGAACATCCCAGGTGATTTAAATGATACACTAAAGTTAATGAGAAAAATCCATGGCATCAAACTGTAAAAAGACAATATATTTTATCTCTAAGGTTGGTAATCATTACTCATTAAGTCTTCTCTGAGGGAGTGCACAACACTCATGGCAATTGAGTAGATTGTAATTGGCCCTGGAAAAAACTAATTTTATACTGAACTTATTCAGATCATGGCAGCTATATAACATAATATCTGAAGATTAGATCCATGGTAAAGAAGCATTTGGCGTTGCACAAACGGCTATGTAATTGTCACTGCTCAACATGATATAATTTTTTGTCATGGTATTAAAGTTATTATATTTTATAACATTAAATTGGTTCCATCCTCTTTTTGGCAAGTAGCAACACGGAGGCCCTAAGGTCTTGGATGATTTCAGCACTTCTTGTTTTTTTAAGTGAACTACTTTCTTCAGTCAGTAATTTCTCCATTGCACGTTAGCAAAAATTGGCTACAGTTTGATGAGGCATAGTCTACCATATCTAGTCAGTGGTCAACATCACAAATGCATACCAACTCAAGATAATCCAGTAAAAGATACCACAATATCTCGTGAACAGTACTAAGTTTTTCTTTTCATTCTTCCTTAAATCACATAAACTTTCACTAAAAACTAGTACAAAAATGCCAATAAGGATGCTGCTGTGCAACCAAATCTCCTACAACAATCCAAGGTTTAGACTGCCCCTACTCTATTCAACTGGGGTTGTGTAAATAGACTAATACTTGATAGTTCTTCATCTATATAGATTCCTACTTCGAGTTAGTAGCAGGAGTATATCTCACCATGTCCTGCTAGTGTCAAAATGAGGACTACTTTAGGGCTTCATTTTATGTTTGTTTGTGTAGCATTAGTACTTTGCTGTATAGCCTTTCAGGTATAATAAAATTATTTTTTGTGCTTATTGTCATATGATGTATGGAAGGTAACACAATAATTAAAAGTGAGCTCAAAGTTAGCAATTCAAACTCAAAAAAATAAAGCTCTAGTTCTTTGCTCTAGTTGACATTAGTGGATATAGACCACTTCATGATATGCAAGGTTTATATGAAAGTTGCGCGTACAATCAATAGGTATGACATGAGATGTAAAGTTATCTAGATCTTCTGGCCCACGACTTCAAACGTTTTATACAACATGATGACAATTGCGCTAAAGTGCCAGATGAACGCCTCTCTAATCAAAAATTTGTAGTGATTCCTAGTATCATGTTGTGCGTGCTTCTATTGTTGTTAAAATTAGAATAGTTGGTCAGCAAGATGTACAGTCTTTTTATACATTACAATCAAGCTAATAGTTTTATATATTTACTAACGTTTAATATTCAGCTTCTTATAGTTTACCCATCAGCTGTGATTTGTTGTTTAAGTTTATTGCACAGGTTCTGTGACTGAATTACAGGAAAAAGTAGATTCTAATTTTTAAAGACTATTACCCTGTTAAAATTTCTTTACAAGTGGTTTCAAACCCACTTCGGTACTATATTACAGATAAGAGATATCTACCTTGCTATAAATTAATTCTGAGATAGACAAGGTCAAGTAAACCTTTCAACTCTTTTAAAGTAGTAGAAAATATTATAAGTATAAAACATCTAGTAATGTCTTTACCTGTATACTAAAGGAACATATATAGAAAAATTTAGTCATCAACTTCTTATTTACACCTTAATAGAAATGCATAGATTGCCAATTATTTAACCTTTAAGGAATCATAATTATTCATCTAGTACTAAAAAAAGGAAACATATTTATTTTTTGGATTCCATTCAACATGAAAGTTGAATCACCTCAGATGGCGAAATTGACCCAAACTAAAGGGATTGATTCAAGCCCCCATTGGGGATCATCCCTAGTCTAAAATTCAAAAACTCTCAATGTCAGAGTCTAAACCCAATCCACACAATAGAACTTTACTACTACAAACACGTAACAGGATGCCAAAGAAAACCTGAATAGTGTATCAGCTAGATCTTGGCTTGAAAGCGCTTGGCAATTATCCCCAAAGTTAAAGCCTTAATTTCCCTTAAATTGGTTTCTAGAAATTAAAACCACATTAAGTTCTCTTTGCAATCTTTTTGGCTGCACCTATTAATATAGAGAACTCTTAGAATACTTACTAAATCCACATCTTTTACTTTACATTGTTAGCTAGTTTTAAGGTTTTTAAGAACATTTTCACTAGGGGCTTTGATTGCCCTGAACTTCTCTTAAACAGTTGAGCTTCATCCCCAAAGATCTGACAAAGGTGCTGCTCACTACCAGGTCGCCCTAAGTCCTTGAGAAATTGACTATTGTGATAAACATATTAACTAATTATCAGATTCCTCAACCTATTAAGAAGTCACTGGTCTCAGCAAATAATTGTTGATGTCCATGTATGAGAACCGGTATTGATTCATAACCTTTTTAATAACTTAATCTATGGAGGTGGGCCTCCCCACCCCTTCCATGAAGAAGAGCTAACTACAAGTCTCAGACTTCATAGAAGCCCTCAAACATCACACTAATGTGGACTTTATACCAGGGGATAAGCAAATAGAAAATTAGCACTCATGGTACAAACCCCAATGATAGCTTAACTGATAGCCTAAATCTTAATGGTAAACAGACTGGGGTATGATGTTCAAGCGCTACCTGCACCAATTTGTCCATCCCACTCTGTATCATCTGTTACAAATAGCTTTGATTCTATCACCACGTAACTACTTCATCACTTAAAGTATTTGGAAAACCTGAGCTCTCAGTTCTCCAGTTTTACCACGCTGCTTCTCCCATTTTTATGAAAACTGGAACGCCTTTATGGAGAATTATTAACTCATCAACATTATGCAGACATTAATACCCACTCTTAACTAAGGAGTAACGAGATTCAACCATTTATAATTGTACCACTATTATAGCGATCTAAAAGATCATCCCACACAAACAGATTGAGTTAGTATCACAGAATTACAATCAAAATTGGCAACGCGAGAGCTTTCATGTATGATTGCCTTTGTTACCTCTGGGAGGTAGTTTACAATAAATTGAGATACCCAGGACAACGCTTGTATATCTGGACCTCTTGTGATTCCAGGTATGGTTGTCATCCTGGAAGGCCCTAGACTATCTGAGCCCCCTGACAATCTTTGTACACCTGGACACCTCGTTGTGCTGGAATGCCAGGTCATCTTGAGCCCCTTGGGCCTCCTGGGCTTATTACTGGTTTGGAAAACACTGAGTATAGGCTTAACTCGTTAATACATAAAATACAATGTCTCAATGTTCAACTAAGACGCTTAGATCAAGGACTTAACTTACTTGGGATGGGTACCTCTCCATGCTGAACTTTCCTAAGGCGCCCATAATGGTTGACTAAAACCCTCAGCTGACCTACACTCCTCAGTAAATGGGTTCCTGCAGAGAATGCTCGGCCCCAAACATTAAACTCAAGCCTCATTACACAACTGTTAGTTTTTAAAAATGAATAATAATAATTTGATCCAGCTCTTGGCCACCAAAACAGCCCTTAGTGCTAGTTTGAACGATTTGATTTGGTTATTGGCGACGTGAACATGTTTTCATATTCAAGTGAATGCCAACCATACCCATGAGTATTCCCAGGATACCGCTTCCTCCTTAGATGAAGGCTCACCTTTGGTATATGTTCATTTTATCTGAATCTCAACCCCTCTGGGTAACAAGTTAAAGCCCTCATTCAAGGACAAGTATATTCCCAGGGGAACAAAGTGCTTTTCCTTTTGTACTGCTATAAAAGGATCAATTGAAAAAAGCTACCAACTAATGACTCAATTACTTAACCAACTGCATTTACTGAGTAGTCAAGGATATAATAGTACCACGTTTAATGACCTGTCACACTTGGAACGATGCAAAGGCTGCTCTGCTCTAGTATGTTGGAAATGATCTAACTCTCGCCAACCAAAACATACGTTTATGATGGTTAGCCTTAATTGGAGTGAATCTATTAATGAGTTCTGTTACAATTCCTACCCAAACGGCAGATTTGGTTATGTTGGATGATGGGAATCAATCCAAAACTGAACAAAAAGCCCAAACTTCTGTCAGGGATAATCCCGATGAAAGATGACAGTTATCAAAGTCAGAGCTCAACCTCAACTGACACAGTTGAATAATGATCCATTGGAACCACCCAACCTCAGGGTTAAAACCTGAGCCATGAGATGAGCATGAGCAATTCAACCTAGACAATTGGTCTTTTATCAACTTCCCCGATTTGTTTTCTTTTATTGATCTAAGCTTGGGTTGCTTAGATTTCCCTGAAACATCTCCCTAAATTACCTTTATATAGTTGGTATTAAGCCAATAAAACAGACGCTTTTTCTCCATTTTCACAATTTAAAATAAAAATTGTATCTATTTGGAATTTACCACACCAGACTTGATATCTGGATAAACAAGACTTCTTGATCAAGAAAAGCAGCCAAGGTAATTAATCAACACCCTTGGACTTCAGGTCAACTGGTCTACAAACAGCAGAGGATTTGTGGTATCAACCTGAGTTCCTGACAAAACTGGTGATCCCTTCCAAGTTGCACCCCAAGTTTGTGGTGAAAATTATAAAAATAAACAAAATCAAAAATTGGATAATAACAATTATGTTTTGGAAAACTCATCAGATCGTGAAACTGCCCATCTTAGTGACTGGGCAATCAACATGATGTCAGCGATACCATGACCAACTGCAATATTCTCTTTCCCCCTTCTACAAGAAGTGGCCTTCATGCTTTATCTGTCGGACAATACAGCTTAAAACTATTCAACTTCGCTGTATCTCTCCAGCTCCTCTTATCTGGGGCCTTTGTCCCTGGGGGCTATGCCAATAGAATAGTATCTCTTGCCATGCCAGCTCCCATGATGAATTTAGCTCAAAGTTCTTTGCTCGATATAGAACAAGTTGGAGCAGGCCATACAGAACGCTATCTGTGTCACTTTGTCCATCCCACTTTATACCATTTACTTCAAGTAGTGGGGCTTCATCATCAAGAATTACTCTGCCTCTTGAAGCTATCAAAACCATACAATCGCAGCTCATCCACCTATCAATCTGCCTCCCAGTTTGGCAATAAAAATCAAAACATAATTATGGAAAAGCAGCAGTTTAATTATAAAATTCAAGATGGACTCACCCTCTTGGATCAAGGAGTCATGAGATTTGTTCAGACAGAACTCACAACTCATTTTAGCCACTAGAGGTTATTCATAATTAAGTTATAGATTATACCCATGAGGTATGCTCAGAGTTTGATATTTTATCACCTCTGTTGATGAACACCTCCAAACCTTGGAGGCAATGATCTACAAATAAAGGGAAGGTCAGGATAATTTTATAACTCTGAGCTCATAAGTTAATGTAGATATGGGGATTCAGATTTTTACCCCTCCTGATCAAATTTTAGAGCTTAGTGGACACCCAAACCCTTCCATCAAGGAAGCATTGACCTGCCAGGGATTTTTGGATCCTGCCTACAGGAAAACTTTCTCTATTCTATTAGGAATTTAACTACTAAACCTCTCCAGGTCCCTCGTCATGCCCCTATTGCTTATGTAAAAGTTATGTCCCATTAAGAGTGTTGCCTATGTAGGTTGTTTTGGATCGGTACAGGATTTAGGATTTGATCCCCCACCCATCATAGCTTTGATTGACAGTAGAATTGGGGATAATCATACCCTAAATGAATGCCAGGATGTTAAAGAAGTCTTTGAGGAGTATGGCGATATTTTTCTCTTGAGACCAAGTGACTATGGGAAATTGTCTGGGGTGATTCATCAAATCAAAACTGAAGACCATCCTCCATTTAAATCCTGACCATATCAAAAATCCAAAGTGGAGGAAGCTCAAGTGGCTTTAGAGTTACAGCAACTGTTAAAGCTGGGTTCCTACATTTCTTTCTGCTAAGCATCACTTTTCAAAAATCAATTCAGCCTTGAAATTTAGCTCCACTAAAGAGATTTACGAAAACTATTAGCAAATATGGCGGGAAACCCCACAAAAGAACCTGCGGGCTCGGCCAAACGAGCCAGCACAACCCTTCAAATGAAGCAACCCTTGGTTACCCACCTCAAGGTCAACCAGAATCACCCGCTCTCAAGCAGCAGCCGTGAAAGCAGACACCACCCCCCAACCTGGAGCTACTTCAACTAGCGCCAGTTCATCTGATCGCACTTCTGCAACCTGCACGCCCAACAGCTCTGCGTGCGCTGCCTCCCACCAACCTGCTGGGCCCCCTCCAACCAAGGAGGCCATCACCCACGCTGTTTTAATAGCGTCTGCTCAGTTGAATTCAACTCAGCCTATCCAGGCATTCACCTCCCCCATTGTGTCAGCTAATTCAGCCCCATCTATTATTGTTGACGCCGTGTTTCTGGCTCCCCCCATGAGGGGCGATACCCAGCTACCTGGCCCCCAAACCCTCAGATGTAAGGCTGGATTAGCCGCACATTCTGGTTCACTAAGCACCAAATTGAGACAATCTACTCTTCCCAATGGGGATTCAAATGGTTCAGATTTTGGAACTTCACACCAGTTCCAATCTCACCTGTCCCATATAAACCCCATAATTGGCACTTCTCAAATCTTCACTTTAACTCCATATGCTGAAAGCGACCAATTCACCAATCAGCCAGTGAGTTTTGCCCACGAAATCACAGCAAATACTCAGGCTGAATTTACCCAAATATATTAGGATGGTGATGAAACATCGCCCTCCTCCCAATCGGCTGGAGTTAAAGACCAATCTGGATGGGCCTCCCCAATTTAGCGAGGTCCAACAATCCGCGCCTCAATTAAATATGACGCCAGCAACTGCTGTAACATTCCAGCAACAGGGGAACTTCACAAATTTGTCCAAACCACCAGCTCACATTTAACCCGCAATTGCAGCCCAAAGCAAACACAAACGTACCAAAGGAGCCACTGGGGCGTGGCAAAAACCTCTGCCACCAACGCTACTCAAAGCTGGTCCCCGTGAAGTGGCGTTTATTGCTGATGTTAAGAAGAAATGGGCCGGTGGGACCATCTAGTACTAAAAAAAGAAGAAATGGGCGAAACTAGAGCGCAAAAAGCTCTACCTCGCTCAACCCTCTCCCACGCGATTCGCCTTTATTATGGGCATAGCTCTGTTGAATTCTATACAGAGGATTACTTCTCATACTTTGCAGTGATCACGGAGACATTCCCATTTAACACCACCATCCATGAATCAGTGGATGGCCACTACATCGATGTGGGCTTCACTGAAGCTGCCCTTGCTGACCATGCTGCCACCCTCCAGGTCATTATTCCACGTGGATTTCTTTGCATCTCCCGCACATGCTCTCACCTGGAGAAAAAATCATGGGTACTTTTTCCAACCTACAAACGACTGTTGATCCTGAGTCTCTTAAACTGGCGCTCCATCGTGGTTTAATGGAGTTTGGGTCTGTTCTTTCAGTGGACTTTAGCGTCCCCTCTTACTATGCTCCCACATAAAGAGCTCGCACTGCTAGGGCGTCGTTCATCCCCTCCCCCACTGAATCCCGCAACACTGAGGTTATTCCTCGTGTGGCGGTAGTTGGGGCATGCCCTGAGATCATTTTTGTCGACCCTGATCAGGTGCGCCCCCGGTGTTCATGGTGTAACGCCCTTGAGCACCTGTATAGTGGCTGCACAGCTCGAAAACAAGCCCTCTTAGCCACCACCCAGGGGCCTAAACCAGGCCAAAAACGATCCCATATGGCCGCAGCAGCAATTCCACAACCCACACAATGGGTTCCCGTTCAAGACCTGTCCCCTGAGGCCCTACGCCTAGCAGTTAAAATAGCTAACCCCACTATTGGTACAGGATACCTTCGCGCTCATGCCCCCCTTCCAGTGGGCACCCCCTCCAATCTCTCAGAGTCAACTCCCTCTCTCACCAAGCGCAAGGCATCTCCCTCAGGGCGCCCCTCGTCAGCCACCCCCACTCAGGGCTCCACGGCACCCCCACCAACCTCCACCAGTGATTTATCGTATCAACCCTCAGCTCCCAATGGAGCTATGCCCACCAGCATGGACTGGCAACCCGCGGCCTGCAGTAGAAGTGCCACCTCAAAGAGTCCTACCCCATCCCCACAGTCCATTTTGCGCGGCTCCTTTGCAGTGTTGGAGAAAGTGAATATGGACTTAGACGCATCAAATGGGGACACCACGGAGGTCGCCATTAAGCACCCCCAGGTCCTTCACCTGCAACGGAGTGGGGGCAGCATCCTAGGCTGGCTTACTGGGTCCTCCGCCCCCACCCTCTCCTTCCCCTCAGAACCCTCGACGCTCCTCACAGATTGCAGCTAATAGTCAAGCTAAAGGACTCAAAACTAGCCGCCTCACAGCAGCAGGTTTAAGCGCTGGCAACCCCCCAGGACATGGAGGGGAACAGCTATGAGTCCCCACGGCAGCACCCTGGCCCTGCAATCCATCAATGTGAATGGGTTGCGAGACTTTAAGCGGAGAGCCAGCCTCCTCCGCAACTTCAGGTCAGCACAATGTTGACATCGCTGCTGTCCAGGAGCCCCGTATCCTCCCCCACGAACAATCTGCATGATATGAACAGTTTGGAGGCAACTCCTTCTGGAAAAACCATGCTGCCCTTATTGTTTTGAATCCCCAAATTAAACCCATTCTTTTTCACAATATCTAGGTGGCCGCCTCATACTGGCCAAACTCACCACTCCTGACTTCTCTTTCAAAACTGCAAGCATCTACCTACCTAATGCAGGTCAGGAGCAAAATCGGCTCTTGGAAGAGCTTTTCCAACTCAATCTCCCACGGAATACAGTCCTCTTGGGAGATTTCAACACAACCATAAGTCGCGTCCATGACTCTTACCCCCCTGCAGCAAAGGAACGCCCTGGATCAAGTCGCCTCCAGGATTTCCTTCGCCTGAGTGGCTATATAGATGCGCTTCCACCCTCCGCGTCTGGCCTATGTTGCATGACTAGGATCCAGTATGATGGAGGAGCTTTCCAGTCAGCGTCACGCATAGATATGGCACTGATTGGCCCCCTGCTAAATTGGCCGCGTCTCCTCTCCCATCTCTCGTGACAACCATCTGAGTGATCACAGGTCACTCACTGTTGTCCTCACCACCACGCTTAGACCGTCGCGTAGGTTCTGGCCTAGGGTTGCCCCAGCTCTTCTCAACAACCCCTTCACTAAGGAGAAGCTGTCTATGACCATCTGGGAGACGCTCACCTCCCCCCACCCCACCTGCTTAACCACAAGGCTAGATGGGTGGTGACCAAGGAGGGCATCACCCGCGTTGCTTACAACTGTGCCAAAGCCCAAATGACCGCAGCTCGCGCCAGAGTCAAAATAGCGGAAGCCAGAATCAGACATCTGGAGCGAAACTGCCAACCTTCGCCCCCTCCCAGATGGTTGGAAGACTGGGAAGCGGCGCAGAAAGCACTCCGCTTGGAGCTCACACTGCAGGAAGAATGGGCAACAAACTTTACAACATCTCGTTACTATGCTCAATGGGAACACTCCACCCACTTCTTCTTTCAGAAACAGAAATCCCGGTCAACAGTGCAGGATATTACTGCACTGAATATTGGCACTACAACCACTTCGGATAAGGAGGAAATCACGCAGAAACTACACCGCTTCTACTACAGCCTCTTCCATGCCACCCAGGTGGACCCGTCAGACATCCAAGACTTCCTGTGGCGGGCTCCAGAGCCGCTCACTGACCCACGGGCTGATGAGGCTCTACTGGCGCCTATTTCCATCCAGGAGGTGATGGAAACCCTTCTGAAATCCCCACGGCTTAAAGCCCCAGGCCCAGACGGAATACCCTTTGAGGTGTACCTTCTGGAACCTGCGGTGATAGCCATAACCCTCCGCGACCTCTTCGCTGCACTCTTGGTGAATGGCGAGGTCCTCCCCGACTCCAGAGGCTCAATCACGACCCTCATTTACAAGAAGTCAGACCGTGAGAACCTGGCGAACTGGCGCCCCATAGCGTTGATCAACACAGACCACAAGCTCTTCACGAAGCTTCTGGCCAACCGCATCACCAAATGGGTGTCACCTCGCCTCTCCCCATCCCAGCACGGTTTTATTCCGGGGAGGTCGTTATGGGACAACTATAATGACCTTCACTTGACTTTTACTGCTAACTCTCATAAGGTGAATGGCTTTGTGGCTCTCATGGATATGGAGAAAGCATATGATCGGGTAGCCTGGAAGTATATTGATGCTTCCCTGGCCCGCTTCCATCTCCCCCCAGCAGCTAGGCGCTGGATATCGGCGCTCTATGACCAGCTCCACACCAGATTCCTGGCGCCAATGGGTTTTACAGTGGCAGTACCAGTTGGACAAGGTCTCCGGCAAGGGGACCCCCTGAGCCCTATCCTTTTTAACATCACCCTTGACCCCCTCTTGGCCTCCTTACAGGACAAGCTAACAGGGATTCTGGTCCCAGGTAAAGCCCCCACCCGCACCATGGCATTTGCAGATGACACCGCCATTGCATTTGGCTGCCCTGGGGATGTTGCCCCCGCTGCTGTGACCATTGAGAGGTACACCAAGACTTCCAACGCCATGGTCAACACCTCCAAGACAACAGTTGTACAGGTCAGCTCCCCCATTTTCCCCCCACCATTTGGTATTGAACCTGTGCGCGGTACCTTCTGTCACCTGTGCGTTCTCACCAACCAACAAGGAGTTGCGCTACAGGACAATGGGGACTTGATCCTCGCAGCAGTTAACTCTAGGATTGCCAGCTGGAACTGGCGGCACATCACCCCCCAGGGTCGAGCTCTGATGGCCAATGTGTTCCTCCTCTAAAGTCTGGTTCCTAGCGCACGTCTGCCCATTCACAGATGCCTTTTATACGCGGCTCAATGTACTCCTCCGCTGTTGGATCTGAGGATCAAACCATCCACCAATGGCCCTCTCAACTATTGCCTGACCCTGCAATGAAGGGGGCCTAGGGCTTCTGGACACGCGATCCCACGCCACCACAATCTTCCTGAAGTTCCTATGGCCGATTGTCTGCTGGGACGCGACCCCCATGCCCCAATAAGCGCCCGCCCTCCGCCAGTCAGGGTCAGCAGCTCTGGGTCTTCCTAGAGCATCTCTGACCTCATTAGGGGAGTGGCTCACAAACCACCCAGGCCATCGCCTGAAACAATCCTCATCCCCCTACTGGAACCAGGCTCTCCTTGCCCTGAAACGAGTAGGCGCGCGGATCCACCATGCCTTCCCATACAGAAGGGAAGGCCCTGGCCTCAGCCCCCGTCTCCAAGCAATTGTGCACAATGGACAAGTTGTCACAACTCGCCTCAACCCCCAAGATCGTCCTCCCATCCGCCCAAGACTCCTTGAGCTCCTCTCTCCCTCCATAAGATTTGACCTTAAGGAATTGTGAAAGGACGTCTATCACCCCATGCGTCAGCAAAGGTGTCCAACACCTTATGGAGGGTTCTTCACTGTTCATACAGGACAGGGGACTGGACTGGCCCTACCTTCCAGCACTGAAGCTGCCCCCACTGTGCGGAGCCTATTTACTCCCACCTCCATCGTTTTTTCACCTGTCCAGGTGTCACCGCATTTTGGCCAAAGGCCCGCGCGCTCCTCCATGCTCAGCCCTGGTCTGGACACCCTGTGCAAGACCTCATGTTCGAGCAGACATTGCCTGGTTGCCACCAACCCCCCCATGTCCTCGCCTATGCCACAGCCATCTGGACCATCCATAACTCCTTCCTTCATGCTGCCTTTGACCAGCAGGTGTGGACCCTTCCACACATGATCACCCACTTTCAGGTACACTTTGAGATGGCCCTGAAGGTCTGCACTATGTCGCCAACCCTCCCCCGCTCAGTTGTCACTGCAGTACGGCTCTGGCACACAAACCCCCTCCCTTTCTTGATGCCTCCTCCCTCCCCTTCCCTCGCCTCAGGCTCTTAGGAGCCCAGGCGTAATTCAATAAACATCGATGAATCCCCCCCTCAGGTTGGGACCATCTAGTACTAGAAAAAGTAAAATCTGGGTTCCTTGTGCCTTTCAAAAGTTCATGGGCTTCCCCACTCTTAATAATTTGGAAAAAAGGTGGTGGTCACTTGGTTGTTATGGATTATCTCCACCTCAACTCTATCACTCACAACGATAGCTACCCCCTGCCACATATCGATGTCACTTTAAGCTTATTGTTGGGGTCCTACTTTTCCACTATGGACCTCGCCAGTGGATATTGGCAAGTAGATTTGTCACCAAAAAATTGGGCAAAATGCGCTCTTGTCACAAGTGAAGGACTAATCAAGCCCACTCAAATGCCTCAGGGGCTATGTTACGCCCCTGCTACCTTCCAAAGCGCTATGAACGGACTACTAGGTGATTTAAAACGCTCCTGCATAATAGTTTATCTTGATGATATTACAGTTTTTTCATAAGCCTTTAATGAACATCTAGATCACCTTAAGCAAGTCTTTCAGTGGTTACAGCAATCATCATTAAAACTAAAGCTGTTAAAATGCTCTTTCTTCCATAGTGATATTGATTTTTTGGGTCATAAGGTCTTTAAAGCCAGAATATCCTGATGGATGATAAGGTCTTGGCTGTTGCTAAGATGACCCCCTAAATTCCTACAAGATGTATAAGTTTTCATAGGAATGTTGGGTTATTACTGCCAATTTATTCCCCATTTTGCAGACACCTTCGATCCTCTGGTGTATCTACTGAAAAAAGGAATACCCTTTTTAGTGAAAAGAAGAGCAATACCAGGCTTTTGACCTGCTAAACGTCTCTCTCTCCCACTCTCCAGTACTTATATATCCAAATTCTGCTAAACCCTTTCTCCTCTTTTATGATTCTAGCACTATTGCTATCAGAGCCATACTACCTCAGCATGATGAGAACTTAGTAGACCATCCCATCGCCTACTACAGCAAGACCTTATCTAAAGTTGAACGTAGTTTTAGTGTTACAGGTGCAAATGCTTAGCGGCTCTATTGGCCATAAAGAATTTCTGACCCTATTTTACAGGAAGCATTTTAACATTGTAACTGATCATGCTTCCTTACATTGGCTACAGAAAATGAGGGACCCTGATGAAATTAGCCTGGTGGGCGTTAAACCTTTAAAATTATGACTTTTCCATTATCCACCGACCAGGGCCAATCCATTAAAACGTGGATTGCCTATCTCAACTTCACATCAAAACTTTAACTGACCTGAAGAGGATTAATTCTACGGCCTAGTAACCCAACCACAGTTATGGAAGGAGGAATCCCTGACCATCCAAAAAGGATTAGCGAAAAGATTGACAAATCTCTAAGTCAAGAATGGTCAATTGTGCAAACTTGTGTCTAAACAATGGGTGCTTTAAAGTTGAATGGTTGACTGGACCTAAAATGTTGGGTAATTTGATAGGGAAAATAATTTTATTAGCTGATGCTATATTATTATGTATCATATCAAAATTATCAGTGATTATGGACCAAAAATACCCTAAGTATATCCAAACTTGGGATTTGTGACCTAGCAATTCCACTTAATAATATTTGACTATGATGACACAGGCCTGGGGGCTTTGTTGGTTAAGTCAGACTTAATAATAATAGTTGACTTGATGACTTGGCACATGGGCTTTGTTGGTTTATTTCTAAATTAGCTCTTAATTTCAATCAAGTTTTTAATCAAATTAATTACTAATTAGTGGTACAAATTGCCTTGGTATATTCTGCCTATTTCCTGAGAAGAGCATTGGTTCAGCTATTTGAAGATGCATCTGAAATGCTGTCTTGAGAATTACTACAAATTTGACACTGACCCAGAGGCTGTGCAAGATGCCCTGAGTCACATGGATTGTCAGTCCTCAAATGAATTTATTACATGTTCTTCTGCCCAAGTGCCAATGAAAATGAGGCGTCAAGGGTAAGCTGTGATAAACATCAAACCCTATAATTTATCTCCAAGTTAATACTAATAAAGTACAATCAACTATTACCACAAGTTCATAGTTTAATCTATAAGCTTTTTTACTTATTACTTTACATTATATTAAGTCAAAAATTTTGCTTAGTTAGAAGGATCAGTGCAGCGTGCCATCATCCAAGTATTGACAAAAGAATACAGCTTCAAAGTGTAGCTTTAAAGGAGTTTATATCTTGACTAATGTCACCATCTGGTCTTTTGTCTCAATACAATAGACGATTGAAACTACAACTTTTTACAGAAGAAGAACCAGCCCATCTGAAATAGGCTAAACTTCAACAAGTGGCGCTCATAATTGGGAACGCAGATGGTGACCACGCTGAGCATGGGTGCAACCCATGGTTATATAAATTGTGAAGGATGAACATACAAAATTCTAAGACTCAGAAGACATAATGAGTCATCAAATTGGTAATCCCTATGACGAAGTTACTCTTATTAATGAGGCAAATAATGCTCCACATAAAGAAGTGAATGGTTTGAAGAAAAAAATCATAGAAAAAGATTAAGTGATTTCGGCTCTTCAATTGTAAATGACCATTCTGAATGAGAATATTGCAATATTGAAGGATTTAGATAATGGCCAAAGCCAGCACGCCTAAAGCGATTCTACTGAAAGTGATGCCTCTGAACTTTATGAGATTATTTATGGGCCACGTCCGCAATTGCCACGTAGAATGGCTGCTTTGGCCAACCCAAGTTCCTCTAACCATGGCGCGGCGCCTCAGCGCCCTGATACGCCTAATTCAAGCCCGCAGAGACTTAATTGAAATACTCATGAGCAGGAGAATGATAATT
The DNA here is from genome assembly GCA_022478985.1 of Massospora cicadina. NCBI lineage: Eukaryota > Fungi > Entomophthoromycota > Entomophthoromycetes > Entomophthorales > Entomophthoraceae > Massospora > Massospora cicadina. The sequence goes on from JAKSZP010000114.1 coordinate 30,797, forward strand.
ACAAACCTTCAAACCTGCCTGCTTTCAATAATAATGGAAATATATCCATTTTTATCAAACGCTTTAAAATGGCCATGTATGGGGCCAGTGACCATAACAAAGCGGCCACTATGATCAACTGCTTAGATGAATGGAGTATTGAGTTAATTATGCCTCATTTGGATGAAAACCTAACCTATGCTGAAGTCAAAGGGACAGTGCTTCATGAATTTGAAGGTCCAGAATTAATGTTGACTAGAAAATTAAAATTCATGAATATTAGCTTTAAGAAAGATGAAACAATTGATATATTGCAGATTGATTATATCATGAAGCTCAAGTTCTCCTAGGCGCAAAGGCTATGATCAATTTTGATGTTAAAATTGCATTACAACATGAAGTACAAATTCATCAAATTTTTCAAACACCTTATTGCCTGCTTTTTTGCAAAACCTTGTAATGTCTGAATTGGTTGACTATCTTTGAGGATTCTCACAAAATTATGGCCCTCCCAATACATGGTCATACAGATCAGGACCTGCCTCTGTTGGAAAACCCTACAATATCAATAATAATGAAAGTGATCTACCTGTATAAACTGAGCTAACCTTAAATACAGGGGCCTCACGACCATTAAATGAGATTACTTGCTATAACTGCAGTCATAAAAAACACTATGCTTCCTGATACTGTCAGCATAGTGTTAGTGTAGTTCTTCCATATAACGCGCAGGTGGAGGGAAAAGAAAAAGCATAATAGATGAAGGACGCTCTATTGTGCCAAAAACACCAGTTCCACCTATATGGCACAAAAACACAGGTCATAAGGCCTCAATTACTAGCAAAACGAATTCTATTTTAGCACCAAATGAAGAATTTACAAACATACATGTGGTAACTCGCTCACAGAGTAAAGTTGTCATACCCAAAGCCTCTGAAGTAGTTGCTAAACCGTATGTGAAAAAGATACTCAAGGCTATTTTAGCTTAGGTTTAAGCAATGCAGTTGATACCCCTATCTTGAAGGAGTTAATATAACTATAACACTTGATACATCCATCAACAAATGTCCTAGAATTAAAAATACCCTGAAGCATACTCCTAACTCGTTGGATTCATCCCATATCCACTCAGTAAACTATATTGATTCTTATTAAAAAAGAAAAAAATAAAAATGAAAGAAATATAAAACATAAAAAAATAAAAAAGTGATAATAATGAAATTTATAAAAATGAAAAAAACTAACAATTAAGAAAAATAAATCTAATTCATGAATTCAAAAGCCTCATCGCCACCGGGGCTAAATGACACGTCTTTGGGAAGATGAGAAGAGTGAAATAAAAGCCAAAGAGGACAGTTTGGGTTTGCTGAGGATTGCTGGAGTTGCAGCAGGTGTAGAATTTGAACTTTGGAAAATGTCAAAGTATAGCTGGTAGAACCATCCTAGGAAATGAAGAAAAACGCCTGAGCTAACTGAAGCATGCAACATGGAATTGTTAGTTTTAAGAAGAAAGGTTTATCCAGGGCCAAAAGGCTATTAATGTAACATCATATTCTAAAGGTTAAGAAAAATAGAATTCTGTGATCAAGGATAAAAGAATACCCTCCACTTTTATCCAGTCAAGGAGGGGGAAGTGTTGAATGTTTGACTGAACCTAAATCTTTGGGTAATTTGATAGAGGAAATAATAATATTAGCTGACGCTAATAATGATGTATCATATCAAAAATTATCAGTGATTATGAGCCAAAATTATTTAAGTATATCCAAACTTGGGATTTGTGGCCTAGCAATTCCACTTAGTAATACTTGACTATGTTGACATTGGCCCAGGGGCTTTGTTGGTTAAGTCAAACTTAATATCAGTCTACTTGATGACTGGGCACATGGGCTTTGTTGGTCTATGTCAAAATTAGCTTTAAATGTTGATCAAGTCTTAGATAAATTTAATTACTAATTAGTGGTATGAATCATATTAGTAAGTTTTGCCAATTGATTGAGAAGAGCATCAGTTCATCTATTTGCAAACGCTTCCAAAATGCTGCCTTGAGAATATTTACAAATTTAACACCAACCCTGAGGCCATGCGATATGCCCTGAGTCAAAAGATTTTAGGTCCTCAAACAAATTCATTACATGTTTTATGCCAAGTGCCATTGTAAATGAGGCTTCATGGGTAAGATGGGGTGAACTCAAACCCTATATATTATCTTTAAGTTGATATTAGTATAGTACAATCAACTATTACACAAGTTTCTAGTTTATATACAAGCTTTTTTATTTACTACTTTACATTGCATTAAGTTAAGCATTTTGCTTGGCATCAGAAGGATCAGGGCAGCTTGTTATCATCCAAGTATTGACAGAAGAATACTGCTTCAAGTGTCATTATTAAAGAGTTATATCTTAACTATTGTTGTCAGACATTTGCCCTCCTAATTGCAAAAGAAGAATGTTTTGGTCAAAATTTCCAAAAGGGGAATTGGCAGCCATTTGTAAGCTTTCAATGATGTTCCAATTGATTTAAATATTGTTAATGCTAATATCAGCCAAAAGACCCTGGCCGATTAGTGGTGAAACCCCATTAATAAGGGTAATACTAATTTGAATCCTTCACGTGCAACAAACATAAAACTTAGCAGTCAGATTACTCAAACCACGTTATGGACCATGGGTGACCATCAGAAGGTACTTTCCCAACCACAAATGGGCCCTAAAAGCATCTATGCGGGGACCACCCCCTTTTGTAGGCTTGGCGGGGGTCCCTCAAGGTGCAATAAATTTCTCAAATGGGGATTGGCTTAAGTTTATAAAATTGTTACCCCACAGGTACGTTTTGGCCAATAACTATTCCTCTTCCATCGTCGAGCCAAAATGAAGCAAGTATCCTGAGCTTCTATAGGCTGCTTCCCCATATTTCTTTATTTGGACTAATTCAAGCTATTACAAACCTATCCCTAAAATCCCCCCAACCCAGGATACAGGTTAAATACAGATCAGTCAAATATCAAGAGGGAACACTTTTTTTAGCCCTGCACTTCTAATAAAAAGCATAAAACCCAAATTATAATAGTGCTTATTTTTAATTTTATTAAAAACCTTTGTGGGATCAAGCGGCAGAAGCACAAGAGAGCATAAGTAAGCTGGATTCCTACAAAATGTTGCTCACTACAGGGGTTACCTGTACACCTCAAAAATTATCAAAAATTGAGGCTTCAACATGTGTAACCCTCCCACTTTTATTATTTACATTGAATCACGTTTAGTTGCTCTGAAAAAGCAACTAGCAAGCGCTCTATCCTGTCTTAACAAAAACTTGAGCAGCGTTCAATAAAACCATCTTCTAAAGATAAGTTCATCCCTGGCAAAGGGAGTATTGCTACTTTCTTGTATGTTTATGAAGCTGCCGTGTATGGTGCAACTGATAAACAGAAAGTGCAACACATCTTTCCTTGTTTAAGCCGCCTAACGCAGGAAATGATAATTCCTTACCTGGACCCTTTGCACACCTGGGCAGAGGTTAAGGAGGCTCTTCTAACTAAATTCGGATTAAAGCAGAGTCTACACAGGGAAAAACAGACCCTTATGCGCCTTAGTATGTATGAATGTGATCAACCATTGCCTTTGCGAATATTTTTACCTCTCTGCGCAAAGGTTTTCAACCTCTAATATTCTCACCCTTGATGATGCTATCGCCGCCATGTTAATTGGGCTAGCCTCTCAACCCTCTATAACCAGACATATCATCTCAGTGAAACGCCACTTAAAAAACATCCATGACATTAAAGAGGCTTTGTTAGAAGTGTCCGTATTCCAAGAATATGCTAGCACAAATGACGCTAAAGTAAAACTCTATCTCTAACCATTGAGTAACTTCCTCTGGTTACACAGTTGGGAGTGAGCCTACCTGTGCCTATCCTCCCTGCTAAATCTGCTTCCACAGTATGACTTAAAAGGATACACCATCCTAATGTAAATAGGAGCTCTGTAAAGTAGTTAGTACCACACTCCCAAACAAGCATACCAAAGCTGCTGTGATTTACTCTCCAGAAAAGCTGGTAGTTGCGCGCCCTAAGGCAATCCAACCTCACGTGGCCGTACCATCTACCTCAATTGTGGCCTTACCAGTGGTTGAGAATACCCTTAAGGATGCATATGAGGGGGGCAAAGACGATGTTGGTTACTATATCAGGAGCACCTGCGGAAGTAGAGGTTCCTAAGCATTTGAACGCTAAAGGAATAGATGGTACCACCATACCTGAGGAAATGTACCTCAGCCAAAGTTTAGGGTGGCCAAAAGTTATTGACACTGCCAGTGATGGTGATCAATTCTTTGCTGGCTTGATTCGACCTATTCGATGGTCCATCCCATGAAAACCATTTTGGATAAATACACTGAGACTCTTGAAAATTAACCTCCACCTTTCAACTCTAGGAGGTCTTAGCTTTATTCCCTTACTTTGGAGGAACCCTCACTAATGTTGAGGTAGTCGTACAAAAAGTCCAAGTACTGGCCATCTTGGATACTAACTCCCCAGTTAACGTGATCTCCACTAAGCTTATTGAGAAGATAAAGCTAGCGACTGACTTGGAATACACGCAAGAATTTGGAACTGCAGGTCCCAAAAATACCCGTGCTATTGGGGCATACTTTTCCCTTCCCATTCAGTTTGGGAAGCTTATACTATCAGCCCCTGTTGTGGATTTGGACAATAGTGCATATGATATTCTCATCAGCACTCAGTTTATGATTGAGTATGAGGGAACAATAAATATTAAGCAAGGTTGCCTATCGTTGCTCAACTATGAAAGTCCCTTTAGTCCTATCCAATAAAAAACCAGCAAGCATGAATACTCTTGCCTAGTCGAATACCCCTTTTCAGCTATGACTTTACCTTATTCCACCTCTGGATGCAACACTAAGAAATTTCCTGACTCAGTGGATTTGATGGATGGCATCCCTTTCTATGCTTCAGATGAGGCATTAATTAAGCCTGGTGAATGACGCGTGGTTGACACTAAAAAAACGCTTCAAATCCCACACCACTACTTGTTGCATATTACAAGACTTGAGGGCGTTAGCCCCTTGGAGCCTCAGGTACTGCCTGGAATACTAGACCCAACCTACCAGAGGCCTATTACCCTTCTGCTGGGAAACCTCACTGGAAAAGACATGATCATTCAAAAATACCAGGAGATTGGCAGAGGCTTTCTACTTCCAGTGGAGGATATTGAACGTATCCACTCCATTAGTTCTATGAAAGATTTGGGAATGCCTATGTATACCTGGTGTGTACTCTACCCAATTTGCATGTTTTGGATGAGCCAACCACAGACGAATGGGAAATGTTCATACTTTATTAGATGAATACAGAGACATATTTTAAATTAGACAATAACTATGGCCATATAAAAGGCTGGTGTCACTCCATTAATGTGGGTGATGCCTGTCCTATTAGGTCCAAACCTTACCGTAAGTTGAAAATGGAAGAACAGCAAATAAGACGGAGCTACAGCAGTTGCTAGACGCGGGGCTTTTATTTATTCACAAAGTCCTTGGTCTTCATATCTGTTGCTTATTAAAAAAAATGAAGGTCATTGGATAGTTATGGATTATCAAAAGTTTATAACCTCACAAAAAAGGATAGCTATCCTATCCCCCATATTGACAATGCCCTGTCCCAACTCTCTGGCTCTAAATTCTTTTCCGCCATGGACTTGGATAGCGGCTATTGGCAAATGGACCTTTCCCCTGAAGATCAGGAGAAGTGTGCTCACATTTGTAGTGAGGTCTCTTCCAACCAACCCAATTACCACAAGGGTTGTGTAACGCACCTGCATCTTTTCAGCGTGCGATGGACCACATTTTGCAGGACCTGAAGTTAACTGTATCATTGTATATCTTTTTTTAGTACTAGATGGTCCCAACGTATCATTGTATATCTTGATTATATCACAGTGTTCTTAAAAACATTCAACGAACATCTTGATCACCTGAAGGTGGTGTTTCAATGGTTAAGCAAGTCAAATATTAAGTTTAAGCCTTAAAAAGTGTACATTCTATCAAAGCAAATTGGATTTTCTTAGACACTCCATTTACTGAGAAGGAATCCAACCCATGCAAGATAAGGTTGAAGCGATTTTAAAAAGCCTCCGACTAAAAATATGTGGGATATAGTATTCCTTGGGATGATGGGTTATCACCATCAGTTTATCCACAAGTTTTAACAGCTTAGCGAATTAATCATTCGTCTATTGACTAAGAACACCCCTTTTTATTTGGGCACAGAACAGAAAGCCACTTTTGAGACGTTGATTTAACTGCTACAACAATATCCTATCCTGAGGCACCCCAATTACAATAAACCATTTATTCTGTTTCTAACGCTTCAGAATATGCCGTTGGGGCCATCTTAGCCCAATTAGATGAGATGTTATAGATCATCAAGTATCCTATTTCAGTAAAAGGTTTTCAAAAATGAACTGCAACTATAGTATAACTGAGAAGGAGTGCCTTACCGTTCTGTTAGCTGTGAAGCAATACCGCCCTTTTTTATATGGGACCGCCTTCACTGTGGTTTTAGACTATGCTTCTCTAAAATGGTGCAAAACATGAAGGATCCTACTTGCCTGTTAGCTTGCTATGCTATAAAGCTCCACAATTATGACATGAAGATCAAGCATGGTAATGGAACCCATCACATGAATGTTGATGAGTTAACTTGGATACCATTCCTTCACTTGGATAATAGTGAGGCGGAGAGGTTACATGTCCTCTTAATGACCCCCATTGACTTGGAGGATGAGGATGAGCATGTACAGAAAGTGTTAGCCTGGCACTCACAGAACACCAAAGTGGAGAAAGGGAAGTTGTAAAACAGGTGGGGGCCATTTGGCTGCCTTAAATGTGGCCCTTGAAACGCGTACCTGCTATCCTAGAGGCTCACTCCATCCTAAGTCATAGAGGGGCAAAGAAAACTTATGAGTGGATTAAGGATCGGTATTACTGGGATGGAATGATGGAATCTATTGTTGACATATTGGAAGATTGCCTTACGTGTAAGAAGCAATCCAGTTTTTAGACTAGATACCAATATCAACCAACTACCCCTCAGCAACCGTTCAACACCATCAGTTTATGTAGTAGGTCCCCTTCCTAAAAAGAGCTAGTGGAAACAGATTTATACTAGTAGCTATTGAACACTTCACTAAGTGGGTGGAAGCCGTGGCTCTCCCTGCTCAAATAGCCAAGGCCACAGCCACGTAATTACATCAAAACATTTTCACTTGACACAGCTGTCCCCAATTATTATTCTGCGATAATGGTAAAAACTAACCTCCAGAGTAGTTAAAATCCTGGTCACATCCAAGGGAGCCCAACAACTTGTCTCAGCCCCATATAATCCCTCCACCAATGGGACCATAAAAAGAGCAAATGGAACCTTAGTTTCCATCTTACAAAAGATGGCCTCCTCTGATCATCTTCACTGGGATCATTATCTATCCAGTGCTCAGGTGGCTTACCATATTAGCTATCATCAGATCTTAAAAATTGTCTCCATTCCATGTCTTGTATGGGCGGGAACCTGGAATACCTGTCATTTTAGCAAAAGATATATTCTCCAATAGAATTGAGGAGCCCAAGAAAGTCATTAGAAGATTGGCTCAGTGTATCATTCAACTCCAATCTGAGGTGATGGCCAATTTAGAAAAACAGTGACTAAAGAAGGACAGGCTGCCAATGAGCTCTGAATCCCCTGCCTATATTCCAAGTATTGGACATGGTATTATACTACCATAAATGCATCACTCCTAGAAGCAGCAAAATTGGAGTAATTTGGGAGGGTCCTTTCTCCATTACTTTTAAGAGAGGAAACGAGTACTCTATCTAGTCCTTGTCTACTGGGATTATCATCAATCATGTACATGGCCAATTTAGATGGCCCTATTCTCTCCCAACGTTCTTGAGGGGGTGATGACGGACATTTGCCCTCCCAGTTGCAAAAGAAGAATGCTTTGGGTCAAAATCTTCCAAAAAGGGGAAATATCAACCTTTTGCAAGCTTGCAATGATGTTCCGATTGAATAATGTTAATGCTGATATTAGCCAAAAGACCCTGGTTTATTACAGTGGAACCCCATTAATCGAGGTAACACCATTTTGAATCCTGCACAGACAACAAACATAAAATAGAGCAGATGGATTACTCTGACCTCATGAAAGACCATGAAGTGACCATCAGAAGGTACTTCCTTCTCCACAAATGGGCCCTTCAAAGCACCTACGCGGTGACCACCCCTTTTATAGGCTTGGCGGGGGTCCCCCAAGGCGCAATAAATTTCTTAAATGAGGATTGGCTGAAGTTTATAATAATTGTTACCCCACAGGTACGTTTTGGCCAATAACTATTCCTCTTCCATCGTCCAGCCAAAATGAAGCAAGTATCCTGAGCTTTAATAAGCTGCTTCCCCATTTTTCCTCATTTGGACTAGTCCAAGCTATTTAAAACCTATTCTCAAATTCCTCCCAACCTTTGATACAGGTTAATTACTGATTATTCAAATATCAAGAGGGATCATGTTTTTCTTTTCACCCTTGCATTTCTCATAAAAATCATAAAAACCCAAACTTTATAGTAGCGCTTATTTTGAATTTTATTAAAAACCTTTGTAGGATCCGGAGGATAAGCACCAGCGAGAAAAAGTAAGCTGAGTTCTTACAATTTAACCATCTGGTCTATTGTCACCATACAATAGATGCTCCAAACTCCACCGTACCGCAGGAGAAGAACCAGCAATCCAAAGTAGGCCAAAAATTTCAACACTTATGTAAGGCCATCTTCTAGAACTGACATCATATTAGGGGGACATTCGGCAAGTTGGCCATGAGGGGAATTTGGATAACCTATCAGTGGCTTAAAACTCAATGTTGTTAAGATTAAGTGCTTGTTTCTATCTAGGATGTTTTGGAGCCCTGTTTGATATGTAAAAGCCAATCTGGGCCTAATCCCAGCTCTCAACATCCAGTGGTCCCACCCTATGAACCATTCCATACTATTAGCATTGATGTTGTGGGACCTCTTCCTCAAGCCTCCAATAGACATTGGTTCTTCCTACTAGATGTGGACCATCTAACTAAGTGGATCAAAACTGTAGCATTCCCCACTGCTTTTAAAGGCTACCGCTACATTTTTGTATAATAGGATTATCACCCAGAATGGGTGCCCAATGTCATTCTTTCTAAATATCAGAAAAAATTTCTGCTTGATGCTGGTGGAAGATTTAGCCGACCTGATGGAAACCACGCATGTATTCTCCACCCCCTACCATCCCGCATCCAATGGAATGTTATAGTGGTTAAACGGTACTCTAACTGCAACACTCTGGAAAATGGCTATGACTGACCCCCTTCATTGGCTTAATATTTGCCTAGTGCAATTCTGGTTTATCAGATTAGTTACCATTGAATTACTAAGATGTCGCCACTCCATGCGTTGTATGGCAGATATCCCCATCTGACTTACAAAGTCCAGGAGATGCTTGACAAAGCTTCTCCTGAAGCACCTGAAGTCTCTATGCAAAGTATTGGAAATGAAATTATAAAACTTCAAGCCCTTGCTGCTAAAAACCTGGCCACCACAATCACTAGAGAAAATTTTCAATTTAACAATAAGCATGCTCTCCTACTCACCTTTCAAATAGTTGACCACGTCCTATTCTAATATCACCAGCCTGGAGGTCGTGATCATAAATTGAGCAACAACTGGTCAGGGCCTTATTGAGTCATATATAGATGAGGCAATGAACACTAAATTGTAGAGGGTGTTCAAAACACAGTCATAAACAGCGTGCATAGTCACTTTCTCCGTCTATTTCCCCCCTGCGCCAAAATCTAGAGGGGGGGTATTGTTGGGATTCCTACCCAAACGGCAGATTCAGATACATCAGACGAAAGGAATTGATCCTGAACTGACCAAAAAGCCCAAACTTCTGTCAAGGATAATACCAATGAAAGATGACAGTTATTAAAGTCAGAGATTAATCCCAATTCAATCAGATAGCAAATACATTTTTCAGGGATAATCCCCAATGAAAGTTGACCATTATCAAGTTTGGAGCTAAACCCCAACCAACATGGTTTAATCATGCTCTCTTGGAGCCACCCAACCTCAGGGTTCAAACCTGAGCCATAAGATGATCATGAGAAATTCAACCTAGATAATTGGGCTTTTACCAAATCCCCAATTCGTTTCTCTTATTAGATCTAGGCTTGGGCTGCTTATATTTCAAGAAACACCTCTCCAAATTACCTTTATATAGCTGGTTTCAAGCTAATAAACTTGACGCGTCTTCTCCCTTTTCGCAATTTTAAGTAAAAAATTGTATCTATTAGGAATTGACCACACCAGACTTGATATATGGATTTACAAGACTTCTCGACCAAGAGAAGCAGCCAAGGTAAGTATCTAACCCCCTTGAACTTTGGGTCACCTGGCCTACAAACAACAGAGGATCTGTGGTATCAACCTTTGATCCCATTAAGTTCAACCAAAGGTTTTCTCAACGCTCAAACTTTGATTGCAGGAAATTGACTCATCTTGGATAGGCTATTACCACTGCTTTATAAGCATTCAAAACCATTGCCTAAAATTCAGCTATATTTAAGGCGGTGAAGCTCTACCTTAGGTCTTTTCTGTATACTAAGAAAGCCTTATGGAAATTCCTTCTTATCTATTAAATTTAATGGGCCTCCTCGTCCTAACCACAAGCCTAGCCCAAGTTTATGTGGTAATGGCTCCAATCTCCTGTCCCCAACCTGTAATGCAGATATTTTAAGCTTAAAAACCACACTATGAACAACTTCTGCTGACTCTATCAGAACAATGCAGCATATGATCAGTTGGCTATTATAAGGGGCTCCCTTTGCAACAAGACCCACTTGCCTCATTTTTAGTTCTATGCATAGTAATTCTAGCTGCTTTGTATTAGCCGCCCCAGTCAAAGCCAACATGACCCCTTCTTCTTGGCAATAAGAAACTTCAGTTCTATTACCTTTATATTAGTTAACTACAAACGAACCCTTATATTAAGCCCACTAAAAAGAGCCAGGCGTTAATTAACTAAACCTTAAAAACAGATTAAAACCCCATAATCATGATCTAGGCATAAACCTACAATAGCCTCGCTGCTAGTATCTACAAAAAGTCTCCCACTCCATTAATTCCCAGTTCATATCCTCAGTTGTATGGGTGTAATTAATAGTCCATAAAGTCAACTTTATTGACTATAACTGATACAAAAGCCATAGTAAATGGTATATCCTCCCAATTTATAGTAGATAAAATGATTCCTGACTTAATCCACAAGGCTGAATATGGAACAGCAGGAGCTAATCCCACTAAAGTGAATGGAGTATACTATGGATTGCGTAAGATTTGGGAAACTTATGATTACTGACCCTGTTATCACCTTAGATAACAAAACTGTAATTATCAACTGAAGTCAAAATAATGAGTGAATAAACTGTTTAATTAACTATAAGGAACAATACCTCTCTATTTCTGCGGTATCAGATAACACTAGTATTTGATATCCCATCCCTGAACTAAGGGGTAAAATGAGAGCACATGCCTTATTGAGTATCCAACCTCTATCTCTCATCTTGAGTACCAAACCTGCGACAAATATAATGTTACCTAAAGCAGTAGATTCTGAGTATGGAATACCTCTCTATGCCCCATTCCTTTACATACCATCAGGTTTTCATGTAGTGGAAGACTTTCAAGATAAAATTTACATCCCCTAGTCATATATTTTAGAGTTATATGGAAATCCAATCATTCTATCAAGAAAGCTTATAACTGCCATGAGATCTTAGACCCTGCCTACAAAAAATCCAACTCTCTATCTTATTAAGAAATTTAACAAATAAGGCAAACAATCTTCTTGCCATTATGTCATCTCTTAAATAATAATTCTGTGTTATTGGAATATCACTGATGTGAGCAGTTTTGTCACCCTACTAGATTCATGGATTGATCAACAACGACCATTTTCATAGTCATGAGTAAAATAAGGACACCTAACCCTGACTAACGCCATGAGGTAGAAGACTTGTTAGGAATTTATCACTACATATTATTCAAAAGACCTTGCGTTTATAGAAAGATGTCTGGTTTAACTCACCAGGTGAATACTGGTGATCAATTATAAAGCTTGAGCCTATTGCAAATCTAAAGTAGAGGATGTTCAAGCGGATCTTAAGTTAAAACAACTATTAGAGGCTGGCCTAATTTACTATCCAAAAGCTCTTGGGCTCCCTCACAGTTATTTTCTGCATAAAAATGGATAACATATAGTAGTCATAAACTATCCCCATCTAAGCTCCATTGCTTGAAAGTATAGTTATCCCCTACTTCAGATAAATGCCTCTTTACATCTAGATACACAATTGAATTATGTTTCCAGCAATGGATCTTGCTAGCAGCGATTGGCAGTTACCAATTACCCAAAGAATGCAAAGTATGTTCCTTTATCTTTATCAAAGGCTGTTGAACCCTAACGGATGCTTCAGGGGCTATACAACGCCCCTTTTACTTTTCAAAAGAGAGATGTATGGATAATTAGGGGAAAAAATGATCCAGAGTGCTAACATATCTCAATAACATAACCAATGTTTTGCAAATTTCCACCATTCACCAAGCCTATAACATAAGGTTATATTCAAATGTTTCCAAAACCCTTTTAAGAAAGTAAATTTTCAACTTGCTCTTTCTCTTTTGAAAACAAACGGCTTTTTGTGAAATAAGGTAAGTTAAGAAGAAATATCCCTAAATGAAGTCAAGATTACTGCCATATCTAAGATGTCACTGCCTAAATCCCTTTTATATACATGTTTATAATGGGTTGATGATACCACCGGTTTTTCCATATTTTAAAGATACATCCTAACCCTTAGTTTACCTGTAAAATAGGTTTTTCTTTTCAGAAAAAGAAAGAGGAAAAATTCTTAAATTAATACAGGTAGCTAAGACCAATTACCAGTGCTTATACATCACAACATTGATAAGCCATTTTTACTCATTACCAATGCTAGTGAAATTGCTATAGGAACTACACTATCCCAGAATGAAGAAAATTTAATGGACCATCCTATTGCATATTACATAAAACTCTACTAAAGCTGAACGCAATATAGTGTAATATAATAAGAATTCTTGCCAGTTTTAATAGTTATCAAATACTAAAACCCTATTTATATAGGGTTCACTATGCTATATTACTGGACATGCCTCGTTTAGATGGCTACAGCAGATGAAAGATCCTGGCGAGCGTTTGGCCCAGTGGATTCTAAGTTTCAGAAAAATAAATTCACTATCAGCCATTGTCAAGGACAAATTCATCAAATTAAGATTGTTTGTCCAGGTTACCTATCTTAACCATAACTGAAACTGAAGAAGATTATCGCTATATCTCATGAGGCACCCTCATCTGTGGAAGAATGAGTCCCTCACAAGCCAAAAGAAGTTGAAAAAAGGTCAGAAAACACCTAGATTCAGGATGGTAGCCTCTTTTAACCTAATATCAGCCCACTGTTTACCCTATGTCCTAATCTCTGCTCAAAAAGATCTTAGAAGGACATCTGCAAGTTGGTCATGGAAGAATTTGGAAAACCTATTAATGGCTAAAACCCAGTGCTATTGGTAAGCGATGCTTTTCTAAATCTAAAAATATATTGAAGTCTCTTCTGGTATTCTAAAGTCAAGCTGACCCTGTTTCTCAACCCCAGCATCCTGTGGTTCTTCCCTGTGAGCCCTTTCATATGGTTAGTATCAATATTTGGGGCTTTATTTCTGCTCAATGTAACTTTCTGAGAAAATTATATGGAAAAAAGTAAATCTTGATTGCTCACCATATTTTCGCTCCAATGTTCTCAGTTTCCCTGCCAGCTGCCACAGTGTGGGGCATCGATGAAACTCCCCCCTGCCATTTTCTGTATGACCGGAAAACATTCTCAGACTGGCTTACTCAGTCATACCAAACCCTGGTTTGATTCGTTTCTACAAAGGATCTTGACCAACTCTTTCAAGCCCAAGCGGTGCCCCACTTCCCACTGGTGCTCCCCTGGAGCAACATGTATTTTGGCCTTAGGGTCAACTATGGGAAACTTTTCCCCTACCATGACTAAGCCATTATCAAAATGGCTCAGGCGGTGATGGATCCCACCAGTTTCATTGACTTCCACCCCTATAAGGGGTATTTTGATCTCAGCTTCACCTGTGAAGCTGTTGCCACCACTGCGGCAACTTGCCCCTGGTTTTCCAGGATTCCCCTCTCCCCACAATTCAAACCTGGCTCCAAGTGGATACAACTTAAGTGATTCAGTTCTTTGGTTTGTCCACTCACCTTCCCCCTGAGGTGCTCCACCAGGAGCTGATGGAAGGTTTGCCAGCCTATGGCTCCAACCCCATGTTACAAAATGTGATCCCAAATGGGGCCACACGCATCGCTGGGCCACAGGCATATGCCACAATTAGCCCTAAATCAAATAAAATTGCCCCGTCAATTCCCCCTCATGCCGTTATCCCCTCTGACCCTGACCATCCATTCTGGGCCTGCATCAAGGGCGAACGGAAGATCAGTCCATCCTGTTTTGAGTTGGACCAATCAAAATTCAAGTGCCCATCCCTAGCTACTTCTGATGACGCTGATTTCTCATCCGCCAGCCTCCAACCTGCCACTCACCCCACACCAGCATCATTATGGGGTAAGATCCTACCTTCCCCTCCCCAAAAGCCTGTTTCTGCAGCTGTGCCAACAGCCTCCAACCAGCCTCCTCCTCGCCCCAGTGCCACAAACGCTCCATTCAATTAAGCACAGGATTAGATCCTAGTTCAAACCCAAGCATCCTTAAAAACAAACCAAACCTCACGAATATGCTGACTACCCAATTCAATTCAACCAAAATTCTTGGGATCTATTGGCCAAAATTGGTGAGTCCAGAAATATAATTAAATAATGCAATATTCAGGTCAAGTTTTTTATGTATATTAACCAAGACAATGAACTACCCCCTCGCTTACACGCCCCCTGCTTAATGCCAAAACAAACCGCGGTGACCACCAGCTTGCTGTTGAGCAACGGCTAAGCTAGATTGTCATCCTCTCCACAAAGCTGCTGCCAAATCAGTGGCAATGCTCTCAAGAGGAATTTCTCCTCCCAGTATTCCCTCCAAAACCAATAATGTTCAAAAAACTTGTTGATTGAAGCCCACAAAGACGCCAACAACGCCATACAGAATGTGGCAGAGGTAGCGCGGAATCCCAAATCAAAGATTACCCACACCTATATTGCCACGTTAAAAAAACTACCCACCGCATGCATGAAAGCTGAACTAGCTTTAGCAGATTATGTCGAGCTCTTGTCTATAAAAGCTGTATCCCTACCACCGCAATCATCAGAAATATATCTCTACATCCCACTGATGCCCCAACACCCCTGTTCTCCGCTATAGCCCATGTCCTGATTTGAGATGAAGTAAAGGCCGAGGATGAGCCCCCTGATCACCCCTCCCCTTCCGCCATGATGGGATAAGCAGTTCCCGCTGTCCCACCTGGTAGGTTGAGTTTGCGTTATGTGTGTCATCCACTCATTTTGGGCAGTTTGTTCATTTTATTTGGTGAGTCTTATTTTAGGTTTTGAGTTTGGTAATGTCCATAACTGGTTGGCTTACTTCCGTTAAATGAGTATCAAGGTTTGGGCCCTCTATCTTGTGCATATAGTGGCCATTGTTTTCTCATACTTACCATTGATCATTTAAAAAAGTGGATTGAAGCATATCCATTTCTTCAGTTTTTGCAAAAAAATAACTTTAATCTAATATAACAATATCATTACCCAGAATGAGTGTCCCAGAATAACCTCTCTAATTTTCAGACAAATTTTTTTGTCTTTGCTAGTCTAATAATTAACTGAGTATCATGGTCCAATAAAGTGTTCTCTCATACCTTACCATTCTGCAAATATGGGATGGCAGAGCAAGTGAACGCTACATAACCTTAACTTATAGAAAATGGCCTGGAATGACCCATTACATTGGCCACAGGATTTACCTAGTGCAATTCTAGCCTTCCAGATTAATTATTTTTTGGATTGTAAAAAAAGTCCCTCTTCCAAGCCTTTGATGTAAGGAATTCCCAATTTTTCTCTAAAGTGAAAGTCATGCTTTACCAAGCCTCCCCCCAAATACCCTAAAGATGCTTTGAGAGTTACGCTAATCAAATCATTTGACTTCACGCTGTAGCTTTCTGAGAATTCGTCTGATACCACTCCAGAGAGACAAATTGGTTTGATGATAAACATGACCATTAAATACCTTCCAAATGGGTGAATTGTCCCTATTGTACCATCACTTACCAGGTGTAAGAAACAAAATTAGGTTCCAATTAGTCAGGACCCTACAAAGGCATTTACAAACAGGGGAATGAACACTTGATTGTCAAGGGCACCCAGGGGACAGTGATAAAACAAGTAAAAAAAGCTAATTTTATACCATATACCCCCCTATGTCAAGATTGTGAAGGGCATTGTTAGGACTACAGTCCAAACTGAAAGTTCAATCACCTCTGATGGCGGTGTTCAGTTCTAATCAAAAGGATTAATTATATTTCCATTGGGGATCATCGTTAATCAAATTAAACTAATGCTCCAAATGTCAGATTCCAAACTGATCCAAACAAATCAAATTTTACTACTATGAAGAAGTAACAAGATGCCTCAGAAAACCTGAATGGCGTATAGTATAGATATTGTCCTGAAAGCGCATGGAAATTCCTCTCAATGCTTACTACCTGATTTCCTATAGATATTTGTTGGAAAAAAATAAAATATGTTCTTCCACAAAATTTTTGGTTGTTATTATCAATATATCAAACTTCAAGGATAGTCACTAATTTAGGGGAGTTTTTATCTTTTTTAGTCAGTTATAAGGGGAGAAAAATTATTTGTGCTAGGGGTTTTAGTTGCCCTGAACGTTTCTCAGCAGTTTGATCACATCCCCACATCCCAAGATATATGATAAATAGCACATTGATATCTAATATCTAATTTTCATACATCACCAGCTAGATTATGACCCTCATGGCTGACTTTCAACAGAACGTGTTCTGACGGCTTTAGAAAGGCCCAGTAAATAGACTTTCTATGAATAATAGCCATGATTAAGTAATTAAACAAATTTATGTTAATGTTAGGCCGTATTTTCAGGTCAATCTAAAAAGCTACCATCAATCTAAGCGGAGTAAAATTTTTATAACCTATAATCGCCACTAATTGGTTGGCACCTTAGCCTAATTGATCCAAGTAAGTTTCTATTTTTTGACTCTTAAGCAAACAACTATTTTTACCTACAAACTTGTTAAATATTCTAAATGACTATACTTTAATAGGCATAAACATTGGGATTGAATCCTGACCTTAAAAGCAACCAATATTTTTTTAGGAAATTGTCACTGAACAAGAATTGATGACAGGACAGATATCAACAAAAATCTCTAGTCAAAGCTATATAATGCAGACAAAAAATCTTTTACAACCCCTAGATATATTAAATTAAAAAACAAGATATTTTTGCTTTCTTCTTCACCTTTAGTGCTACTTTGTTATAACTTGCTATATATAATTGAACTGCAATACTCAGATTACTTGATGTAGGGTCCCTAACAACTCCTACCACCAGCCAAACAGGACATATCACCCATGCTGATGATCAATGTCACATATTATGCTGCTCTGGACTAAATTTCTTCATTAACAATTGCCCTGTAGGCATCTCCAAAACTTTGTAAATTTTACTTCCTAGGTTCATAGCCCCTTTTTTGCATCTCTTTGTCACGCATTCTTAAATCTCTCCTACCTACTAAATTACTTTAGTGGTAAATGGTTCTAGCTTTGAAAAGTTCTAAAGCTCAAATTAGTTTCCTAATACCTATTAATACAAATGTAGATTATTACTCCTCTCCAAAAAGGCATTATAGGCGGCTTGAATCCTGGAGCTTAAGTATTTCCCAACTTTGATTAAAGGCAACCTTTAGCACTGATAGGTCTCAATATCACTGGTGTAGTTCTTCTTAAAAGCTTAAAATTTCTAACATAGGTTATTATTAGTCTTAGAAAATGGATAAACATCATCCACGTATCTTTAAACTGTCCTATTTTTGTCAAAAATAGCATGTGTTCTATAATTAGGATATTCTGATTACCGGTTACTAGCCATTAAAAGCTATTTTATATATTTGGTTGAATGACATGTTAAGTGATACTAATGGCTCTTCTATTAATAAAAAACAACAAACCTTATAGTGACTACCAATTAGAATTTTTTACTACAAAGATTCAGTAGTTGAGTTTTTAACAAAAGATAGTGCTTTGTTTATAGAGACAATATAAAAATCAAGTTTTCTTTCTAAGGGTCTAATACCACTCAGATATCCTCTTACAAGCAACTGATATTTACCTCAATTTAATTTAATTGATAAAAATACTAGAGTAGCTAAGACCTACAACTCTTTCAAATAAGTAAAATATAAAAAATATATAACTAGATCGTCTAGTGCAGGCTTTATCTAAATAACAAGAAGTTTATATAATGAAGCTTGATGATCAACTCTTAGTTGCACCTCAAAAATGGCAATTGAGGCTATTGAACATAAACCTCAAAACTATATAAATGATGAATAAATTTTATGATATACATTTACTTCATTATCATCAATTACTAACTATATTATGACTATATTTATTGAAATTCAAAATAGATTATTCCAAATCCCTTTAGCCATCCCATTTAAATTACCTTTTTTGATCTTGAAGCCATGCTTAAGTAAGGGAACAAATAATTAACCAATGGTAGTCATATTTCTCAGGCTTATCTAGAAACTACCTTTGAGACAAGAGGTACAATGTTTTGTTACCTCCCAAACACCATCAAACATTTGGCATCTCAGGCCAATTAATTAAAATATAGAAAAAAATCTATCTAATTTATCTAATACCCAAATCACTTTCTATCACTTTCAGTGATTGTGGCTGATTAAACAATAATCAGAAACATCAGGATCAGACCTTAACATCTAAACCAACTATTATGTTATAGGTGATTATCCAAAAACAATAATTTTTGACAATAAAATATTGACCAATTCCATTTTTGACAATGTTGTATATTGTTAATGATAATACAACTTATTTTTTGATAAAGACAATGTTACTGGTTCTTCCATATATAATGGCTTATATCATGGGTTTTTTAAAATAGAAATAAGTTTTTAAAAATAAGAAGTAAGTGGCTGTTGGTTCCTTATATCACCACATGGTTTTTTTAAGCTTAAACTATTCCAGGACATGAGGAGCAACCCCTAACTGGCCCATATTAGATCAGGGCCCTGAAGCCCCCAGCGATTTAATAGGCCTTCAAGGCCTTAAGTAAGCTAAAATAGGAAAAGAGATAGGCAGAAACGGTAAGTTTATTTAATAATGCCTCAAGGTATTTATAGGACCTCAAGGCTGGAAATTGGGATTATGAAGGGTAGGATTCAGGATAGGGAGAATCTAAGTATCAATTGCCAACAATGAGAGAAAATAAAATTAAAAAAATAATACAAAGGGGAGTGGGACCATCCTCAGCATAATTTTCTAGTGATTCCAAAAGGGTAGTTGATAGGGGTGTGAGCTCAGAGATGGGATTCACCATGACCCAATAGGTTTCAACATCATTGGCATTAGTTGCTGGTGTCAAATTGCTATTTAAATAAAGTATTATCAGGGCCAATCCCAAATACTTTGGATCAGGCTTAACCCAAGTTGATAGGGAGCCCAATCCGGCATTCACCCATAGGCAAGTTGTGACTCCTAGTCAGGGCTTCCTCACAATAAAGGGAGAATTCTTTCAAACTGCATAAAGCTGCACCAAATATGAAGATATTATTTTATTATGATTAATGTGATTTTTTATTTTGATCCAAGAAGATGGTATGTTCATAAAATGGTTGAATATCCAGAAAATATTTTTTTATAATCTTTTATGCATATTGATTTTCACATTCTTAAAAAAGTTATCAGTGCAATCTCTTTGTACTGCAATTATGTCACTGCTTGTACATAGTTGGGGTTGATGATACATCATATTTAAGTAGATGAGTCAGATTCATAATAATTTTTGCACCTAAGTGAGGCTTTTATGTTCATGTTGTTGAGGTAAAGAGCCCCTTTTCTATTTCTTTATTATTCCCAGATCATTAGGGATGTTGCACACCCTTACTTATCTTTGCAGGGAAATTTATTGCATAATGGACCTATTATCTACACTTGCGACACAAATCTGGATAAATACCAAGTTTTGGTAGTCATTTGAAATTTCCTGCTTCTTGGCTTTTCTACAAGTTTTATATGGGCCAATTTGAAGTGCTTTACATTGATGGCGTTCTGTGGCGGTAAGTAACTTTCATTAAATTTGTAGATTAAAACATAACATATAGCTGTTATAGGTAATTACCTTACTGTAATAAGGGTATGTCTCTTGGGAAACTATCCCTCTCATGCTAAAAGTTTTTTACGTGGCTTTACATCAGAAGACATCTCTATTTCAATAGCAGCTTCAGTATTTAACCAAACTCTGTTTTCTTTAGGAGCTTCTTGAATGAACAAATTGACAATTTTTATATGGTTGCATTACGCTGATTCTCAATGCTTATAAGATCAGCTTTTACTGTGCATTTTTTTGTCCCCCATAAAAGTCTCAAAACAGTCTGTTTGTATTTAAAAACAAGGCTATTATCTAGGTAAAATGTGATGGTTTGTTTTCTCAATACTAAAGTAGAAACTAGCAAATTAGCTTTGTGCCTGATTGAATCCCCTTCCATGCCAAACAAAAATGTTTTAAAAACATTATAATTCATGTCCATTAGAAAGGGGTAACATGTCAACACAAAGGGCTTGATTCCCTTAGGTTTATGAGGTCTTGGCACAAACATGTGCGCCTCTTGATTTGGGTTTGTGGATTTAGGCTGAGGGGTAAAAGTTTTTAAAGGATAACTTATTTCCCTAGCACATCTGTGTTCCAACGTTGCTTCTTCAGCCACAAAAAGCGACCATAGGAGAGCGCCATAGAAAGCAATAGTGTACACTGAACTTTCACTAAATACATATTCAAGTCCTTCACCTGCTTGGTTTGTAAAGAGTTTTTCAGCAAGTGACTCACCCTTGTCTCAGTACAATGGTATTATCATTACTTAAACTCTCTTCTGAAATCGTCAATCTTAAAATAAATCCTAACAAAAGCATATTTCCACATACAATCTTAATTTAATATAACATAATTTTGACACATTATCTAAAATGCCCTTGATTTTAATTTTTCAGATGAATATTTATGAGATTTTAGTCATTTGCTCATCATGTGATCTAGGAAGGCTTGTGCTCCCGGCTTAAATCATTATTTGACCTTCATAAGGCATCAGTCTCATTTCATAATCTGTCATATTAACTATCTTTATGAATGTAATAGTCAAGGGTTTGATTTAGCACGAAGTTTTGGATTCTAGTAGAGCCAAGCAGCCATTGGGTTCCTCATATCCAGAAGTTCAAGTGAAGATGGAGTTAACAGTTACTACACTTATAATGCTATATACCTTACTTCAGAATTATTTATGTTTGGTAATACCAGATTCTTAAAATAGGTGAGGTGAAACTTTACAATCAGAACTTAATATTGTAGTGCACTATTGCAGTTTCAATATCGTTCTCCTAAACAATTGTCTCAAGTATAAAACATTATTAGTATCACCAAGGGTGTTTAATCTCAGACCCTTGACAGTCAGCATTTTTAAGTTTTAAAGTCAACTATAACCCATTATTACTCTCAATTTAATTGAATGGCGATCTGATCCATAAGCCTATTTCTTTAGTTATGAGCCCTTTATTTTTTACTATGTTAAGGAGTTTAATGCAAGCGCCATCTAAGAATTCCAGAAAAAAGAGAAGCTATTTTTGAAGGCTTAATAAAATTTATGATTTGCTATAACATTGTTGCAAATCTGCAGTTCTCAAGTCTGGAGGATGGATGACTGAATGTAAGAGAAATGTTCCACTATATACTGCTTAAAATTAAGCCTTTATATTAGCAACTGATAGTAATTTTATGTATGAATAATAAAGTTCAAGCCATTTACCTTCATGTGTTGACATTAAACATATTCATAAATTTGCTTCTGGGTTACTACCATTTAGAAAATACTCTAAAGAGCCATTCATTTTTGTTTTTTAGCTTCATGGGAGTATTGTTGATTATACTATCTTATTGTAGCAATATAAATCTATAAAGGACACAAGCTGTTTTTCCATTCCCAGCATCTTGGTTGAAAGAGCTCTATGGTTGTTATGGAATACAATAAGAGTGAACTAGAGGTAATTCCTTACCCTCTGGAAGGAGCCCTGTCAGTGCACAAAAACCCATAATTTAGATAATCAAATTTGAGTTACATATGTAGGAAACCAACACCTATTAAGATGAAGACGCCTCAAGTAATCTTTCCATCAGATAGGATGAGGTCATGTGAATTAAATTGATACCCGCTGACCAAAGAAATTCAGCATATAAAGACAATACCACTGATGCCAACAACTATGAACTTCAAACCCTTTTTTACTGTTAGGGACTGAAATAATCTACAATTGGCCAGTGACAAAGGAATGAATGAGCCAATTTACCACTATGGAAGCAATTAAAACAATTATGATAATATTATCAAAAAAAGTCAGTTACTGTTAAGGATCAACTGAATCCTGAGTTTAGGCAAGTTGATCTAGCGTCATCAATTAAATCCTAAGAAATCAGCATAGTATCAAATCAGCATAGTATCAAAGCAAGCAATATAGTAATTACCAGTTGAGGTACTGCAGCCCCAGACCCAGAAGACGGTATTCAGCATGGGGCCAAAAAACATTCTGATGCAGGGATCTCCACCATGAGACAGAGCTCACGGATTAAATCATTGAACCAAATGGATGCTATCACCAAGGCGAAGATCAAGAAGAGACTTACCAGAGGTTTTTAAAGCCCCTAAAATATCGCCACACCTCACTCTCAGTTAAATTAAGTAAAAATAATCTTTATATAACTTGATCATATTTCTGTAGACTAATTTTTTTATTTTTATAAAGAATAATTTAACACAAAATCTTACATTTATTCTTGTTTTTAACTTATTTACGGTTTAACTTAATATATAGCAAGTGACCAGTGTTGGATCAGAATAGAATATAGTGTAGTAATTAGTCTGGTAGCTTCTCAGTATGACACTCGTTTAGGAGAACACATTGGGTTACTGAAAATGCCAAGGAAAATGTTGGTTAGGGTTCAATTAAGTCTTGAGTTAGGCCAACATAACAAAGTATGTTAAGAGTGTTAAAAAGTAAATCTATATCAGGGAAATGTACAGTTCCAACTATACAGCGATGCTACTTTGGTTAGCATCAGATGAATTTTCATTTAATGAGGTTGAACACTTGCCTCATAAGAGTTCCTGGTGTCTAATATGTGTGAAACAAAATTCTTCCACAGCGATTCTGCTTTCTAAGTTAAGCAATATAGAGTTTATGAGCTGAATGTAGTCCTCACTACAGTGGTGACACCATCAGACCATATTATGGAACATTAGATTCTTCAGGAACGGCTTTATGCTTCAAATTGGGGCTCTAACACAGTGAGGATACCTCTGAACTCCCGGAGAGAGAGGAGGGAACCATCTGTCTGAGACTCCAAACATTGGGAACTAGAAGTATCAGATCTACAAAACCAACTTGAGCATGTCAAGGATCTCTCTATAAGAGCATGCATTGCTGCCATTCCAATGGCAAGTTTATTTTCACCCAAATTAAATCTTGAATCCACAATTAAGGAGATGTGAAGATCAAATTCATTTCTTGAGAAGAAAAGTATGGAATTAAAATCTGCATAATAAACAAATCTAGAGACCATATGGGCCACCACAATTTCATCCTGAGCACATTTGACAAGAATCTGGATGAGCTGAAAGTTCAACTGTATATTGTACACCATCCAAACCAGACCTCATCTCGGGCAACTACTTGATTAGAGACACCAATCTTAGCTACTCAATTGACTGCCGCGCCAGTACTCATGATGCGTGCTGAAACTATTGAAGAGAAGCCAAACTTCAAACCCTACTTTATTACTAATTATACACCTTGCAAGGGAACCAAAACAGGTTTTATAATGATGTACAAAAACATCAAAGATGGCGCAAGTGATTAAAAAAGACATGACACATACAATGACGCGTGAGTTGTAGGGCTCAAGAGATTCTTTGAGCATTTTGTGACTTGGATTACCCTGGACTGAAGTGAGTAGACCTATACTATCAGTTTGGTAGCGACCAAGACGTCCAGAAAATGAACTAATAATTCCTGCTAATGAAGATGGAAAAGAATGTGTCAGTCACTAACTATGTCGCTCGTTACTACCTATAAAGATCAACAACTTTGGACAACAAAAAAGATTAAATTTACCAACTGTAAATAAAGTGTTACTGAGTTTCCTGGAGATGTATACTGCTTTGAAGATGCACATGACCTTATTTATTAAGTCTGCAATGTCGCTGAAAGCCATCAAGGAGGCCTTACTAAATGTCCTAGGAACATATAAGATGAAATACAATGCATTAGGACAATCTTCTCGATGAACAAACAAGGCTATCTACGTCACTCATGACATGAGCTAGAAACCTTGAGACAAAAACCCAAAATGAATAGAGCAAGATCCCAGAAGAGAATTTATCTAAAACTAGTGGCTAAGACTGGACAATTTGGCGCTCTAGTCCAATGAATGCTACTGAGAAGAAGGATGTACCCCTACCAAAGATGCCCTCTATGTAGTGAACTGAGTGAATCTACACATCAAAGGGGAATAAAATTATAAGATGAGGATGTAGTCATACAGAATACATGTGCTAGTGGAACTTAGTTCTGTGGCTGTACCTTCTTGATTATAAATGAAATAAGTTGATGGAATTGTGTCACAAAATACTTATTTTTCATAGGCCACTCAACTTACCTGGATCACCAACACCATTAATGAAGGAGAGCAGCTTGTGATATCTACTTTTATGATATAAACCTGATACTGCATATACCACGTATGATATATCAACAGGAGAAGCTTTGAAGCCGCTAATGATTCAGATACTGATGTTTTGATTGCTGGATACCCATTTTGAGAGAGCGTTACAAAATAAAATAATTATTCAGAGGGTCGCATCTTAGCTTTACTGAATACCAAGCGCCTGTCAATATCATATCCCCCAATTTTATGAAAATTTAAGATTATGCAAAATATAGACAATAACGTCAAGTATTAAACAGCTGAGCAGATATCACGCGTGGCTTGGTACCATACTACACTTTTCCTATACGTTTTGGGTGCACGTTTCTGACATCTCGAGTGGTGGTTCTAGACAACAACCAGTATGATTTCCTAATTGGCACACAGTTTCTACTAAAGATTATTGGTAACATTGAATTCACTACAAGTATCATGAGAGCACTCAGCTACCAAAAACCGCTGGTGTTCAAGGATGAAGATTCCAAGCTGTGCAAACAAAGAGCCTGATTGGTGGAAACCAATCAGATGATATACCCAATCCACTATGCCATTAAGGAGAAGGGCGTAAAAAAAACCTACCATGGCTAGAAAGAAAGTGTCTACCACTGAGCGCAGGAAAGCCGTGTAGATTAGAACCAGAATAACGACAGATGTTGCTCTCAATCTGTGTGAAGATACCACTGAACTCAATACTTAAAGTTTTCAGTCATGATGTGATCAGAGAACAGGTGTCAAGGGTATTTCTTGATTTCTTCGATTCCATATACTCTGGAGGACTGATTATTATGTTTGTAACATCACCACACAGCCTATCTATGTTGAAAAGAAAAAAGTCTTCGTTCAATCCAGATTGACAAGCTGTGACTCCATCAATTCAGTGCATGAGTTTAAGAATTTATTTATTGGAATATAAAAGAATGCAACTGACAAGAAGCAGAAGGAATTTGATGAGCTTTTGGATCTTTTAAATGACATATTAGCACTTGACCAAAGACTATGGATTGTGTATATAGAGGTGCATAGGATGGACACCAGATCTGGCATTTTATTCAAGTCTAAACCATGGTACTGTTTAAAAGCCAAAAAATGAAGTATTTGCTAAGAAGTTGAGCTAATTCTCAGAAGACAGATTGATCAGAACAGCAAAGAGCCCATAGGCTTCATCACTTCTCCTAGTGCACAAGAATAATGACACACTATGTTGTTATGGATTACCGCTGATTGATTGAGGTTACCAAGAAGATTTTACTCACTGCCTCAATACGCTGCGCTGAAGCGCTTTTGAGGATCAAAGTACATCTTGGCGATGGACCTGGCATTGACTACCGAAATGTAGAGCTGTTGCCTGAAGACCAGGAAAAGTGCACCCTGATCTACAGTTAGTATTTTGAAACTACAAGGATGCTGAAGGGGCATCAAAAACCAGCCACCTTCCAAAGAGTGATGTAACAAAACTTCAGGGATTTTGAGTTGTCAATCATGTTCATCTACTTGGACAATGTAACAATATTTAGTTTCACTTTCAAGAGCACCTACAACAAATCATGAGCAGTGTTTAACCTATAATGTGATTCAAACATGAATCTCAAACAAGGTAAGTTTACCTTTCTTAAGAGTCAGTTGGAGTTCCTAGGACTTGAGATTATCCCAAAAGTAAAAAAACCTCAGAAAGGACAGATCAAAGTCATAGTGGCCATGGAATAGACTAAAAGTAGGCGCAACGTCCAAGTATTCCTTGGGAGAGTGGGATACTATCAGCAGTTTATCCCCCATTTAATACTAGGCTGCTCCACTCACCTACCTGTTGACCAAGGAGACAGAGTTTATGTGGCTTGGAGCATTAGCAGGATTTGTGTATTGAAATTTAGATTGGTAGAGGCACCAATCCTTGCATACTCAGACTTAAAGAATACGTTTTACCTGTATATCAACAATAGAGACATTGGGCTCAGAATGATACTCTCCTGATTAGATAAGAAGGGATGGACTACCCTATTGAGTACTAATCCAAAGTTTTTAGCCAGAGCAGAAGACTGCTTTAAAGTCACGGAAAGAGAGCGCTTGGCAGTGCAAGGGCAGTGAAGCACTTTTGACCATACTTGTACAAAGTAAATTTCAAAGTTGTGATGGATTACGCATTGCTACACAAGCTGCACAACATAAAGGATCCAGACGAACGCCTTTCTAAATGGTGTTGTATTTAGAAATTCATGCATTATCCAGCTGTGACAGATTAAAAATAAAATTTGACTTATCTAACTTTGGTTCACTTTAGTAATAAGCAATCTTATGGGATGTTGTAGTTATTAATGTTCAATAACTATTTCATGAGTTTGTTTCATTCAAATAATTAGGTTAATTCATTTTAAGATTGGATTTCAAGATTTTTGAATATTATCTTTAATGGGGATTGGTGAAGTGTTGACTGGACCTGAATTGTTGGTAGTTTTGATAGTAGAAATAATAATTAGCTATGTCAAATTTATTATATCTTATGTTAAAGTTATCTGCAATTAAGACACAAAAATAATTACAAATGAGACCTTGGATTTGCGGCTTTTCAGTTTCCATTAATTATATCTGACTTGATGACCTAAGATCATGAGCTTTGTTAGTCAAATAAGAATCAGTCTTAACTGTCAATTGAGTTAAAATCAAAATTAATACTAATTATTGGTATGAACAATTAAGGTATGTGCTATCATTTCTTGAGAGGAGCGATTTTTTAGCTTTTTTCAGACGTGTCAGAGGAGAAGCTGTCTCAAAGTAATTGTGCCATTGAGACACTGACCATGATGCCGTGCTGGGTTACAAAAGGACGCCTAATGTTTGTAGACCCTCTAAAACCTTCACGCAAACTGCTGGAAAAGAGTGTGCAAGTCAAGGTGTCATGGGTTCAGATGTGGTGAACATGAATTAATATAATTCTTACTAAAGATTATACAAAAACTTTTAGAAAAAGAAATTTTGTTAGTTTGGTATATACAAGATTTTTGTAATCAATACCTATCAGTTGTATTAACTTAAGACAATACTTTTGATCAGGAAGATCATGGCAGGAAGCCATTGTACAATTAAACGACGGGAGAATAAAGCCTTGAAGCCCTATATTTAAGGAGCTCATATCTTAATAACTATCACCATTTAGTCTATTTTACTCAAACAATAGGCGCTCTTAACTCTGACCTTAATCCCAGATGAATAAAAAATCATATGAACTAGGCAAAAATTCAACAGGGATGATCCCTGAAAATGAATTATAAGGAGTCAGATTGTTGGTTAAATTTTCAAAGATAACTTTCTTAATTAGATAAATTTAGGTTTGCAACTTAACAATTAGGGTTTTTACAGAGTTTTTGAAGCATTGACAATGCTTTATCTTGGCAGTAACTTGCAAGTAAGCCCTGTGATGGAAACTGCTATTAATGGGTAACTGCTCTAATTACCTAAGCGGGTGTCTATCTTAAAAAGGTTAATATCTGGGGTTGGATATAGATTTGGGAAACGCTATTTATAAATCCAAAACAGGAGAGGGTCTTAATCTATCCATAGGTGGATCTGACTAGGTGGTTGAAGCTTTCATCGTTTGAAACAACTCTGGAAGGTTAAGTTCATTGGCGATGAATTTCATTCCTATTGGGATGCCAACTAAAGAGTTGGGCACTGAATTACCAACTTAAACGCCTTATTTTATCTTAATAAAACAGAAATTTTGAAAGAAATCATTAGACAGTAATACAATTTTATTTTTTTTATTATAAAGATTTTAGGAATAGTTTCATTTATCTAGTTTGCCTTGTGCGCAACTCATGTCTAGGAGTTAAAGGGATAGATTCACTTATCCAAGTTGTTATCATGTACTCTTTTTTAAGATTTGAGTGGATAGTTTCCGCCTTTCCATAATGGTTCTAAGTTACCAGTAGAAAGGTTGTTATTACCTTTCTATATCATAGAACCTAAGTGAGTTAGATACAAGTGTCATAAAAATTTTAAAAGGATAGTTGTCTTTATAAAAGTATCCCTGTACCCTTATATTATTATCAGAAGCTCAAATAAAACTAAATTTGTGCTGTAAACCCTTTAAAAAATTTATATCTTTTGCTCAATACAGTGATAGTTTAACTTTAAAGCATAAAGCAATTCACAGTTATATGCGACATGTCTTATAATACTAAAATTTTATGAAATATGGACTGAACTGGAGATGGTGAATAAAATACTCTTTTTATTGGCATCAAAATCCAATATGACTAACTTGGAAGAACAAGTAATAAAAGCCAAGGGAGAAATAGAGCAGGTCATGATGTCAATAACAATCTATATGGAATATCACCTCCCTGAAGAGGAAGGAGACTGAAGCAATCAGGAACTTAATATTCTAGAGGGCTTCTTGTGAAGCAGACAAAGAGAAACCTTTCAGATCAGTACAATGCAACGCAAACTTTAAAGTGGTCACAAAACCCTTGAAAATCATAAGTGCTACTGCGCTCAGATGGATGCAGATTTAGCTGACAACTTAAATAAGGAAAGATCTGTTTAGAAATTACCACCCCAATAAATATTTCTTGAGCTTTTGCAGAAAATTTAAAGATGACTTGATAAATACCTCGGTGGTTAATAGTGTTATTGTCCAAATACTTCCTGTCACAGTAGTGACTAAAAAAAGTTCCAAAACTCTAAATTACCTATTTACAACGGGATAACGCCCTGACCTTCTTCCGTCTGTTACATATGACAATGTTAAAATATGGAGACCTAAAGAAAGTGGTAAACTTAATAAAATCTTTATACAGTGATTGTCAAACTTGTGTTGCCCCACCTAGATGGTGATAATTGGACATATGAAGACACCAAGGAGACGATCATTAACAAGTTTGGTTCCTCTGAACGGATGGCTAGCAACAAACAAGAGTTCATGAGTATACAGTTTAAAGAAATGAGGCTTTAGCTACTTTCTTTGATCATTTTTATCAGTAAGCGCAATTACTGACTGGTGCAAATTTTAGTCATACTTTGATTCTTATATCGCCTTATATATATGGCACTTTGGCCTTACAAAGATCTGCACCTAGTCATGGTGCTGGTGCAATCAACCAAAACTTCCACTTTTCATATGGTGGAGTATCTCAAGATGTTAGGATCAACTTTGAAACAATTAACTGAATCATTAAACCCATTTTTGTCATTAACAAACTAAATACTGTGTAATTTAACAAGCTAAAT
The DNA here is from genome assembly GCA_022478985.1 of Massospora cicadina. Classification (NCBI taxonomy): domain Eukaryota; kingdom Fungi; phylum Entomophthoromycota; class Entomophthoromycetes; order Entomophthorales; family Entomophthoraceae; genus Massospora; species Massospora cicadina. The sequence goes on from JAKSZP010000114.1 coordinate 61,174, forward strand.
AACGTTTTGGGATTTTTGCTACCTTTAAAGCCATCTAGATTACTATGGGCCGCCAGGGGATAATTCCTTATAGTGAGTAAATTATATCAGTTGACCCTGATTATGAGTCAATAATTTTTGGGATATTTTAGGTATTTCTCCATGATCAGATCCATTGAGGATTGAATCAGGTGAATGCTTAAGATCTCATTGGACGAGTTGCTGATGAAATGGGGCATCTGATAGTTGATCAATGATTAACTATCAGGTGTACCAATTGGGATCAGTCAGGTTTCATCACCAAATATTGGGAATTCAAGGAGCTAGTTGCAAGGCAAGTGATGATGCCTGCAACTAGAGAATCAATCAGTTGGTTCATGACCTCCCATAATGGGTAACAAATCCCTTTAACTAAGCAGGTCACTTGCCAAATAGGGTTGGTTCACTGGTATCGAGTGGAAAATATTAGGGACATGATTTCTGAATCTTTTCATTTTAGGTCTTGAGGATGTCCAACGAAGGAATCCTAAAAAGATGGGGAGACCATCACTGGTAATACAACAAAGGGAAATTTAATGCCAATGGCTGCCATTTCATGGATGAGGCGCCAACCAAGGTGTCTGAATTTCAGATGACCACATAGTCCAACCCTTTGACCAGATATGAGATTCAATAATTATGTTATAATCATAGAGGGTCGGCAATAGTGGCTGACTGATGAGAATATTGTTGGGTGGAATCCCTGATGATATTAGAGGTTGCCAACTATGAATTATTGTTGGGCATCCCCAATAATAATTGAGGCTGCTGACAGATATTAATATCATTGGGAATCATCCCTGATGCTAATTGAGGCTGCCAACAGATGAAAATTTCGTTGGGAATCATCCCTGATGACATTTGAGGCCGCAGATAGATAATAATTTTGTTGGTCATTATCCCCAATAAAAGTAAGCAATAATTTGATATTGGAATAAACACCAATAGTCAAATTATAGGGAATTGTTCAGAACGGAACATATTGGAGTCATAAGAGAATACTAAAACGTTCAAACGCCGGAGGAAAAATGGAATTATGATTGGTAAAAACAATTGGTTTCATGTACCTAATACCAATTGTTTGGACTGCCGAATGCTTGAGGATTATGCTGCCTAGAAAACCCAAGGCAACAGTACCCAACAATATTCAGTGCCTAACACTAAGGGTCAAAACCAGTATAGGAGCACAAATATTCTCATCAGACAGCTGAAAAGTTGTGTGCCAATTCTTAACTATAAAAACCCCAAATAACCTAATAAAATAAGAGTCAAACTGATATTAGCTTATTTGTTTAAACATTAGTTGTTTTAAAAATTACTCTTAGGAGAAGAGTGCAATGATCAAATATCCTTAGGTTGGAAATATCAAAATCTCTGCTTGGATCTGTGAAAAGGGAATAGGGAAAGTGTTCCCTAACACAATACCTTCAAGAGGAAGAAGCACAAATTAGCGTTGGACTTAATCTCAACATGGTTTTTTGGCAGCCAACTATAATAATAGTCTTCATACTATTACTGTCCCAGTCTATCAATATAATCAACGCCAGGATCCACGAATCTGTTCAGTTAAAATCCAGGGCTGAAAAGTGAGTAATAAAGCCCAAGATTTTAACATTGGTGCTCACTACAGGGGGTAGTTGAGTTGTCAAAAGCCAATTTAAAATAACGATGCCTTCTAAGGAAGAGCTTTGAAAGCTCTGGGCTGAACTTCAAGCTGTTAATGAGAATGTGCTCAATTCAGCATCTCAGGATGATGTTAGTACATTGGAGGAGCGTATGATCAAGATGGAGGAAATGCTTGAACAACTAGGAATAGTTAATAATGACTTATGCGTAAAAGTTGCCTCTAAAGCGGAAAGAGGGCGAACTTGTCAAGAAAATTTTATTAGAAAAAGCTGATTGGGAAGCGGATTGAGAACACATCTGACAGTTTCATGAAGAGATGATGAAAATGACCAAGTGTATTAAGGAGATGGAGAAACATCAATGTGATTGCAAATAATTTGAGGTGAATGATGCTGAAGTAAAAGCATGTGAGACGCCAAGCAATAAGACCTCTCCGCCCCAAAAGCATGCCTAAACCATTCGCTGGTGTGTCAGAAATGACTCCCGCAGTCACTCCTATGGCTTCTCGAGTAGCTGGGTCAGGATCTCCTATTAGCAGAATGACTGAGGAATTTCAAAATATGACAAAATTGCCCACCTTTCACCAGGATAACGCCTCAGCGTTCTTCCGCTTATTTGAGATGTCCATGTTCAGCCATGCGTACTGACAAAAAGCAGTAACCATAATGAACTGCCTTAGTATAGACTGCCAAAATCTGGTGCTTCCTCAACTCAATGGGGACGATTGGTTGTATGCGGAAGCTAAAGCCACCATTAGATTGGAGTTTGGAAGCCCTACTCAGATGGCGAATTGAAAACAAGAGTTCATGGGTATTCAATTCCTCAAAGATGAGACTCTGGTTTGTTTCGCCGACTGTTTTTACCAAGAAGCTCAGATCTTGGCAGGAGCAAATGTGTTAAGTGACTTTGACGCCTGCATAGCCATGCAGTCAGCACTTTGTCCCTACCGAGACTTGCATCAGATTATGGCAGCAGCACTAATAACCAAAAATAATGACCTCACAGATGGTGGACCATCTGAAGATGTTTGCATCAACTTTTGATGCACCCAATCAATCTTGTAACAAAATTCCAACTGAGGACGATCACACTTTGGTGGAATTAGAATATGATATTTTAGAAAATGTTGAAAATTCAAAAAAGTTGCTATTCAGAAGAATCAAGTCACACTGGGTAAAACCCCTGATAGATCCAAGTGGAAGAATAAATCGACTAGCCACTATTAGAAAGATGGAGTGATGTTGGGACCATCTAGTACTAAAGAAAGATAGATGGAGCGATGGGACAAATTGCCACCCAAAAATGGCAGAAGAAATTATGACGATTTGTAAGTGTTGTGATTCCTCAAGAGGAGGATGAAACTGCCCAAAATTTGGGAAAAGGCCTTGCAGTCTAGATGTTGAACTATCTAGCACTGCAAGAGAACCTGTTCCACCAGATATATATATTGAATAAAGCCGTTGGCAGTCCAGCTTGGGTTGCAACTGGGTCCACCATGAGAAGCCCCAAGGCGTTAGATGAGATCAGAATCTGAGGCAATTAATCCAGAGAATAGTGGATGAAGTCAGTTGAACTTAAATTTGTCGTCAATGAGAAAAATGTAAGAAATACCAATTTAGTATCTGATCCAAATGACTTTAGCAAACAAAAATGTTACCAAATTAATCTGTGCAAATAGTGGATCATTTATATATCTATCAGCAGATTTAATCAAACGTTTGAATTGGCGATTAAAGCTGAGAAATAGGACCCAATCTCGACAAATTGGGATAGAGAAGAACATATCCATTGACAAGAAATAGGATCAGATCCTGATGAATTTTGGATTGAGAAAACGCCATTCGAACTGTTATATGGGCAGAAAGCCACATTACTGCCAATATTGTATTCAGCAGTAGAGCCAGCTTTAGGGATGAGTGCCAAACATTACCTATCTTGAATGGCCAATATCTTGATTGAGTTACAATTTTTGGGCATTTAAAATGACAATGAAAAATTAAAAAAAGAAAATGAGTTGGATGCCTACAGATGGGGCCATTTGAAATTATCAAGTCAGCAAATGATGCCTATACAATTGAATATTGAAGATGGTCAAATTGGCAATAGGTCCACACAAAATACTTAAAGTATTGGGCTTAAGAAAAAAATAGATATAAAAAAAGAAAAGATGAAAATAATAAAAAATACATAAAAATATAAAAAAGCAAAAATACTAAAAAATGATTTTAATTTAAGCAGTGATGCATCTAACAAAATTCCCACCTACTGAGCGTGGAGGAAGGAATAGTAGCGGGCACAAGTCCTGAGCATTTTGCAGGATCAGAAAGGGCTGAAACTAGGTCTGCCGGAATATTCCCTATCATCAAAATGTTGAGACCCATCCTGGGGTTTGTACAGGTGGCAAGGGTGCCAACAACCCGTCCTGGGGTTTGTACATGTGGACCAGTTGATCTCTCACAACTGATGTGAAAATGGGATTAGAATGGCATGATGTCATGGGAACCGCGCTTGAGAAGAGGCAGCAATGGGTAGAATCAAGGATACAAAGTCATTGAACTGAGCATAACATATGGGCGTTGATTGCAGCCAGAGCTGCACTACGCTGAGGACTAGAAATATGAGAAACCAAATATGAGCTCCAGCTGAGTTGGCTTCTATTCCCAAGGGTTATATCTTCCATTGGATATCTGGTCAAGAAGGGGGATGTGTCAGAATTACAGATGACCACATAATTTAACCCTTTGACCAAATATGAGATTCAATGATTATGTTATAATCATAGAGGGCCAGCAATAGTGGCTGACTGATGAGAAAATTGTCAGGCGGAATACCTGATGATATTAGAGGTCGCCAACTATGAATTATTGTTGGGCATCCCCAATAATAATTGAGGCTGCTGACAGATAATAATATCATTGGGAATCATCCCTGATGCTAATTGAGGCTGCCAACAGATGAAAAGTTCGTTGGGAATCATCCCTGATGACATTTGAGGCCGCTGATAGATGATAATTTTGTTGGTCATTATCCCAATAAAAGTAAGCAATAATCTGATATTGGGATAATCCCCAATAGTTGAATTATAGGGAATCGTTCATAATGGAAAGGATTGGAGTCATAAGAGAATACCAAAGCGTTCAAACGCCGGAGGAAAAATGGAATTGTGATTGGTCAAAAAAATTGGTTTCATGTACCTAAAACCAATTGTTTGGACTGCTGAATGCCCAAGGATTATGCTGCCTAGAAAACCCAAGGCAATGGTACCCAACGAGATTTGGTGCTTAACACTAAGGGTTAAAACCAGTATAGGAGCACAAATATTCTCATCAGACAGCTGAAAAGTTTTGTGCCAATTCTAACTATAAAAACCCCAAATAACCTAATATATTAGAGTCAAACTGATATTAACTTTACTTGTTTAGACATTGGTTGTTTTATACATTACTCTTAGGAGAAGAGTGCAAGGATCAAAAATCCTTAGGTTGGCAATATCAAAATCTCCGCTTGGCTCTGTGAAAAGGGAATATGGAAAGTGTTCCCTACCAGAATATCTTTAAGAGGAAGAAGCACCAGTTTAGAGTTGGACTTTACTCTCAACGTGGCTTTTGGGCAGCCAACTATAATAATAGTCTTCATACAATTATTGCCCCAGCTTATGAAAATAATCAACCCAGGATCCACGAATCTGTGCATTTAAAATCCAGGGCTGAAAAGCGAGTAATAAAGCCCAAGATTTTAACACATGAATTGGGAGCCAAATTTCCTCTATTAATTTCCCTGATAATTCACTTTAATAAAAAAAGTATCATTTAGCAGAATTCATTTTGAGGAAATTATTGCTTGTGTGCTTTAATTGTGGACTCTTTAGTATATTAAAGAGTAAGGATTGAGGATCCTTAGAAGAGAAGATAAGCTGAGATGGGAATTGCTGCTGACTTCATGTTACCAAAGGAAAGGCCATAGACTAGGGATCTGAGCATGATATATTTAGGCTGATAAGAATATAAATCCCTACTTAAGAGATTAAGAGTATTTCGAGGAGAAATTCAGTTTGAGCGTTAATCAGAATTTATTAGATATTCAACTATGAATAATAGTCTTCATACTATTATCAATTAAATATAATCTATTATAAGACAACACAAAGTGTGCACACATTAAACCTGTGCAGTTAACCTCCTTGGAGCTACCAATCAGTGAAGAACCCAGGATTTTAACTTTTGGTGCTCAATTCAGGGGATAGTTGAGTAGGATATACCAATACAAGATGTCATACAACAATGAGTTAAGAAAACTCTGGACAGAGTTGGCAACTGTCAACAAGGACGCCTTGATTTCTTCAAATCATTGATAATTCACTTCCTTGGAGGAGAGAGCTACCAGGAATAAGTAAGGAGTCATAGATGTCTCTAATTTTGTTAATGAGTTGCTAGGAAGTAACATCAGGAAAGAAAAAGGAAGGAGATCTAGTTCAAGAAGTTTTGTTTTAATAACTGAACATGAAGCAGATCATGTTTGGTTATGGGCATTCAGCGCAGACATTTTAGTGTCTGATGAAGCAAGTCAAAGAGTTGAAGGCTCATAAATGTGAATGTGAGCCCTATGTAGCGACTGACGCCAAAGAAAGGACCCCAAGAACTCCAGTTGAGAAGTCAACTAACCCACAAAGTATGCTGACTGCATTCGCAGCCAAATTTGATGACTCCCAAAATCACTCCTCAAGTTAATCAAGTAACTGAACCAATAGTGGTGGCTAGAGAAACTTCAGAGAATTTTAGAGCTTCGCCAAAATTACCCACATTCTATCAGGATAGCACCCTTTAAGTTTTCCAATTGTTCAACATGTCAGTGTTTGGGCATGGCAATCATCAAAAAGCTTTGACGGTGATAAACTGTTTGGACAATAATTGTCAGAACTTAGTGGTACCCCATCTAAAGGGGGACGGCTGGTAATACTCGGAGGCTAAGGCGGTCATAATAAAAGAATTTGGAAGTCCCACGTGTATGTCAAAGCACAAACAGGAATTCATGGGAATATAATTTTCAGAAGGGTAAATCCTTAGCAAGTTTTGCCAATCAATTCTACCAAGAATTTCAGATTTTTGTCAGAGCAAAAGTACTGGACAATTTTGATGCATGAATCATATTACAAGAGGCCCTTTGGCCCTATTGCAATTTATATCAAATGATGTCATCTGTATCACAACTGAGATTAAACCTTTGCAGATGGTGGATCATTTGAAGATATTAGGAGCTACTTTCAATGCCCTTAGCAAAAGTTTTAAAACTGAGTCCAGTACGAAATTTAAATCCTATGAAGGGGACTGAGAGCTCTAAGGAATCCAATAGTCAAACTGTTCTGAAAATAACCTTAAGAGTTCAAGCAGATCAATAGCAAAGACAAATGCTTTTTTAAGTGCGGAGGAAAAGGACACTTTGCTGTTCAATGCAAGAAGCTTAAGGAACATATTAATGTGGTCCAGGCGAAAGAGTCCAGACCCACACAGGAGTTGAAAAAAGGGCTTGCGGTCTAGATGGGGAACAGTCTAGAGCTGCAGATAAACCTGTTCCCCCCAATATCTTTCATGAAGAAATTGACGTTAGTGATCTGTTTATTGATAATGTCACGCATGATCAACTGTATCAAGTGTTTAATTTGGATGTTACTGCATTAAACAGATCCAGAGCAAAGGGGATCAACCCTAAAATAATCAAGGAAGTTGCACAACCATATACAAAACTATTAGCAGATAAGATTCGAGCTGCAGAGAATTCAGAAGAATTGACTGAGGTCAAATTAGATGAGGCAAACTTGTCTATACCCCTTAGCACGATTAAGGAATCATTTATAATCTATTAGTGAAAAATTCACACCCTTTATTCTGTGAATAACGCCGCTATACACTCAGTAAATAAAATTTTACAATATTCCAAGTGTAAATATTGATATCATGGTTAATCAAGTATGAGTGTGGGCAATAGTTGACAGTGGAACGCCTATCAATGTTGTCTTAGCCAAGCTGGTGAAGAAGAAGAGAATCTCGCCCAATTTAGAGCTCAAGAAGAGTATGGGACAGCTGGGCCATATACCACCATCTCCTGTGGAGCATATATCACTTTGACACTCTGATTTGGATCTTTAGTGGTATCCGCCCCAGCAATAGCTTTGGCCAGCTAAAGCTACAATATTCTGATTGGGACGGAGTTTCTACAGAAGTACGGAGTTATATGTAACTTTGAAGATAATATGTTGACCATATTGGTTAAGACGTTACCATTGGTTTATCAGAAAGATGGGGAAGCTCCACTGACCAGGAGAAAAATTCATCAATATGATTTTTAATGACTCATTGTCCTGATTCATTAAAAATTGGTTGGGCGAAAAAGAAGAGAAATGCTGATAGAGTCCCGGAAAATTGGGGAATTCCATAGATAATCAAGAATTTGAGGACTAAACTGCCAGGATCACAGATCATAGTCAACACAGGATTGATAATGAAGATACACAAGCTGCTGTATGGAGAGATTGGAAGCCCCTGGAAGAAGTCTGGAGTAGAGCCTTGGGTGGCTCCTGGAATAATTATGCCGGGCCATGGAGAAATTCCAGTTTCCTGGAGAACTTGAGTGAAAAACAGATGAAGATTGAGAATAATCATATCATTGCATTTGTTCATTTAATCCTGATGGCGGAATTGAAAAATTCCACGAGTTTTGGGACCCTTGATGAGAGGGATTACCAGTAAGAGTGACCAAAAGTATAAATCTATTGGTCAATTGAGAGAAACTCACTGATATGATGGACAGACAGTAAGAGGAGGTACTCAATTTATCTGACAAGTATTGGGAATTATTCACCCAGGATGACCATGATTTGGGCATGTAAGGAATGTCGTTAACAAAGTTGACACTAGGGAAATTTGCCAATAAGGGTGAGACCAATTTAATGGTAGAAGGTGGCTGAAGCAGTAGTGGAAGAAGAGGTCAGTATACTAGTGAAGCATGTGCTTTTAGTTCTGTCATCAAGTCCCTGGGCGAGCCCTATACTGGTCATGAAGAAGAAGGACAGCTCTAATTGTGTTATTATCAATTGTCAGAAGCTGAATAAAATAACAAAGAAGGATTCATATCCACTACCACATATTGACAATGCATTAGATCTCTTAGGAGAAGCGAAGTACTTCTCCGTGATGTATCTTATATTGGGCTATTAGAAAATTAATTTTTAGTGAAAGACAGTAGAATTGCGTGATCATTACCGCGCAGCGGCTTTCATCTGACAAGGATTCCCTAAGGTCTATGTAATGCATCTGTGGCGTTCCACAGGGCCATGGACGCCATCTTAGATGACCTGAAGTTGTCATGCGTCCTGGTGTAATTGACGATATAAATGTTTTCAGTAGAACATTTACTGACCATTTACACCACTTGGAAGATTTTTTAAGAGACTTTCTGTGGCTAACCTGAAGATCAAGCTGAGGAAGTGTCACTTCTTTAAGAAAGATTTGGAATATCTGGGATTTGTTATCATTCTAATGGACTGCAGATGTAAACTCAGAAATATGAGGCCATAGAGCGATTGGCTGTTTTAAGAAGTGTCTGAGATATCCAAGTGTTCTTGTTATGTTCGATTACTACTGAAGATTCATACAGTATTTTATGAAATTTGTTGAGCCCCTTTTTCATTTGCCTAAGGATCTGAAGAAAGGATCCTTTTGGAATGAAGTAACCCATAGTTAATTAAATAAATTATGCACGTATTTTATAGATTCTCCAATATTAAAATATCCAAATTTCGATTGAGAATTTAAATACTATTATGATGCTTTATTACAGCAGTTGGCGCCATCCTGAGCCAAGTGGATGAACTCTGGGACAAACATTCAGTAGTGTATGTGAGCGGACACTATCAGCAGCCAAAAAGAATTACACCATTACTGAGCGTGAATGCCTTGTGGTAATTTATGCATGTAAATAGTTTTGGGTGTATATCATGGAATGCACTTTTAAGTGGTGGCGGACCAATCATTGCTGCGTTGGTTGCATAATTTGTGAGAACCTGAAGGATGACTGGCCCAATGGGCATTAAAGCTACAGGATTATGATTATGAGATAGTCTACCAGGTGGTCTTAGCATCAGAATATGGATGGCTTATTAAGGTCACTAATGGTCCAAGTGGTATACCAGCAAGTAGATGAACTAGTCCAGAGAATGGTCGAAGGAGAATTGTGAATGAACCCTGAGAAATACAAGATGCACTTTAGAAAGCGATGGAAAACACTTTGACCAAGGATGGACAAGTTTTCAAGATGATTAATATATAACAATTATTATTCCCAAGACCATTGGAATGAGCGGCAATCTTTCAATCTGCACATAAGGTTGTTGGGCATGGAGACCTGAGGAAGATGACCAATCACATTCACCAGAACTATTACCGGGAGTCTATCAACTACAATGCAGCATATTTCTGGCTTATTGTGTGGAATGCCAGTTGCAAAAGCCTCACAAGAACAATACTGTATATTTACTGGTCTTCTCTGAATTTGCCTGACATACGGTGTCCATAGACATGATGGGACATTAACCATGAGTACAGGGGGAGTCAAATATATCATAGTTATGATCTACCATCTGACTAGATGGGTCAAGATTAAGCCCTGGCGAAAGTGGACGCTATAAGCACTGCAAAGTTTATCCTAGATCAAGTCATATACTGCCATGGATGCCTGAAAGTCTTATTGAGTGACTATGTAACGAATTTTAAGCCTCATGTGATCCTAAGATTGAATGAAATAATGGGGATCTGAGGAGTCATGTCAGTACCCTACCAGCCAGAGACAAACAGACTGGTAGAGTGGGACAATGGAACGCTGGCTGTGACACTAAGGAGGCTGGTTGCAGGAAGAACTTCTATATGAGATCATACCACAGTTTGGTGACGTTTCATATAATATAAGTCATTAAATGGCAATGGGAAAAATGCCGTTTGAGTTACTATATGGAAGGAAGGCCGCGTTACCGCTGATTCTAAATTTGGTCGTGGAACCAACATTGAGGATGAGTGCTGAGCAGTACCTGATCTGATTGCTTAATATTCTTATCAAGATGCAATTGCAAGCATTTAATATAACCTCAAAGAAAAGGATCAATGCAAAACTGACAGATGAAAAGAACTAACTGGTCTTATCAGAATATCAGCTAGGTGAAAAAGTTGACTATTGTGATATGCATGATCATAAAAGAATAAACAAGCTAGATGTTTTATGGTTGAGTCCATTTGAGAGTATCACCAAAATGGCTATGGATGCCATTCCATCTAGAACCTCTTGGATGAAAGGATAGTTAATCAAGTACATGCTAAATATTTAATGCAGTGTATCAAAGAAAAAAATAATAAAAGGAGTGTTCCCAAAAAGCTGCTGAACCATCAAGATGGTTATGTCCTGATGATTTGGTTAAGTCCTAAAAAAGGACCACTGAACCAAAATAGATGGTTAAGTATAAAAGAAAAAGACCTCTTTACCTTAGAAAAACTGATAGGTCAAAGTATACTTCAGAACCAGTTTGGGAGAATAAATAAAAAGATGGACTGCTGAACTGAGCGAAGGTTTTATTTAACCAAGGCAAGCTGACCAGGGGACAGGCATTACCGAGTATTGTGGAAAATGAAGATAGATAAAATTGGGCACTCCGGGGTACTCAAGTTACCCCTGTTGCCAGCGGGACTGCCAGGTATGGGGGTGTTGGTGCGCTACTCTGAGGGGGTTTCCCCCACTATGGAGCAGGCGTGAAGGAAGGGGTCTGTGCGGAGGAACCAAAGTGGGAACCACAATTCTATGGGCGCCTGTTGCCTTGGCCTCATATATCCATAGAGCCAGGCTTGGAAGTGCTCCAATAAGTGGACGTGGAACCTGTTGATAACCCCATGGATGGTTGGGACCGTGCCCTTAATCGCATTTAAGGCAATGGTGTGGATTGTCCACATTGCAATGGGTATTATTAGGGAGTGGAGGGTAGATGGATTTGGTGACTCAATCTAGAGCGCGAGGAGGCTCCTTGATATAGAAAATTTCTGCTCGTTTTGGAGCTTAAGCAGGCGCGCGACTTCCTGCCATATGGCTTTGGTTGGGGCATGTTTCTAGGCGGTGATGTAGGGAGCTCTCTTCTCCACATACTTCAAATATTGCGTGGAGGGAATTGGAGCGGTCTGCCGTCCTATAGGTCCTTCTCAGACAGCACCAGGCGTTGGCTCTTACCCTCGGCTGTAGGAGTGGGTGGTGCGTCATTCTCCACACTGCCTTCTGTGTGGTTTTTTCGTAGGGGATGTCCAACGCATCTAAGTATTCAATTCTAGCAATGCTTGGGGTCATAGCAAGCATGTCTCTTTGGGGTGGTATTCTGGATTTCTTAATTTGAAGTGGGGGCTGGGTCGTCCCCTTCCCTGCACAGTGCCAGTGTTCTCTATGGTCCATCCCATGTGGCGGATGGTTTGGAGGATGCGTTTGAAGTGAGGGGGGGTTCCATGCAGGCCCGTTGCGGCAGGGTGTTTAGCAAGGTATGATAGTAGTCTGGGTGGGCTATATGGGTTGGTTAATTTGAGCGACTGTGTGAGGTTAGTACTTGCTGCCCTGGACCAGTGTTGTTGCGGGAGGTCTGGGGCAAGGACTTTCTTTATCCAGGTACCCAGGATGCGGTTGGCGTGGCTCTCAAAATATTAGTCCCATGCCTCCACTTGAGCGTGGCCAAAGAGTGTTTCCATCCATATGGGAGGATGGGATCTGGGCCACAGCCAGCCCTGGATGAGCGTGCGGATTAAAGTTATAAAGGTGGGTGAGAAGGTGATCGCGTGGGCAGGGTACCATAGTATTGAGAGGATGAGTGAGTTAGCAACTGTTACTTGCCCCATTAGTCCTGGGGATCTTTCTCTTGAGGGAGGCGACGCGGTTGGATACCTGCTGTAGTAGGTTGCTTTCCATTGTCTCATTGGCATATCCCCCTATTTCCAGCCATATCCCAAGGTGGCGGACAGGAGTGGTAGTTTGAGGTGATGTAAAGGGCAAGTTGAGTGGGTTTTTCCCATGTAAGGGGGTATGAAGTTCTGATGTTGTAGCCCAATTGTTAGTGTACTTGCCTAAGAGAATTATTTCTGTTTTCCTTTTGTTGAGCGATGCGTTGCTCACCATTGAGTATTCCTATAGGGTGCGTTCCAGCTGTTGAGCATCATTGTTGTTAGCTATACCTGCCATGTAGTCATCCGCAAAGGCCATTATCTTGACTGTTGGCTGCCCTTGTGCAGTTATGCCCATGAGGCGTGAGTCAGTTACGAGAAGTGGATTGAAACTGAAATTATACAGCAGTGGGCTGAGGGGGTCCCCTTTTTTGAGCCCTCTGTGTGGTGTGATCTTGTTAGTTTGGAATCCAGGGCCGCATACAGCCATGGTTGCTGATTCTGTAAGGAGTATCGCCTAGTTTATGAATCTGGGTGGGAGTTTGAAAGCGTATAGGCATTCCTTTAGGTATGGCTAACTAACGTGGTCATATGCCTTTTCCTGGTATAAGAAGACCAGAGCTCCAGTTGCTTTGGACTGGCATATGTTTGCAACAGGGTGTATATTGTTTCAGATTAAGCGCCCTGGTATAAACCCAAACTGGTTGGGTGACAGGACGTTGGAGGCTATTGCGCCTAATCTGGCTGCTAAAATTTTTGTCAAAATTTTTGTATCAATATTAGAAAGTGCAATTGGATGCCAGTTGGCCAGGTCCAACTTGTCACCCTTTTTATACAAGGTTATGACATATGATTCATGGCCACCAGGTAGGAGGCGTGTTTCCAGCAAGCACTGGTTCATAGATGCCAATAGGAGGGGGGCAATTTGCTGAAAATATTTTTTGTAAAATTTGTAGGGTATCCCATCAGGCCCTGGGCATTTCCTACGTGATGCACCGCGGATTGTATCCTAAAGTTCCTCCCATGTAATTAGATTTAGTGTATTGTAGTCTGGCGGTGAGCTTTGTATCCCAGCAGTTTTTATAAATCTTGTGATTTTTTGTGGGTCAGTTGGCATATCGCGATATAAGTTGGTGTAATAGCGGTGTACTTCTGCCTTGACCTCCTCAGGGTCAGTTGTCATGGTGCCGTTGGTCTTGCAGACCTGTGTGCATGTGGGCTGGTTTCTGCGGGAGTGGAATTGGCAGAAAAAGTATGTCAAATATGTTTCGCCTTCCTTTATTAACTTACTTTTGTTCAATACTTTGATTCTGTGTTGGTGCTCAAAGATGAGGGTGTTTAGTCAGGCGGATATTTCTGCCCATTTGCATCCCCAGTTGGGGCTATAACCGGATCTCAGGGTGTTTAGCATGAGGTGGTCCAGCTCCACCAAGGTACGCCTGATTGTGGCTGTGTTGGTGGCGTACTTCTGTGATGCGAGATGTCAGGTTTTGTTGATTAGTTCCTTTTTGAAAACTGCCCAGGTTACGAGGGATCTGAAGTGAATGGGGCTGTGAATTCTGGGTTTGTGGCCTTGTGTTCAACCCAGTCTAATATTTTGGTTAATTTATTGTTTTCTGGGTGTAGCTTTCTCCAGGGCGACACCTGTGTGTGGGTTTGGGTTGGCAATAGCTGCACCAAAACAAGTTGGTGGTCAGAAAAATGACTTTTTTGTTGTAAATTTGAAAATTCTTGATCATTGGGATTGCGGAATGAGGATGTGATTAATGCGGCTCATTGATATGAGTGCTCCCTCGCATATGTTGGTCCATGTCATGTGGGGAAGGAGTGGTGATCCGGGGGGAGGGCATCCTGTAGGCCAAGGGAAACCTTCATTGTGCGTAATTTGATGTGCCTCAGTGGGTATCCTCTTGGGTAGGCCATCAGTCCATGTTGGGGTTATCCCAGCAGTTATAGTCGCCCAACAGGATGATATTTGGTGGGAGGGTGAGTGTTGGAACGGTTTCTAGAAATTGTTTTCTCTCAGCTGCGTTGCACAGTGCATAGATGCTTCTATCAAGATTGTTTCCTCTTGGCATGTGATTGTTGCTACCAGGACGTGGCCATGAGGTATGAGAAGGAGTTTGTAATTTTTAATTATTTATTACTTCAGATGATCACCCCACAGTGAGACATCCATACCAATTGTTATGTGAGACCCTGGCTGACCATTATCCTTCTTCCCCTTGTAGACAGTGGGTTTCTTGGATGGCCAAGATGTCTACAAGGGGTTTTTGCAGGAAGTTCAGTTTTTTGGCTTGGGACGTTTGAGCCCTGGCTCTTGCGATGTTTAGCATCCCTATTGACACTGAGGTGCCCGCAGCGCCTCAGGAGTGGTTGGGAGGGCCCCTGGCCCTAACCCACCGCGGCTCATTTTGGCCATGCTCCACGTCTGTACTCCAACTCTCTCATCGACAATGTCAATTCCCTTGTTCTGACCTGATTTTTCACAGGAATTGCAGTTTTTGGAATTTGTGTCATCTTTTCTCGCTTGTGTCTCATGATGGTTCAATGCGGGGTGCTGATTGGGTTTGTAATTTTGGGGTTCAAATTTTGAGGATTGAGCGCTGCATTTTTGCCCATATTTCAGCTGAATCATTCCTCAAAATGTGCATGATTGATGTTGCTTGGTGACTCAGTCGAGTTGCTGTGAAAATTTTCAACCTGGGAATATTGTTCTGATTGGTTGGCTCAGTGTATATCCAAAATGTCCTCTTAAATTTGTCTGGTGTCAATGGATGATTCCGCATGTGCTGCCGCCTCAGCTGCTGCACGCTTGAAGGCTTTTTGTGCTGCTTTGCGTTGTTTATGTGTGACTGGGTCCATGATGGAGTAAAGTCCATCTTCACCTCAGCGAAATGGGTGGTGGCTGTCGGTCATTCTAACGAAGTTTTTGTTACTTTCGTCCATGGCTTCCTCACAGTAGTCTGCTTCCATTAAGCCCTCCTTCATGGGGCATGCGTGTTCCTTATGTCCCAATGAACCGCAGTGGTTGCATATAGGCGGTGCACGCTCTGGTGTAACTCAGAATGTGGATGACTGTCCCCCATCTGCAAAGTGAAAATCTGCTGTGCAGGGGATTCTTGATAAGTCATCTTCCACTTTGGGGAATGGGTTGATCACGGCAATAGCTTTGCCTGTGCACAGGGTTGGCATCAGGCAAAATCGTTGTAATTGAGTTGCGTAATTTCTCCATAGGCTATGAGCCCTTTGCGGAGCTCCTCCTCAATTACCTTACAAGAAAGGTTGGTAGGGAGCGAGTCAAAGGAGATGAACAAAGTTTTTGCTTTATTTCATCTGGTGTGCGCGGTGAACACTTTTTTTTTGCCCTCAGGAAGGGCAATTTTGACGCAGACTTTTGCTGCGGCATCTGCTTCTTCAGCTGTTTTAAAACCAATATTGATCCAGCTGCAGCTCATGTTGTTGGTGGCGACATATACCGCGTGGGGGAAAAGGGAGGGCTGTGCCTCGCATGTTTTCTCCCACAGGGTTGGGGACTCATCCCCAAGGAAGAGTTGGACCCTGTGTTTTACCTTTGAAAGGGGTTGGTTACATTGGATGTACATGTATTGATTTTATTTTATAGTAAATACCATAAGCCAGGATGGTGTCTGAGTTTGTGATTTCTTGGTGGCTTGGGTTCCTGGTCCCCCTCCAGGGCGTTTCTTGCCCTTGGGTGCACCATTTTGCGCACCTCTTGATGTGACGCTCGCCCAGGTTGTATTAGATTTATCATGAAATTCGCCCATCTCTCCTGTGTGATTATCAAATAAGTGCTGTTTGAATCGAATAGTAGTAACTAAAGTGATTTTATGGGAAAGAAAAGTGAACTGAGCGAAGATTATGTCCAATATAAAAAAAGTAGAAAAAAATAAAAGATTGATAAAACTATAGAAGAAAAAACACAATTAAACGCACAAAAAGAAGATATATTTTCATAAGTTTTTTTATTGGTTATCCTCAACTTGGGGATGATTATGCCTATGTCACCTCTTGGGTGAGGGAGGATGTATCACATTAAGAGTTAACAAACCATAAAAATATATGTAAGATTGAATGCTAGCAATGGCTAGACTTACTCAAAGCCAAGTTCATTAAGCAAAGGATGATCCCTGTGAGAATGTGACAAGGGGAAGAGAGATGGAAATATCTGTACTTGCTAAATTCAATACCCTGGATTGGTGAGGGAAGTAACAGAACAAGAAGAGGCAGTTGGCATATAACCTCAAGTAATCCCAATATGGCACAGGAGCTGGAATATTGGTCTTGAGTGTTTGCCAATGGGCTTTTGTCATGAACATTGGACATATGAGCCAGCTTTATGCAAGAGATACTAGGTGGGGGTTGCTGAATCATGCCCCTGATCAAAGCCATCAGGGGAAGGTACAGATGGGATGTGCCAGAAATGAGATAGTCATGCAGGGAGCAGACAGCATCCTGTAGATACAGATTAAGAGCTTCTTGGAAGCAAAGGCAGAATGAGCGATGGAAGCAGGGAGAGACTGGAAGCAACGTGGCCCAACTTCAGAGATCTTTGCCAGCAAAACAAAGAGCATAGGCTGCAACGTCTCAATCTAGGATGTTTCCAAGATTGGAGGGGTTCATAGCTATGTATAGAGCCTTGGTTAGGTGGGTCCTAAATTATGCATAGGGGAGTTTGAAACGATCACAGTTTCCAATGGTTATTTTGGTCTAA
The DNA here is from genome assembly GCA_022478985.1 of Massospora cicadina. Taxonomy (NCBI): domain Eukaryota; kingdom Fungi; phylum Entomophthoromycota; class Entomophthoromycetes; order Entomophthorales; family Entomophthoraceae; genus Massospora; species Massospora cicadina. The sequence goes on from JAKSZP010000114.1 coordinate 78,502, forward strand.
AGAACAGCTGGTTTGTAAAGCTGGCTGATTCAGAAAAGGAACTCCAGAAGCAAGTCAATCTGCAAGTAATGATCAATCAAGAGTGGAGGGCATTGCTTTATGAGGTTCATTGATGATTGTAGGAGTATCTGCAAAAGGAGCTGAATCCAGGAGAGTATCAAACTTATTTTGGGAATTGATGACAGAGGGAGGATTGGTTGCAAGTTTTTTGAAACAATCGCTAATCTGGTTTCAAAAAGGTTAGATACCATTTCTGGTAGTTCCACGGAAGGACTGGCTATGGGTAACTTGAGTGGGAGTATGAGTTTTAGGGGACCATAATAGAGATTTCGTTGTGCATATCAACTCATCAGTTGGAAGAGCCAAACATCTTTATCAGACATGCTGTCAAGTAGTTGCTGGTAGCTAGATTCCAATTTTTGACATATGAGCTAGATGAGAGGGTGGATGTCAAAAATTTTATAATAGTCAACATTATGCACTTCAGTATCAACCAATCTCTAATTTTGGAGAAAGTAATCTCAAAATTAATGAGATAAGCTCTTCAGAGAATAATTAAGAATAATATAAGCCAATAAGTTATTATGAGAAAAATAGTAAGAGTGAATATAAATGAGAATTATTATTTGTGCCACAAAATGAACATTGATGCCAATGACCTCCTGTCAAAGATGAGGAGGAAGATCAGGAAATTGAGATGTTGGACCAAGAATCCTGAATATTACAATGGGTCATATACCCTGACTGGGGGGAACCTGGAACCCAAAACTATTATTGTCATGAGTATATTGATCAGCCTGGAATGACAGAAGGTCATGGGGACCACGCTCTGAAGAGGCAGTAGTGAGGAGGAAGAGGAATAGAATTGTATGTCAAAGGTTGTCCTGAGCAGTGTTGAGTACCAACTGACCATACTCTGCTCGAACTAAAGAAGTATTCGACCTAGGTTCTGAAGCAGTATTCTATTGTCTTGATTTTATTTTTGCTGAGAATCTAAGCAAGAGGGGGATGAGTTAAGTTTTTTTTCTCACCTTTCCAGCCATCTATATTGCCATGGGTCACTAGGGGATAATTCCTTATATTGAGTGAATTGGATATTGGTTGACCCTGATTTTGGGCTAAAGATGTTCAAAGGATTTTAGGTAAATTTTCAGGATCAGATATGTCAGGGATTGATCTGGGTGAATGTTTAAAATCTCGTTGGGCGGTTTTGCTGATAAAACGGGGGCATCTGATAGTTGATTCATAATTAACTACCAAGTGTACCAATTGGGATTGGTCAGGTTTCATCACCAAACAAATGGGAATTTAAGGAGCAAGTTGCAAGTCGAGTGATACTGCTTGCAGCTAGATAATTGATCAATTGGTTTGCAACCTGTCATAATTGTTAACAAGTCCCTTTAACTAAGCAGGTTACTTGCCAAATATGGTTGGTTCGCTGGGATCAAGTGGAAAATGTTAAGGACACTTTTTCTGACTCTTTCCATTTTAGGTCTCAAGGATGTCCAACGAAGGAATCCTAAACAGATGAGGAGACCATCACTGGTAAGACAACAAAAGGAAATTTAATGGCAACGGCTGCTATAGCATTTGCTGAGGCGCCAACCAAGGATTGGGCGCCAAATTTCCTCTATAAATTCCCCTGATAATTCACTTTAATAAAAAAGTATTATTTAGCAGAATTCATTAATGTTCTTAGTTTTATTCATTTTAAGGAAATTATCGCTTGTGTTCTTTAATTGTGGACTCTTTAGTAGGATAAAGAGTAAGGATTGAGGATCCTTAGAAGAGAAGATGAGCTGAGATGGGAATTACTGCTGACTTTGTGCTACCAAAGGAAAGGCCATAGACTAGGTATCTGAGCGTGGATTAATTTAGGCGGTAAAAAAATATAATCTCCTACTGAAGACATCAAGAGTATTTAAAGGAGAAATACAGATTAGGCATTGGTCCAGAACGTGTTATCTAGCTTCTATGGATAATAGTCCTCATACTATTATCAATTGAATATCATCTTTTATCAGACAACGCAAAGCATGCACACAAAGAGCTGTGCAGTTAACCTTCTGGGAACTATCAATTGGTGAAGAAAGCCAGGATTTTAACATAAGGATTTACAGAACTGAGTAGCAATGGTGAAAAAACCTGAAAGGCTAAAATTGGACAGACAAATCTCAGAGCTGTTGTCATAAATGTGGTATAACTAGAAATTTTGTCGTTCAATGGTGGAGCAATTAAGCTAAAGAGAAATTAAATCTAGTTCATAATAAAGAGATTGATATGTTTAAGATTTGTTAAGACAATCAGTAGTCTATAGTATGGAGCAATCTAGTACTGCAACCACCCTGTTCCCCCTGATATTCTTAAAGATTTTAGATATTTTAAAATTATTTGCTGATGAAGATATACCTGATCCGCTCTATCAAGTTGTATTTTTGGATGCAAATGAGATTAATAGAGCAAAGATGAGGAGCTTTATCTCAGAGATCATGAAAGTGGTTACTTGAACTTATGCTTATGAGCTAATGAAAATGGTGAAAATCCAAAACGCAGAATTAAGACAAAGATTGATGATATAAAATTTTCTATTCCTATTAGTGCAATAAAAGAGTCATTTCCAAATTTTTCACCAAAATATTCATACTTTTGACTCAGTTTCAGATTCCAATATTCAGTAAACACTTTTTTGTAATACTATGAGTGTACATATGAAGATACTAGTTAAATGAGTAAAAGTACAAGAAATAATTGATAGTGTGCACCTATCAAAATTTTGGCTAAGTTGACCAAACAAATGAGGATCTCTGGATTTGGAGCAGAAGAAAAATATGGTACAACCATGACAAATACTAAAACTTTTTGTCAGGCATATAGTAAATTGATTCTTCAGTTCAGATCACTTGTGGTATCAGCGTGCACATAGAGTTATTTATGTAGAGTTACGAGATCCTCCTCAGAATTGAATTCATGAAATATTATGATAAAAATGGGAGTTAGAGGAAGATACTCAACTAGGTTGGGTAAACGTTGCCTTTGGTATATGTTGTGAATTTAATATGACTTGACGATAAGCCTATGGTCATCCAGAAAAATTTATGGAATCCGCTGGAATCAAACTGGTAACATTAATATAAGCGCTTTGAAATGAGGCGATATCAGATTGTTGATTTGATGACACCAATGAGATATGGCGAATTGGGTTACTAAGCCATGTAAGTAATATCATCCAAAATTGTTACAATATAAGCAGGATGAGATGAACAAGGAGAAGGAGCTTTTTTGAATAAAGAAGGGGAGATAAGAAGAAGAAAGAGAGAAAGAGTAAAGGTGAGCATGAGCAGTTAAGATCTGCTGTATTTATTATATTAAATAAAAGTAGTATAGTTGGGGCTATCGCCTCAAATTTTATATAAGTTTATTACGTTCACATGTGGGACCAACAATCCCCATATTGTTGGGCCGTTGCTCAGTGGGTTACACCTTGTGCAACTCGTTCAGCAGAATAAGCCATATCCACTAAAAGTTAACAGTATATTTCAAAAACGGGAAGCTCAACTGGCTAGGAAGAATAAGATTGCAAAATTAATTTTATAATGACAGCATTGTTCTAATCCAAGACAGTTTGTTGGTTGGAAAATTTTTAGAGATATCACTGCAGATCCTCAATAATTATGAAACAACATTGAGGGTGATAGTAGTTTATTATTTTACTAGGAATACAATAAGTAGTGAACATGTACTTAACTCTACTATTCCTGAACAATTATATGTAGAGTGTCGCCTAATGGAAGAATCAAGATTGGAGCTTCTGGTAGCACCAGGGCTATAATTATAGGCTTTAAGAAATTTGAGTTTTAGTGGCTGATCTGAGTTATGATTTGATGAAGATAAAAAAGAACCAAATTATCTCATATCTTTTAATCCTGATCACCATATTCACAAATAACATGATTTGGGACGTTAACTGATATAAAAGTGCTATAGGACGTTGCCAAAGATATCCCTGTACTAGTGGTTTGATAGCAACTTGCCAATTTATTGGAACAGCAGCAGAAGAAAGTACTTTGATTCATTAAAAAATATTAGATGATATTTACTTCTAGGACAATTTGACATAGGATGAGAGAAGAATCTTGTCCCATGAAGTCAATACTGTGAAATCTCTGCTGATATGAAGGTGACCAGTATTATGATCTAAAGCTGCTGTGGCAGTATTTACTGAGGACTTAAGTAAACTTGTTGAGCATGTGATCCTTTTGCCTTCCTCTAGTCAACAAGCCATTCCAAATTTAATAGTAAAAAGGATGGATAAAGCCAAAAGGTGATAAATTTATTTTAATTAAACAAAATCACTAAGAGGGATACATATCCCATAATGAGTATAGACAATGCGATCAATTTTATAAGAGAAAAAAATCTTTTGGCTATAGATCAAATATCTGGGTATTACTAGATAAAATTTACAAAAGAAGCTCAAGATAAATATCGGATAATCACTGAATAAAGTTATACCAGCTGACTAGAATGCAACAGGGATTATATAATGTAAAAGCTACATTTTAATGGGTAATAATCATCCTAATACTTAAGATTTCCTGTGCTTTAGTATATTTTTGTGATATAAGTTTTTTTCATTTATATGTTCAGTACTCTGCAAGTGGGCTTAAGAAACCGTAAGAGGGCTGATGAACATTGCTAATCTGCCTTTACTGGCTATAAATTCTTTATAAGTTTGCATTAGCTACTCTCAACTCATAATAGCTAGTCATTTCACCTTCAGTTGATTAGATACATTATTACCACCCGTTATGGCTCTTTCAATCCTCTAGCCATCTTGACCTGAGTGTTTTCAACACCCATCTAGTCATTTTGGCCTGAGCATCCCAGCATCTGTTCTAAAAATTCCAGTCTTTCAGATTTAAGCTTCCGTAGTTCCTTATTGCCAGCTAACATGTCAGGTAGGTCCTCACTAGAGTTCCTTGTAGCTCAAGTATTGGAGCGTTAGTCTGACCATTACATAGACGATTTATCTGGCATTTATACCTTAAAGACCTCCTTTACCTATTCTTACTCAAGTGTTTTATAAAGCTGTAAAGAAGAATAAAGTAGGTACTTGGAGTTTGAATTCATTAGAAATGGAAAATGGGTTATAGCTGATCAGCAACCACCAGTTGCCCACCTATCTAATTATCAAAGTGATAAAATATAATAGTTTTTCTTGTTCACTTTAACCTGGGTTATATTGCATCTAGGGGTAAGAAAAGCGTAACACATCTGTATGGCACAAACCTGAAAGGTTATTGGCATCAGACGCCAGAAACATGAAATATTATTAATGTTAATATTCTCAGTATTAATTGCTGTCAACCATAAATTAACTATCCTTTGATCACCCTTTATTAAATCTTAGTAAACAGTTAATACATTTATCCTTATCATTCATTGCTGGTAATATTAACAAATTTCAAATACTGAATTACTATTTTTTCCCCAGCCTTAATTGCCAGTAAATCAGAATACTAAAAACCTATTGGCGATTTGGCCCAATAGATAAAAATTATTGGACATTAAAAAGCAAACTAGAACTAAATTCAAAGAGATTAATCAGGAATTATCACTAAATTTAAAGCAGATTTAATTAAGTGATTTTGTCAGTAAGAGTGCTTGATGTAATTAAAACACAACCGCTGGAAGTTATTAGATAGATAAAAGTTGAAACCCCTTAAAATAGATTAATCAATTGTCAACTGGCCCAATTATCAAACACTAATTTCAGCATAAAAGAAACATAACCTGGTCAACATTTTAACATATTCCCAGATTAACATGAATACGTTTTTTAAAATAGCACCTACACCAGAAGCTAAGCTTTATATGATTTCATATCGTTGTTCATTGACAATAGACAGAGAGGTCATTTGTTACAAACCACTCCTCCAAAAGTGTCATAAACAAAAAGTGTGCCAGACTTTGTTGCCGCAGAAATTGATATCACTCAACAAACTGATAATGGCAAACAGAAAGAATCATCCAAATTTAATGACAAAAATATGCAAACAGAGATGTGAAAGTTGACAGTGGTGCCCTATACCAGAGAATTTGATGGCGGAGTATAATGGAACTGTCAGAATTCAGTGTGAGAAAAATGATGCATTTAAACCAACCCTAAAAAGCTGTCATTTTGCCTCTGGATAGTCAAGAAGCACACTAATAGAGTCCCAGACATGAACACCTTTGTTGTGAATTCAGCCATTCACATGTTCAGTACTCTGCTAATGTGCCAGGTCAACAATATGAAGACTTCTGACCCTTGCTATTTTGCCTTCACTGGCTTGTTTATACTATAATTTTGCAGCAGTAACATTACAACTCAGCATAGATCGCCACTTCACCCTTAGTTAACTAAGTTCATCTTTAGCGCCCTGATATGGCACTTGCAACACATTTATCCATCTCAAGCTGATTGCTCCAACACCCAACTAGTCATTTTAGCCTGGGCAGCCCAGCATCTGTCATAATCTACCAATCTGTCAGGGATAATCTAAATTAGTTCCTCATTGTAAGCTAAACAACCATGTAAGTATGCTCTATTTCCTTGTAGCTCCAAGTATTTGAGTGGTAGCGCCAACCACTCCCTATATTCTTCACCTGGCATCTTTACCTCAAATCCTTTTCATATATTTTTAAACTCAAGTGTTTTGAAAACTTTTGTAGCAGATACAAGTAGGTATTTGAAGGCGATTTTATTAGATGTAAGAGGTGGGGTTTTTATAGCTAGTCTGCAGCCTTAAGTTGCCCACCTATCTAATCATCTCAGTGATAGCTTATAAAAGCTTTTCTTGTTCACTTTAATCTGGAGCTTTATTGGATTTAGGATAGAAAAAACTTAATATCTGCAATGCAACAACCTTAAAAGTCCTTGTCTTCATAATCCAGATACTCGAAATATTTCCTTGTGAAAATTCTAAGAATTGAATGCTGGCAATTATAATTAAATATACTCAGCATCATCTGCGGTAAATCTTTATAGATACTTAGTATATAATTATCTGGTATTAGTCGCTGGTAATCCTAGCAAAATTAAACGGACTGTATTATTAATTTATCCTCATCCTTAATCATTTGGAAATTGGAATACTAAAAATATATGGTGATTTGGCCCAATTCTTCTAGATCTACTGGACACTGAAAGACCTAACTTTGACTGAATCAAAGAGCTGAAGCAGGGCTGATCACCAAATTTCAAATCAGGTTGAATTAAACAAATAATATCAAGATATGCTGGAGTATTTAATACACACCCGTGGAATTCATAAGAGTAATAAATGTTGAAACCCATGAAGTAGATGAATCAATCAGCTACTGTGCCCAGATAAATCACTGATTTCAACATTAAAAAAACTAAAATCTGGGTAACATTACAGCAGACATCAACGTTTTCAGCTGGACACTCACCATCCACTTACAACATTTGGAGGAAGTTTTCAAACGCCTGGTGACATAAAATTTTAAAATCAAACCATTAAAGGGCCAACAGTTCAAGAAAGCGCTTAAAAATCCGAGTTTTGTGATTAACTCAGATGTATTGCAACCTCAACAGCATAAAATACTGGCTACTGAATGGATGTCAGCCCTGAAGAGTGTTTGAGATTTAAAATTATCCCTTCAGATGGTTGGCAACTATTTCCAATTATTTAAAGAATTCTCAGTATTCAAACCATTACTTTATCTATTAAGGATCCTAAAAAAGGATTTGTATGGAATTAAAGGAACCATAATTTGTTGTTAAGTTCTGGAAAGGTCTGATGTACATTCTACTTTTGAATTTATTAGATTTTGTCAGGTTTTATAATTCAACTGGGCGCCTCATTAATGGCAATTAGTGCAATTAACTAAGTTAATGAATCTGTGAGTGAGTATCCATTGGCTTATGTGAGTTGAATAAGAACACTGTCTAAAAAAATTACATTGACAGAGCAAAAAGCCTCGCGTGATATATTACTGTAAACAATTTTTAGTGTATATTCATTGGGCACACTTAAAATAATCTCTACTCTGTTTGCACAATCTTAAAGTCCTAGAGGGCAATTGGTTCACTGGGCTATAAAGTTATAAGATTATATATTTAAAAATGGTAAAAAGGGTGGGAGCAGCCCATCAAAATGTATATGGGCTAACTAGGTTACTTGCCATTCACGTTGTGTATCAAACAAGGATAAATAATCACAAAAAGTGATCAAAGGATAAAACAGGGATGAACCTCAGGAATCAGAAAGCGCTGAAAAAGGCCTTAGAGAACACGGATAAGAAATTAAGGAAAATTGTATAAATTAGATGATTGAAAGAGATATTCATTTCCTAAACCATTAGAATGTTACACAATTAGACAAGTAGCACACAAGGTCATAGGGCATGGCAGCCTGTTAAATCAATGGATTGCCTTTGCCATTATTATTGCTAGGAATTAATAAATTATAAAGTGGCGGATTATTTGGCCAGTTGTGTGGAATGTAAACTCAACAAGCCTCACATAAATTCGATGTGCTATTGGCTAGTGCGCCCATGGTTTACATGGCACATGGTGTCAATTGACATAATGAGACCTGTTTAATTTTACATCCTTTATATTAGGACTCTACAAGTGTTCTAGGCCAACAGTATAATGACTCTTGACCCTTTCCAATTTTACTATACAGGTTACCTTTCACTAAAATCCAACGTTTTATTCTTTACATACTCAGCAAACAAACAATGTCACCTTGGGCCGATTAACTCCTCTGGGAGGCAAAAAGCAAGCCCTACACCCACCTAAGTGATTCTTACCTCTGTCATATCTATCCACTAAAGATTAATCCTTGTTAGTTTCTTGTAGTGGTGGCCAGTTGGGCAATTATGTGCAGGGCTTTCTTGAAGCTACAGGTAATGGTGTTGGGAGCACTTACCACTCCCTAATTGAAATCACCGCACCTAACCTTGGGGATCTTCAGACAGGCTTACAGACACATCAAAAAGACTAGTCATATAAGGCATGCGAGTGAAAGACTTTATAAAAGGAAAACCAAGGTATTTATACCTAGGCTTCTTCCAAGAAATCTCATGCCTGACTATCAATAATTAAAAGCACATATTACCAGCAAACCAACCCTACCATCAGCTTTCTCTGCTGGCAACCATTCCCTTGAAATCTTCATGATTGAGTGTAAAATATTAATTTGATTAATCCTTGACATTGATCACTAGCTAATTATAGTACTTTCGTGATCTAAATTAATAAGTATCCTCAGACTTAATTGCCAGTAATTCTTGAAACATAGGCGATAATATGGCAAATTAAATAATCAACTATTTGAAACTTTAGCATTGAAGCCAGCAATATGTTATCCTTGACGTCAGTCACCAGTAAATCCCATAATCTTAATATGATTATACTTGGCGTCAGTTGCCACTAAGCACAAACTCCTATGCATCAAATGTCAATTAAAGCTTTGCCCAGTAAAGCCCTCTGCATTTTATTTGCCAGCAATTAGTTTTGGTTTATCCTTAGCATTGATTCACAAAAAAGCCTTAATAAATTAGAAAGATAAACTTATCAATTATCCACAGCTTCTGTCGCTAGTAATCAAGATACTTGTAGCTACAAGGATTGTCCCTGATACCTTAGAAATGATTGATACCTCAAAATAGCTTAACCCAATTGAAGAAGGGGAGCACAAATTGTAACATAACATTATATATAACTATATTGTAGAAAAAGCTCAACTTGAGAAAATGAAGAAAACAACTCACTAACCCAATAATATTAAAAATATCATTGAGACCATTTAAATAATCAGCAGCCGTTCAAATTAACTGAATTCCTATTCTTTGAAACTATGGGAGGAATTCATCCTGGTTAAAAGATAAACAGAACCAATCAGTGCCAGTATTGGGGAGTTAAGTTTATAATTGTTGTAAATGATCATATGAAAAGATTGGTTGAACCCAAAGCCTTAAGTCAAGTGGATGCAACAAGTACTTGGATTTTTCGTCCTAGACCAAAAAGTACTGGTATGGATGTCTGTAAGTGTTACTCAGTGACAATGAGATTGATTTTACCTCCTATGTGAAACAAGACTAAATTGAACTAATGTGGATCAGAGGAGTGGTATCCATTCCTTACCAACTGGAAAAAAGTAGTGTCAAGGGACTAGCGGATTCTGTTGTATTCCCCAACATGTGGCTGGTGACGTAGCATAACTCTCAGGGTTTTCAGGGTCATTGATTTGGCTGTTGTCATTGACCATCCTGAGTGTTAACTTATAAAGCCCACTGTAAGAAGTCATAAAACTTAAAAAATCCATTGTAGTTAGTCCTTAATCTAATACTTTATTGTGATGCGAGCTGAAGGTGTTTATACCTGTTTCTAGGCATATTTCAGTGCCTTTAATGTTCTAGGAGAATCAACTGAACTTAAGATGAAAATGAATATTTATCAAATGGGGAATTACCATTTTAACAAATATTATGAATTAAGCCAATCAACACTCCCCCTACTCAAATTTATATATTGGTAAAGTTTGAGACGGTTGCCATTGATGGTTGACTGGTATGGCAAACCATTAGGGGTTTAAAGGTTGTAGCTTCCATAGGGGAGTATTTTGGTACCTAAATGGAACTTTGAGATGTAGGTGGGTTTTCTTGGAGCTAGAAAACATAAGTACATTTTGATACAGGAGGACTAGGTCTCCTACCTAAAAAACCTGGAGGGTTTTGAGGTGGTTATCATAGTTGGTCTTTATTTGATGGGCATGATCTTTACCTAATTCTCCTTTTCAGACAGTTTCAAGTAGTGAGTTGATGGGAAATGGTTTCTGAATTGCTTAGCCAACGAAAGGGCTGAACTTTTATTTCAGACATTAGTTCATATGGCTTACGCTTGTTAGTACTGAGGATTTTGGTTTAGTATGCCTAAAGGACGGTGGGTAAGCGTTCAGGCCATTTATCAGGGTTGTCTGTGATGCTTCGTTCCAGGGCATGAATTATTGTTTGATTCATCCGCTCAGTTAGGCCATTACACTTAGGGTTGTGTGTTTTTTCATTGAGTGCTGAGTGCATACCTGGGCTAACATTTCCTAAGTTAATTTATTGTTTAAATTTGATCCCTGGTCCATTAAGATAAGCGAGGTGGTCCACAGATAATAAATTTCTCTTCACATAGGGACTGGATTGTGGTGGTTGCATCAACTCGGAAGACTGCTTTGGCAAAAGTCTAATGGCTTAAGTATTCAGTGGCTACTAAAATATACTTTGATCCATCAGTGGCAACTCTTAAAGGTCCCATAAAGTTGAGGCCCCAATCTCAAAATAGCCCAGGTGTTGCTATAGGGCTCAGGGGTTTCTGGGCACCTGGCGACTTAACAAAGACTTGGCAGTCATGACATGTTTATACATAATTACTGACTTCAGTGTAAGCATTTGGCCACCAAAAACAGCGAAGAGTCTCAACCAGGTGGCTTGTGCTCCAAAATGTCCGGCGTCATTGTAGCTTCCTTTATCCTCTTCATGCATTAATTTCTTGGAAGCACCTGGGCTACTGATCCTTAAGTGCATACATTTAGGTGCCCTTCAAAATATTAGAAATTTTGACCAACGTTTTATGAACAATGATATATCCTGGATATAACTTGACACAGCAAAATCTTATAGAAACTTCCTTATCTGCAGGAGATCCTTCTCAAAATCGATCTCCCCCATATGGAAGATTGCTGGTCCCGCTGTGTTATCATGAATTCGTGATAACCCATCTTCTACCGCGTTGAGCCATCCAGGGAGGCACATGAAATTTCAAATTAAACTTCATTAGCTCGTATATCTAGCGTACTTGGCATTCATCTGGGATGGGATTATTTAGCAGGAAACTTACTGCTGAGATGTCACGTTATTCTGTGAACCACCAGTCCAACAGATAATTCCAAAATTTATGAAGAGCAAACACCACCTCCATAGCCTATTACTCATATGTTTATTAGCTGTATTCTGCTGGGGCAAATTTATTGGAGATGAATTTGACATGTTGGTAATTATTTCCTCGTAACTGTGTAGCACAGACCCAATGACTGAATCACTGGCTTGTGTGAACACCTGAAATTCTTCATTGAAGTTGGGGAAGAACAGGATAGGAGCTTGAACTAATGCATTTCTCAGGCTGAAAAAACTCTGGTGGACAGGATTACTGAAGTCACAAGGAGTTCCCTTCTTCTGAATTCGATACAATGGGGCCGCTACCTTGCTGAAGTTTGGAGTAATTGCCCAATAGTAGTTGACAGTTCCCAAAAAACTCAGGAGTTCAGCTGCCTTATTTTGGGATGGGAAAAGTAAAAATGGTTTCTAAGTTAAAGGGAGCCAGTGCGTTTCCCTTCTAATGATTATGTGCCCTAGTAGCTTCATCTCTCTAGTGCATAGTATCAGCTTTGACTCATCAATGTCAAGGTTTCTTCCTTAATATGACAAAGTACCGCTCCTAGATCCTGCAGGTGTTAATTGAAATCAGTTGAATAGACGATGATATCATCAAGGTAGACAGTGACGAACCATTTTCTCAAGCCACGAATATAATTCATCCATAATCTTTTGGAAGGTTCTAGGAGCTCCAGTTAGTCCAAGGGCCATTTGAGCGTGAATGCATTGTCCAAATTTGGTTTCAATCGTGTTTTGTAAATTAGATTCTTCCTCCATTGCCAGTTAATAGTATCTAGAGAACAAATTGATTTTGGTGAGGTACTATGCGCCTCCCATGGTATTAAAGGTGTCTGTGATTAGTGGCATTAGGTATGCTTTATCTTTTTTACTCGGTTTAGAAGAATGTAATCAACACATAAGCGTATTTTTCCATTCCTTTTGGGGACAACTACAACAGAGAACGCTCATGGTGATTGAGAGGGGCGAATGAGGCCACTGGCTAGCCTTTCTTGATCTCTGCTTCAGCAACTTTTCTCGAGCTTGCAGCAGGCAATAGGATCATCAAGCAATGGGTTTAGTATCACCAACGTCAATCTGGTGTAAACCCAAGGTTGAGAGGGGAACGTCATCACCATTGTGGCAGAAAAGCATCTCAAATTGTCTGAGTAGTTTTGATAAATTCGCCTTATTCTGATTCTCCAAGTGGGTTAGGGGAATTGATTTTTGTTAACTCATCAAATCAGTAGGTAGACAATTGCGCAGGGGTGTCAGATGGCCTCCCTGGGTTGGAATATATAACGGTCAGTGGCTAAATTCCTTTTTCTCTCTGCATAAACCATTGTTCTGATTAAAGTTGGCATGTATTCTTAACTCCTTTAGGTCCTGTTGGGAGAGCAACAACTGAAAGTGGTTATGATCAAAAACTACTGCGTCATTATTGTGGATTTTGCCTACTATCTCCACATATTGGACAAATACTTTACCACAACAAGCTTGTTGAGTTACCCCAACCATCAGGAAAACCATGTCGCTCTGAAGGATAACATCATATCCAATGTACAGAAGGAACTTCTTTGTCACAATATATGCTGAAGAGCCTGTATCAAGGAGAGTGGGCACTGAATATCAAAGAGGAACCCCATGGTGCGGGGTGCTCCTTTATTGGTGAGTAGGGAATACTGTTTTTGGCCTCCATTTTGAAGTTGGGTTAGACCATTGCTTGATGAAGTCTTTCCATAGTGCTGGGTTATACTTGTGCAAGTCCCCAAGGGGTATTGGGATAGTTTTTCTTCTAAAACCTTTGTAGCTGAGACCCCTTTAGGTCAGTATGATACTGTATTAGGAGCTGGCACCATAGGCTGTTGTGGTACACAAAATATAGTGAAAGTTGTTTTCTTCACTACTGGATGGGCTTTTGTAGGGACAACTGCTGTATTACTTGGGTAGTGTTGGGGCTGCGGGTTTTCCATAGCCTTCTTGGAAAATTTGGGTAATTAAGTGGTATTATCATGTTTTACTGGGCTCATAATACTCTACCATAGGTACTCCTTGTGGTTCATTGAGTTCTTTCTGCAAATTTTCAAAAGGTCACGATTCACAAGCTTTTTGTTAGGTCATATTTATTGTGGCAAGCTAATTCATCTTGTTTTTGTTTTTCAGCAGCATAAATTTCTGCAAGCAGGAGTTTTTGGGCTTTTTTCTGTTTCAGAATTTGCTGATAAGTACTCGATTTGTCAGGGGGGCTAAGACTCTCCTAGTGTTGGCCCAACATATAATAGCTTGTATTGCATTGTCCCCATCCCATAGTAGAGATTTGGTGGTGGAGCTGTATAGGGATAGGGATACGGCAGATAGGTCCCACTGGCGCTCCCCCATAAGGCATTGGTTGTGGATTAGGGTACTCATAGGGTATGGAGATGGAAAAATTAGCCTGCCCAGGAGCTGGAGGTGCATTATGATTTCTTTGACTAAATCTGGTAGGACACCTTCCATCTAAATGAACCACTTTACACTTCCAGCAGGGTTTCTGCACTGTCTGAAATGATGCCCAGGCTCATTACAACTGTGACAGCAAAGGTCGTTTCATAGGGACGTCCTTGAACTAGCATAGTGAGCTGTTGTACTTGCTCTGAGAGGGCATTCATCTGTGTGGTAAACTCAGAGGGAGGGATGATATGCTGGAACTTATTGATATCCTCACCCTCAAATTCTTACTCCTCTAGCTCCAGCCTTCTGGATTTTGTTTTGTAGGTCAATGGCTGTCTAGGAGAGCATACTGGCGGCAGACAAATGGCATGGTCAGCACATGAAGTTTGAGCAACAAGGACATCATTTAGGTATGACTCTTCTAAGGTAACAATAGACCATTCCAATAATTGTTGGTCCATATCATCTCAGCGTCAGGTGCCAGACTGATGCTATTGTCCAAGTAGATCTTCAGATTTGTCCAGAAAATGGTTGATGCTATCATAATACTTCAGGCACATGCGCCAGAACTTCTCTCAAAGTTGAGTGGTAATATACCTGAAACTTGGCATGGGCGCACTCCTGCCACTCATCCCAGGTGTTACATGGAGATTGGAACTTTGCCACCTCCTTGCCACACCTGTTAGAAATCAGGGCACCTCGCAGAGTCATTGGCGGTCACTCATATCATAGTCATCTCCTCAAGAGTTATAGGCTTCAACACTAATCTTTTGGACTATTTTCAAATTTATCTAGGGTTTGCCTTGTTTAGAGTCTCATTAATGTCAGGGTCGCAGCCTGGTTCTGGAAGGTATTTGCAGGTTCCTTGGCAGGATCAACAATTATTAGGGAACTAGGGGATTCTGCTGTATTCCCTGATGAGTGGCTGGTGGCGTAGCGTAACTCTCAGGATTCTCATGGTCATCAATTTTGGTAGTTGTCATCAGTCATCTTGGGTGTTTGTGACTAAAAACTCCCATAAAAGGTATCTCTTGAAACTTAAAGATATTAAGCACAATATAAAGTTAAGCTCTAGAATCTGATTCTTTTTTGTGATAAGAACCAAAGGTATTCATATTTGTTTCTAAGGAAATTTCAGTAACTAGAATGTTCTAAAGATTCAACTGAACTCAAGATAAAAATGATTATTCATTGAATGGGGAACTACTATTCCAATGATTATTATGATATTTTAACCCGTTTGACAGTAGAAAGGGGCAATTATACCCTATAAGTGATGCTAAAAAATTTATGGGTAAACATCCGCTTGGGATCTTACCTAAGGTCAGTAACCTAAACATATAATATCAGTCAACTTATGGCAACCAGATAAAGGCTGGTTAAACTTGAGTGTGGACGAAGAGCTTCATTGCCGCCCATTTTATATTCAGCAGTAGAAACAGTTTCATCAAAGCTCCCTTTACAAAAATTTAGCTCAACTGTCCTGTTTATCATAATTTTGCAATCTCAAGCATTCATTACAACACTGAACAAAAGAATTAAACAAAAAACAAGATGATTTTAACTGACTAGAGCTCAATAAATACCATTTGGTTGATAGGATAGCCTTTTGTGTTAACCATGGACTAGGATAAAGAAATAAGTTCAATGACCTATGGTTAGGTCTATTCAAATAGTTGCCAAGTCATTGCAGATGCCTATATAGTAGTTACATTGCTAATGGTCATTTCTTGAATAGAGTACTTAAAAATACTCAAAGTAATGAATAAGAAAATGATAAATATTAGTACAACATAAAGATATAAAAAAGAGATAAGAAACATAAGGTATATATATAGATCATATATACTTATAGGGGGAGTCTTTAATAAAATAAAGAATATAAAATATATATACATGGGCTTTTCTTTCTTGTAACAATCTCTTTAGTTACTACGATTCAATTTGAACAGCAAATTTGGATAATCACACACAGGAAAGATGGGCGACTTTAATAACAAAAATAACACAACATGGGCGAGCGTCGCAGCAAGCGGTGCGCTTAATGGTGCAACTAAGGGCAAAATAGCCCTGGAGGGGGACCAGGAACCCAAGCCTTAAAAAAATCGCAGACTCAGAAACCGTCTGGGTTTTCAGTATTTACTGTAAAGCACGCGCAATACATGTACATTCAATTCAACCAACCTTTGTCAAAGGTGGAACACGGGATCAGACTCTTCCTTGGGGATAAGTCACCGACCCTGTGGGAGAAAACATGTGAGGCACAGCCCTCACTTTTCCCTCAGGTGGTGTACATAGCCACCAACAACATGAGCTGCAGCTGGATTGATATTGGTTTTAAAACAGCTGATGAAGCCGATGCCACAGCAAAATCTGCGTGGAAATTGCCCTCCATGAGGGCAAAAATTGTGCGCACCGTGTGCACCAGATGGAACAAAGCGAAAACTTTGTTCATCTCCTTTGACTCGCTCCTCACCAATCTTCCTCATAAGGTAATTGAGGAGGAGCTCCGTAAAGGTCTTGTGGCCTATGGAGAAATCCAACAACTTGAATTACAGCGATTTCGCTTAATGCCTGACCTGTGCACAGGCAAAGCTATCGCTGTAAGCAACCCCTTCCCAGAAGTGGAAGAGGATTTATCCAGAATTCCCATGCAGCAGAATTTCACTTCGCAGATGGGGGCCAGTCAGCTGCATTCTGAGTTACACCAGAATGCGCACCACCCATTTGCAACCACTGTGGCTCACTGGGCCACAAGGAACATGTAAGCCTGTAAAAGAGGGCTTAATGGAAAATGATTTTTGTGAAGAAGCTATGGATGAAGATAATGAAAACTTCGCCAAAATAACTGATGGCCACCACCCATTCCGCTGGGGTGAAGATGGACTATACTCCATCGTGGACCCAGTTACAAGTAAACAGCGTAAAGTAGCACAAAAAGCCCGCAAGAGAGCAGCGGCTGAAGCGGCGGCACATGCGGAATCCGCCATTAACCACGGACAAATTCAGGAGGATATTTCAGATATTCACCAAACCAACCAATCAGAACAATATGCCCAGGTCAAAAATTTTCACAGTAACCAGACTGAGCCACAAAGCGTCATCAGTCATGCACATACTGAGGTACAATGCAACCGCAATTTGGGTGAAAATGCGGTGCACAATGCAACAAAGTTGAACCTTAAAAATATAAAATTTCATCAACAACCCGCATCAAATCAACATGAGACTTGTGCAGGAAAAGTTGACGCAAATGCAAAACTGCAATTCCCTTGAATCATTGGGTCAGATCAAGGGAACCAACAATGGCAGTGAAAGAGTTGGAGTACAGATGCAGAGCATGGCCAAATGAGCCGCGGTGGGATAGGACCAGAGGGTCCTCCCACCGCTCCTGAGGCGCCGCGGGCACCTCAGTGTCAATAGGGACATTAAATATCACTGGAGCCAGGGCTCATATGTCACAAGCCAAAAAGCTGGCATTCCTGCAAAACCTCTTGTAGACATCTTGGCCATCCAAGAAACCCACTGCCTACAAGGGGAAGAAGAATCCCTGTTCAACCAGGGTCACACATCACAATCAGTATGGACGTCTCACTGGGGTGATAGTCCAAAACAACAAAAATTTAAAATTACAAATTCATCATCACACTTGCACGGTCGAGTCCTGGTAGCAACAATCACATACCAAGATGATATACTTTCGTTAGCATGTATCTATGCACTGTGCACTGCAACTGAGAGAAAAAAATTTTGTAAAAATTTCTATCTCACCCTCCCACCAGATATCATCATGTTAGGCGATTTCAACTGCTGGGATAACCCCAATACAGATCGATGGCCTAATCCCAGGGGATACCCACCTGAACACATTGAATATCGCACAATGAAGGCATCTCTGAGCTTACAGGATGATCTTCCCCCCAATTTACCAATCCTTCCCCATATGACAAGACCCAACATACGTGAGGGACTGCTCATATCAATGAGTCGTATTGACCACATCCTCATCCCACAATCCCACCACTCAAGAATCTCCAAATTTACAATAAAAAAGATCAATTTTTCTGATCACTGATTAGTTACGGTGCAGTTAGCACCAACCCAATCCCACACACAGGTGTCGCCTTGGAGAAAGCTTCACCCAGAAAATATAAGATTGCCTGAGATATCTGACTGGGTTGAAAACAAGGCTACTAACCCAGAATTCACAGCCCCATTCACTTTGGATCCCATCAGAACATGGGAAAATTTCGAAAAGATTTAATCAACAAAACCCAACATATTGCATCACACAAGTACACCGCGGATACAGCCACAATCAAGCGTACCTTGGCAGAACTAGACCACCTGGAAATAAATACTCTGAGATCTGGCTATAGCCCTAATTGGGGACACAAATGGCAGAAATTTCAGCCTGACTTGACAATCTCATCTTTGAACACCAACACAGAATTAAAGTATTGAACAAAGGTAAGTTCATAAAGGAAGGCGAAACCTGTTTGACATACTTTTTCCACCAATTCCACTCCCGCGGAAACCAGCCCACGTGCACACAGGTCCGTAAGACCAATGGCACCGTGGCAATTAGATCCTGAGGAGGTCAAGGCGGAAGTACACTGCTATTACACCAAATTGTATTGCAATATGCCAACAGATCCACAAAAATTAAAGAATTTATTCAAACTGCTAAGATACAAAGTACACCACCAAATTACAATATACTATCCCTTATCACACGGGAGGAGCTTTGGGAAACAATTCGCGGTGCACCACGTAGGAAATGCCCAGGGCCTGATGGGATACCCTACAAATTTTACAAAAAATATTTTTAACAAATCGCTCCCCTCCTATTGGCATCAATGAACCAGAGTTTGTTGGAAAAACGCCTATTACCAGGAGGCCATGAATCCTACGTTACAACCTTGTATAAAAAGGGTGACAAGTTCCCACATGGAAAATCAGCCCCACCCAAAACCTCCATCCTCACTCTCCCACCTAAATCTAAGCCAGCCAATCAGAGCAATGCTTGGACCAACATTCACACCCAAGCAGCTGCCCATTCGCCCAATCCTACCCACTCAAATTTAAATGCCACTATTCCAGTGAACCAAAATCCATGGGATCTATTGGCTGAAACTGACGAATCAGGTAATATCCTCATTAGTAAGCATACAGGTCAACCTCTCTGCCATGGCGATTATGGTCAGGCAGAATTTTTCCTTCCTGACTTCGATGAAACCCCTACCCCTCGCCATTTCGCTCCTCTACCCAATACAGCCCCCTTCCAAAGTGACCACCAGCTCGCCTTAGCTGCGGTGGCCTCTCCTCATTGCCCAAAACTACGCACCGCGGTGGCCCAGTCAGTGGCTCAGCTCCAGCATGGCCTGCCCACCATCTTCTTCCCCCCGACTTCCCTGAATCTCCCTGCAGTGACATCTCAAAACTATTTGATGATGCTGAAATCGCTGTTATGAATGTCGCAACGCTTGCTTCATTCAACCCCTCAGCCAAAATCCCCCGCCACAGTATCTCCCTTTTCACCCAACTTCCTGAAGCCCGCAAAGAAGCTGAAGTTCTCCTCGCAGCTTTTGTTGAAACACTTTCCCATCATTATCTTGATGCAGAAGTGGAAAACTCTTACTACGCTGACCTCAGCCCCCACTATGCAGATGCCCCAACGCCCTGGCTCTCTGCTCTGATCTGGTACTGTAACCAACACCCCTTGATCGAGGTGGGTCTTTCTGAAAACCAACCCCCGACCCCTCCTCACCCTCTGCCATGGTGGGTTAAGCAGTTTCTGCTTCCCACCTGGTTAGTAGTTTGTTTTGCCGTTTTGAGTGTTGTGATCGGTACTGTCTGTCCCCTGGTCAGCATACCTCGAATAAATCTAAAAAGGGTGACAAGTTGGACCTGGCCAACTGGCGCCCAATTGCACTCTCCAACACTGACACAAAAATTCTAACAAAAATTTTAGCAGCTAGATTAGGCGCAATATCCTCTAACGTCCTGTCACCCAACCAGTTTGGGTTTGTACCAGGGCGTATAATCTGGAACAATATACACCCTGTTGCAAATATTTTCCAATCCAAAGCAATTGGTGCCCTGGTCTTCTTGGATCAGGAAAAGGCGTATGACCGTGTTAGCTGGCCATACCTAAAAGAATGTCTACATGCCTTCAAACTCCCACCGAGATTCATAAAATGGGCGATGCTCCTAACAGAATCTGCAACCATAGCTGTATGCGGCCTTGGATTCCTAACAAACAATATCAAACCACACAGAGGGCTCAAACAAGGGGATCCCCTCAGCCCACTGCTATATAATTTCAGCTTTGACCCGCTCCTCCGAGTAACTGACTCACATCTCATGGGGATAACCGCACAAGGACAACCAACAGTCAAGATACTGGCCTTTGCAGATGACTGCGTAGCAGGTATAGCAAACAATGAAGATGCCCGACAGCTGGAACACACTCTAGAGGAATACTCCAAGGTGAGCAATGCATCACTCAACAAAAGGAAGACAGAAATCATCCTCTAAGGCAAATACACAAACAATTGGGCCACAACATCAGAACCTCACACCAAACTTGAAGAAAAAACCCAATTATTTTACCCTTTGCAATGCCTCCCACCACCACTCCTGTCTGACACCTTGGAATCTGGCTAGAATCAGGGGGATATGCTAATGAGACAATGGAAAGTAACCTTTTACAACGGGTATCCAAACGCGTCGCCTCCCTCAAGGGAAGAACCCCAGGACTAACAGGACGAGTTACAGTTGCTAACTCGCTCATCCTCCCAATACTGTGGTACCAGGCCCATGCGATAGCCTTCTCACCTACCATCATAACCTCAATTCGCGCGCTTATCCGGGGCTGGCTGTGGCCTGGCTCTCACCCTCCTATACGGATGGAAACACTATTTGGCCCACGCTCAAGCGGAGGCATGGGACTAATAGATTTTGAGAGCCATGCCAATCACATCCTAGGTACCTGGATAAAGGATATCCTTGCTCCAAACCTCCCGCAACAACATTGGTCCAGAGCAGCAAGGACTAACTTTGCACAGGCGCTCAAATTAAACAATACACGCAGTCCACCCAGACTACTTTCATACCTTGCCAAGCACCCTACTGCAACGGGTCCGCATGGAACCTCCCCTCATTTCAAACATATCCTCCGAACTATCCGCCATATGGGATGGACCATAAAGAACATGAGTACTATACAGGGAAGGGGACGACCCAGCCCCCAATTCAAATTAAGAAACCCAGAAAACCACCCCCAGAGGGATATGCTCGCAACAACCCAAAGTATAGCTAGGTTAGAATACCTAGATATGCTGGACATTCCCTATGATTTAATCACACAGAAAGCAATGTGGAAAATGACACACCACCTCACTCTTACAACCAAGGATAAGAGCAAACGCCTGGCGCTGTTTGAGAAGGACCTATAGGACGGAGGACTGTTCCAACTCCCTCCACAAAACATGTGCAGTATGTAGAGGGGAGGGATCCCTACATCACCGCCTAGAAACATGCCCCCCAACCAAAGCTATATGGCAGGAAGTCACAAGCCTGCTCAAGATTCAAAACGAACAGGAATTCTCAATATCAAAGAGTATCTTCGCGCTCCAGATCGAGTCACCAATCCCATCTACCCTCCGCTCCCTAATAATACCCATTGCAATGTGGACAATACACACAATTTCATTAGATGCGTTCAAGGGCATGGACCCAACCATTCATGGGATTAAAAACAGATTCCATGTCCACTTACTAGAGCACTTCCAAGCCTGGCTCTATGGATATATGAGACCAAGACAAAAAGCGCTCATAGAATCATGGTTCCCACTCTGGTTCCTCCACACAGACCCTTTCCTTCACACCTGCTCCATAGCAGGGGAAACCCCCTCGGAGTAGTGCACCAACCCCCATACCTGGCAGTCCCGCTGGCAACAGGGGTAACTTGAGTACTCTGGGGTGCCCAATTTTTATATTTCTTAGTTATTCTCTTAGTTTCACATATATTTGGTAATGTCTGTCCCCTGGTTGGCTTACATCGGTTAAATAAAATAAAATAAATATACATGCATACCAGTTTTTAATCCTGCCGCAAGTTAGTGTATCAGGCTGTGTTACCATTTCCAATGTATCAGGAGGAGAGGTGTTGTACTAATAAAATTTGAAGAAGGTAAATGAGTAAGACATTTTCAGGAACAGTTTTGTTGTAACCAGTATGGGAAGCCAGCTGATTGTTGCTTTCCAATGCTGGTCGCCGCTGGATTCCACAACCTTTTGTTATAAATAGGGATAAAAACACTAATAAATAAAAGGCTGTTTTTATAAGTTTTTATAAGTGTGGGCACAGGGTAAAACAATGAACCCTCTCAATATCCGACCATTCAGTAAATAAACTGTATCAAGGGTCTAAGGGAATTTTATGATAAGTTCAGAATAGCTTAGTATGGTCCAAATTAGGAAATATGTAAATTTGGCCTATTGAAGCTCAGAAAACTTGCTTCACTTTAGCTGAACAAAGGATGGGAGGTTATTTTTAGGCAAGAGGTACCTGTGGGGTACCAATTTAACAAATTTCAGCCAATCCCCATCAGAGAAATTTATTGCACCTTAAGGGACTCCACCAATCCTATAAAAGGGGGTGGTCCCTGCTTAGGTGTTTGCTTTAAACTAGTCATGACCTGGGGAGAAATCTTTGATGGACTCCCCAGGTTCACCCACGTGGTTGGGCAATTTGACTTCCCAACTTTGTGCTATTTGTCTGTATACTATTTATAATAGTAATTCTCTTTCCTCTAAGTGTAACTTTCTGAGAAAAATTACATAAATTAATAAAACAAATCCTTAATTGCCCATTGTAGTTTTGCCCTGATGTCCTCAGATTCTCCGCCAGCTGCTCCAGTGTGGGGCAGTGGCAAAACTCCCCCCGCTGTTTTCTGTCTGGAAGGAAAACGCGCTCAGACTGGGTTCACCCAGTCATTTCAAGCCCATTGGATGATTTGTTCCTCCTAAGGATCTCGACGCCCACCTTTCTTGTACCCAAAAGGTACCTCGCTGCCCCCTGGTGCTCCCCTGGAGAAACATGCGCTATGGCCTAAGGGTTGAATATGGGAAACTATTCTTTTACCATGACCAAGCCATTATCAAAATGGCACAGTGGTGATGACACCCGCCAGATTCATAGATTTCCGCCCCTATAAGGGGTATTTCGACCTTGGCTTCACCTGTGAAGCCAACGCTGCCACTGAAGCAACTGTGCTCCTGGAATTCCAGGACACCCCTCTCCAAACAACTTGGACCCAGATCAGAGCGGACACCAGAGTGGTCCAGCTTGCTGTCTTGCCCACCCACCTCCATCCTGAAGTGGTCCACCAGGAGCTGATGGACGGTTTGGCAGCCTATGGCTCCAACCCCATCTTACAATTTGTGGTCCCAAATGGGGCCACATGACTTGCTGGGCCTCAGGCATATGCCACAATCAGCCCTGAATTTAGTAAAATTGCCATGTTGATGCCCCCTCAAACCATTATTCCTTCAGCGCCCAACCATCCATTTTGAGCCCACGTCGAGGGCTGGCGAATGATCTGCCCATCATGTTTTGAGTAGGACCACTCAAAATGCAAGTGCCCCTCCTTAGCCACTTCCAACAGATTGGATGACTCATCTGCTGACCTCTAATCCGCCACTCACACTGTACAAGTTATGGTATGGGGCACAATCCTACCTCCCCCTCCCCCAAAACAGGAAGCTGAAGCTGCACCTGCAGCCACCAATCAGCCTCCTCCTCGCCCCAATACCACAAATGATTTCTCCAATTAAGCATCAGATTAGATCCCAGTTCGATCCCATGCTTCCTCAAATGAATCAACCAAACCTCAACCTTACGCTGTTTTCCCAATTCAATTCAGCAAAAACCCATGGGAGTTATTGGCTGATATTGATAGATCAGGTAAGCTCATTGAAGAACCTTCTCTGCAAATTAAGCGGTTTATTAATGAATAATGGGATGCAAAATACCCCCCTCAACTATATACCCCACAGCCAAATGCCAAATCATTTTGCAGTGATCCCCAGCTTGCAGTCAAAGGAGCTGGAACACCAGATTGTCACCCTCTTCATAAAGCTGTCGTGAAATCAGTGGCGATGCTCACAGGAGGAATTCCACTTCCTTTTATACCTGAAACTCTTACTCAAATGAGTAAAATCACAGTAAAACAACTATACAAAAATGCTAAAGATGCTATCCAGAACGTGGAAACTATAGCACAGAGCCCAAAAGCTAAAATTACCCAAACAATTTTGGACATTCATTAAACTCCAAGACGCCCGCACTAAAGCTGAAAAAGCTTTAACCTAATATATCTGTGCCATTTACCTATAAGTCAATTTCCATGAAATTCCAATTATTAGAGATATCAAACCACATGCCGCAGATGCCCCAACGCCCTTACTGTCTTCCATGACATGTACAATAGTATGGGAGGAATAAGCTGCTGCCAAAGAAGAGTCCCCTGACCCCCCTCCACTTCCACCATGGAGGGATAAGTGGTTTCTGCTGCCCACCTGGTTAGTTTTTGTGTTTATGAATTGTTTCACTCAATCCGCTCATTTGAGCATTTTGTTGGAACTAATTAGGTAAGTTAGTTTTTAGTTTAGTTTTAGCTTTGGTAATGTCCATCCCCTGGTCAGCTTATATTGAATAAATAACCTTCTGTAACAGTGTTACCCCCATTTTCAGGGCTCCACTGAAAATTATCTAAGGTCTTTTGGCCAATAAAATTGTAAGTAATATTTAAATCGCTCTTAATATCATCACAAACTTTTAAATGTCCAACGTTTTCCCTTTTTGGCCAATTAAGACCCAAAACATTTTTTTCTAGAATCTTGGAAAGCAAGTGTCCAACGCTACCCCCTTAAGAATGTTGGGGGGAGAATAGGGCCGTTGGAGGTGGCTATGTACCTAGTTAAATTTAATTCCTGTAGCCATGGATTTGATAGAGTACTCTGCACCTCTCTTGTAGATGATGACGAAAGGGCCTTCCCAGATTGTCCCAAGCTTACCACTTCTAGGAGTGATGCAGTTATGATAATACAAAACCAGGTCAGATATCTGAAATGTAGGCAGGGGGTTCAGAGCTCATTGGCAGCCTGCCCTTCTTTTGTCACCAATCTAGCTAAATTGGTGATAGCCTCAGATTGGAATTGGATGATGCGCTGAGCCAATCTTCTCATGGCTTTCTTTGGATCCTCAACTCTAGAGGAGAATACATCTTTAGCTAAGAGGGCAGGTAACCTGGTTCCCACCCATACAAGACATGGAATGATGACTTTTTCAAAATATGGTGATAACTTATCCAGTAGGCCATAAGAGCACTAGGTAAGAATTAATCCCAGTGAAGTGGATCAGAAGAGACCATTTATTTGTAGAATTGACCAAGGTTCCATTTGCTCTCTTCAATGTCCCGTTTGTAGATGGTTTATATGGATCCAAGAGAAGTTGTTAAGCTCCCATGGAAGTGGCCAGAATTTTGACTACTCTGGAGGTGAAGTTTTTACCATTGTCGCAGAGTAGTACTTGGGACTGCCATGACGAGTGAAAATGTTTTATTGTAAAAATGTGGCTGTGGCCTCAGCCGTTTGGGCAGGGAGAGCCACCGCTTCAACTTGCTTAATAAAGTGGTCAGTGGCTACTAGGATAAATTTATTTTTACCAGTAGTCTGTTGGAGGGGACCTACTACGTCTAAGCTGAAGGTGTGGAACGGTTGCTGAGGGGTAGTTTGTTGATATTGGTATCTACTCTTGAAACTGGACTGCTTCTAACACGTGAGGCAGGCATCCAAGAGTTTGAAATGGTTTCCATAATACTTACCAATAGTACCGATCTTTAATCCACTCATAGGTTTTCTTTGCTCCTCCATGACCTAGGGTGGAGTGAGCTTCCAGATAGAAGGTACACGTTCTGAGGGCCACAGGTAAGGCAGCCATTTGGCCCCACCTGTTTATACAATTTTTTACTCTCCACTTTGGTGCTGTAGGAGTGCTGGGCTAACATTTTCTGTATGGGCTCATCATCATCCTCCCATTCATTGGGGGTCATTAAAAGTTATACAACCTCTCCGCCTTGCTATTATCTAAGGGAAAGACTGGCAGCCAAGTTAACCCATCAACATTCATTTAACGTGTTCCAGCACGATGTTCAATCTTCATGTCATAATTCTTGATCTTTAGAGCCTAGCGTGCCAACCGGCCAGTAGGATACTTTATTTTCTGTAACCATTTTAGGGAAGTGTGGTTGGTAACCACAGTGAAGGTGGTCCCATACAGGAAAGGGTGGTAGTGCTTCACAGCTAACAGAACGGCAAGGCACTCCTTCTCATTTACACTATAATTGCGTTCTGCTTTTGACAACATCTTACTGAAATAAGACACTGGATGATCTACACCATTTTCATCTAATTGGACTAAGAAGGCCCCAACAGCTTAATATGAAGCATCTGTAAACAAGATAAACGGTATTCCATAATCGGGATTCCTCAGGATAGGAAATTTGTTGTAACAGTTGCTTCAGCATCTCAAAAGCGGGATTTTTTGGCACCCCACTGGAATAGGTGTTTTTTGTCTGTGCTGAACAAGGGGCTCGCTGATCTGGGTGAACATAGGGTGAACTAATAGTAAAACCTCATCATCCCAAGAAATAACTGAATATCTCATAAAATTTTAGGGGTGGCATTTTAAAGACTGCATCAACCTTGTCCTGTATGGGTTGTGTTCCTTCTTGGGAATGGAATGGCCAAGAAAATCCAATTTCCTTTGGAAGAAGGTATACTTCAAGGGTCTTAACTTTATATTTGACTTACATAAGCGTTAAAGCCTAATTCAGGTGATCAAGATGTTCGTTGAATGCCTTTGAGAACACCGTGATGTCATCAAGATAGATGATGACGCTAGGTAACTTCAGGTCCTGAAAAATGTGATCCATCATACGCTGGAAAGTTGCAGGTGCGTTACACAAACCTTGAGGTAATCAGGTGGGTTGGAAGAGACCCTCACTTCAAATGCAAGCAAATTTCTCCTGGTCTTTGAGTAAAGGTCCATTTTCTAATAGCGCTACAAAGTCCATGGCGGAGAAGAAGTTAGAGTCAGAGAGTTGTACCAGGGCGTCATCAATGCGGGGGATAGGATAGCTATCCTTTTCGTGAGGTTATTTAATTTACAGTAGTCAATGACTACCCGATGACCTCCATTTTTCTTTTTAATTACCAAAAGGGGGAAGACCAAGGGCTTTGTGAAGGAACTAGTAACCCCGCGTCAAGTAACTGCTGGAGCTCCGTCCTCATCTGCTGTTCTTCCATCTTTGATTTATGGTTTGGTTTGGACCTAATAGGTTGGGAATCACCCACATAAATGGAGTGGCTCCAGCCCTTTATGTGGCCATAGTCAGTATCTGACTTTGAGAATATGTCGCTATAGGCTTCTAGTAATTTATGGACTTTTTCCAGATCATCTTAGGGCAGCCTATATAAGATATGAACGTTGGGTAAGGTACATACCAGGTTGTCCATGGGAAAGCTCAAATCTGGCAAAGAGACAATGAATGGACACGTTCAATTTTTCCACTGGGATTAATAAGCCTCTGCCAATCTCCTGGTGTTTTCTTATAGCCATGTCCTTGCCGGTGAAGTTTCCCAGAAGAGTAGCAATAGGCCTCTAGTAATCTGGATCTTATATCCCAGTCAATACCCGAGGCTTCAAGGGGCTAACACCCTCAAGACTTAAGAGGTTCAAAAAACAGTGATGTGGTATTTGAGGAGTGATTTTTGAGTCAACCACTCGTGGTTCACCAGACTTAATCAAGACCTCATCTGAAGCATAGATAGGGATTCCGTCCCTAGCATCCACTGAATCGGGCAATTCCTTTGTGTTATGCTCAGGGGTGGAATAATGCAAAGTTTAGCTGAAAAGGGATATTCAACCAGGCAAGAGTATCCATTCGTGCTTGGTTCTTTATTGGATAAGACTAAAGAGACTTTATAGTTGAGTAATGAGAGGAATTTTTGCTTCATGTTGACTATTCCCTCAGAATCAAAATAAACTGGGTACCTATGAGCATATCAAAGGTATTGTTGTCCAAAGCCATTGCAAGGGCCAATAAGATGAGCTTCCCGAATTTAAATGGGAAAAGGTATGCCTCAATACCCTGGGTGTTATTTGGGCCTGCGGTTCCAAATGGTTGATTGTACTCCAAGTCAGGCGCCAGCTTTATCTTTTTGATGAGCTTTGAGGAAATTATGTTATTGGAGAGCTAATATCCAGGATGGCCATTATCCGGACTTTTTGAATGACTAATTTATCCTTGGTGAGTGTTCCGCCAAAGTTAGGAGACAAGGCCAAGACCTCCTTGAGTCTGAAAGTGGAGGTTAGTTTATGAGCAGTCTCAGGGTATTTATCCAGGATGGATTTCATGTTATGGACCAGCTGAAGAGGTTAAAACAAGCCAGCTAAGAACTGATCACCATTGCTTGCAGTGTCAATACCTTTTATGACACCCTAAAATTTGGCTGAGGTACGTTTCCTCAGGTATGGTGGTCTTGTCTACTCCTTCAGCATTCATTGATCAAGGACCTCCATTTATGCGGGTGTTCCCAACATGTAGTAACCAACGTCATTATTCCCGCCAAGATTCAAGCCTAAAGGTATTCATTAACTGGCAAGGTAGCAATTGAGACAGGGGAGACGGCCACATGAGGTTGAATAGCTCTTTCTGACCATACATCTTTCAGCAAGCACTTTATTGCTACAGGGGTTACCCTTAGGGTGCGCAACTACCAGCTGGGTGGAGGGGAAAGCACAGCAGCTTTAGTAAACTTGTGCAGGAGTATAGTATTAACTACCATACAGGTCTCCGATTTACAGGAGGGAGTGAAATCTTTTAAGTTTCACTGGGAGGATAGGAACAGGTGGCTCACCCCCTACTGTTCTACATGCAAAAGCTTCTCAATGTTAGAACTGAAGGTTTCACCTCATTTTCATTCGTTGTTGCACATGGATGGAAATTAGCAAAGTCTAACAGAGGCTCTTTTATGTCACAGATGTTTTTGAAGTGGCATTTCACTTAAATGATATTCTAGCGAGAGAGGGTTGAGAAGCTAACCCAGTCAACACGGCTGCGATAGCATCATTCAGGGTTAGCATGTTAGACATTGACAACCTTTGTGAAGTGAGGTAAAATTGCTCAGCAAATGCAGCAATCAGTTCGCCATCATACATGCTTAGGCGCAAAGAGGCCTGCTTTTCCCTGTTAAGGCTCTGCTTTGAACTAAAATCAGCCAAGAGAGCCTCTTTCACCTCAGCCCAGGTATGCAAATTGTCCATGTAAGGAACTATAATCTCTTGTTCTAGATGACTTTAGAAAGGAAGGATGTGTTTATATTTTTGCTTGTCCAATAAGCCTTTCATTACATATTTATAAACATACAAAAACGTAGCTATGCTCCCTTCACCAGGGGAGAATTTGTCTTTTATAGGGGGTTTTAATGGGCACTGCTTAAGCTCTTTAATTCGGGATAAAGCGCTTGCAAGTTGCTTTTCCAGGGCAACTATTATTGATTCATTTGGAAGAGTAAGTATTGAAGGGTATTCCTTTTTAAAGCCTCCATTTTAGTTGAATTTTGTGGTGTACAGTTACCCCTGTAGTGAGCATCACTTTGTGGGAATCCAGCTGAGGGTTTCTTGCTGGTGATGGTCGCCACTAAATTCCACAACTAATTTGTTAAAATAGGGATAGAAAAACTAATAAATAAAAAGCTGTTTTTAGGATTTTTATTAGTGTGGGCGCAGGGTAAGAAAAATTAACCCTCTTCATATCTGACCATTCAGTAAATAAACTGTATCAAGGGTCAAGGGAATTCTATGATTAGTTTGGAATAGCTTAGTATGCTCTGAATTAGAAAATATGTAAATTTGGCCTATTGAAGCTCAGAAAATTTGCTTCACTTTAGCTGAACGATGGATGGGAGGTTATTTTTAGGCAAGAGGTACCTGTGGGGTAACAATTTATTAAATTTCAGTCAAAACCCATTTGAGAAATTTATTGCACCTTGGGGGACCCCTGACAAGCCTATAAAAAAGGTTGGTCACCGCTTAAGTGTTTTCTTTGAACTAGTCATGATCTGGGGGAGAAACCTTTGATGGAATCCCAAGGTTCACCAAAGTGATTGGGGAAATTTGACTTCCCAACTTTTTGCTATTTGTCTGTATAATATTTGTAACAGTGTTACCCCGATTTGCAGGGTACCACTGATAATTGACCAGGGTCTTTTGGCCAATAAAATTTTTGGTAAAATTAAATCGCTCTTATTTTCATTGAAAACTTATAAATGGCCAACTTTTCTCCCGTTCAGCCAATTTTGACCCTAAACATTCTTTTCTTGAAGATGAGATGGCAAATGTATTACAACCAGATCAAGTGTTGTTGTAATCATTGTCATGAAGAAAGGAACTTGAAGATTACTCTTGTTAGTTCATGGGATTCTCAACCTGTGGAAAAAAGGCTTACAGGAGTTTAAATTGTCAAGCATGACTGAGTAAGCCTGGTGTGGCATGTATTTTTGAGGACTGTGCTTGTGTAAGATGGCTGGGACTATGAGAAGCAGAAGAGGATGATAAACCAGGCTTTTAAGATTGGCCATGAGAAGGAGCATTAAGAAAGGAGAAAGATCAAGCTCAAACAAAATCCATTTAAAACCATGCTGACTGTTACATACCATATAAAAAGAGGCATCTACCTCCAAAACACCATCTTTGCTGGATAATCTGGTTAAGCTTGGTAATGTATCAGGAATTTTAGAATTCCTTATTATCCATCTGTAACAGATTATACTATGAATATGTCTTACCTCACTTTGGTTTACTTTAGTAAGTAACCTTAGGGAAGCTGGCGTTAGGATGTTCAATAACTTATGTTTGGGTTTGTTTTCCTTTGAAACAATAGGCTAAAAAATTTTATGATTTGATCTCAAGCTTGTTATATATCAATGTTTTATAAAAATCCCATATGTTTGTAAGAAGTCATATTGTTGGTTTAATTAGCAACTATTAACTTTCTTATTTCAGATTAATTGGGGTTTGCCACCAAACAATAAGGCTGTTTACAGAGTTATTGAAGCATTGACAATACTTTG
Organism: Massospora cicadina; assembly: GCA_022478985.1. Lineage (NCBI taxonomy): Eukaryota > Fungi > Entomophthoromycota > Entomophthoromycetes > Entomophthorales > Entomophthoraceae > Massospora > Massospora cicadina. The sequence goes on from JAKSZP010000114.1 coordinate 110,071, forward strand.
TCATGGCAGTAACTTACAGGTAATCCTGAGTGATGTGACCTGGAAATAATGGGTAAATGATTTATTATCTAAGCAGGCTTTAGCTTGGAAAGGCTAATCTCTGGGGTTGGATAAAGGCGTTGGGACACGCTAATTATGAATCCAACTATAGAGAGTCACAAAATAGTCAAAGGTGGATTCTGACTAGGTGGATGGAGCTTCCATCGATTAAGAGAATTCTGGCAGGTTAAGTTTTTAGGTAATGGATGCCGTTCCCAATGGGTGCCAACCAAAGAGTAGGGCACCGAATTCCCAGATTAAACGACTCATATAATTTAGTAAAACAAGCATTTTTGGAAGACAAAAAATTTAGATAGTAATACAATTTTAGTGGTCGTATATGGAAGTGTTTGTTAGTTTTAAATATCATGTGTGTCTTGTGTGCAACTCATGTGTAAGATTTAAAATGATAGTTTCTTTATCAAAGTTGTTCTCAAGTATCTTATGTAAAAGTTAGAAGAAAAGTTTTTCCGTGATTAGATTGATTCTGAGTTAACAGAAGTTAGGTTGTCAGTAACTTCTTATATGACAATACATACATGAGTTCAAAACCATTGGTCATGAGAAACCGTGACAGAGTAGTTGTCTTTATACAACTATCTCTGTAACCTTATACTAATATCAGAAACTCAATCAAATTGAACTTGTGCAAGAAATCCCTAAAGAAATTTACAGATAGACTGTACAACTCCAAGGGTATGACATTATGATCATACATAGAACAAGCAGAAAGACCTTAATGCCTACATACTGTTGCAATTACTGGGTTACCATCTTCAAGCATTAAAGAGTATTTGCCTAAATAACTTGATAGGATACAAGATGAGGAATGGCAAGACAAAAAAGAAAAAAGTGAAGACTGTCATGAGAAGATATTCTTGGATATCATGCATATTGCTGGGAACATTCAAAACTTTAAAGGACAAGTTGTACCCATAAATCTGACCTGGCTAATCAAATGAAACTGATTATGGTAAGTACACAAGCATGTTGTCCATGGAATATTTCAGAAGACATTAGCATACCTAAGAGACTGGCTCTAATGGGAGTCAATGTCACAAATTGTACATCAGGCCTTAGAACTATGTGTACCCTGCGCAAGTTTCAGATCTCTAGAGCAGTGCTTTAACATTCATTTTTTTAGTACTAGATGGTCCCAACCTGAGGGGGGATTCATCGATGTTTATTGAATTACGCCTGGGCTCCTAAGAGCCTGAGGCGAGGGAAGGGGAGGGGTTTGCGCGCCAGAGCCATGCTGCAGTGACAACTGAGCGGGGAGGGTTGGCGACATAGTGCAGACCTTCAGGGCCATCTCAAAGTGTACCTGAAAGTGGGTGATCATGTGGAAGGGTCCACACCTGCTGGTCAAAGGCAGCACGAAGGAAGGAGTTGGGGCAGGGATGGTCCAGATGGCTGTGGCATAGGCGAGAACACGGAGGGGTCAGTGGCAACCAGGCAATGTCTGCTCGAACATGAGGTCTTGCACAGGGTGTCCAGACCAGGGCTGAGCATGGAGGAGCACTCGGGCCTTTGCCAAAATGCAGCGACACCTGGACAGATGAAAAAACGATGGAGGTGGGAGTCAATAGGCTCCACAGAGCGGGGGCAGCTTTGGTGCTGAAAGGTAGGGCCAGTCTGGCCCCCTGTCCTGTATGAACAGTGGAGCACCCTCCATAAGGTGTTGGACACCTTTGCTGACAGTATGGGGTGATAGACGTCCTTCCACAATTCCTTAAGGTCAAATCTCACGGAGGGAGGAAGGAGCTCAAGGAGTCTTGGGGGGATGGGAGGACGATTTTGGGGGTTGAGGCGAGTTGTGACAACTTGTCCATTGTGCACAATTGCATGGCGACGGGGGCTGAGGCCAGGGCTTTCCCTTCTGTATGGGAAGGCATGGTGGATCCGCGCGCCTACTCGTTTCAGGGCAAGGAGAGCCTGGTTCCAGTAGGGGGATGAGGATGGTTTCAGGCGATGGACTGGGTGGTTTGTGAGCCACTCCCCTAATGAGGTCAGAGATGCTCTAGGAAGACCCAGAGCTGCTGACCCTGACTGGCGGAGGGCGGGCGCCTATTGGGGCATGGAGGTCGCGTCCCAGCAGACAATCGGCCATAGGGACTTCAGGAAGATTGTAGTGGCGTGGGATCGCGTGTCCAGAAGCCCTAGGCCCCCTTCATTGCAGGGTTGGGCAATGGTTGAGAGGGTCATTGGTGGATGGTTGAGCCCCAGATCCAATAGCGGAGGAGTACATTGAGCCGCGTATAAAAGGCATCTGTGAATGGGCAGACGTGCGCTAGGAACCAGACTTTGGAGAGGAGGAATACATTGGCCATCAGAGCTCGACCCTAGGGAGTGATGTGCCACCGGTTCCAGCTGGCAATCCTGGAGTTAACTGCTGCGAGGAGCAAGTCCTCATTGTCCTGTAGCGCAACTCCTTGTAGGTTGGTGAGAACGCCCAGGTGACGGAAGGTACCGCGCACAGGTTCAATACGAAATGGTGGGGGGAAGGTGGGGAGCCGACCTGTACAACTGTTGTCTTGGAGGTGTTGACCATGGCGTTGGACGCCTTGGTGTACCTCTCAATGGTCACAGCAGCGGGGGCAACATCCCCAGGGCAGCCAAATGCAATGGCGGTGTCATCTGCAAATGCCATGGTGCGGGTGGGGGCTTTACCTGGGACCATAATCCCCGTTAGCTTGTCCTGTATGGAGGCCAAGAGGGGTCAAGGGTGATGTTAAAAAGGATAGGGCTCAGGGGGTCCCCTTGCCGGAGACCTTGTCCAACTGGTACTGCCACTGTAAAACCCATTGGCGCCAGGACTCTGGTGTGGAGCTGGTCATAGAGCGCTGATATCCAGCGCCTAGCTGCGGGTGGGAGATTGAAGCGGGCCTAAGAAGCATCAATATACTTCCAGGCTACCCGATCATATGCTTTCTCCATATCCAGGAGAGCCACAAAGCCATTCACCTTACGAGAGTTAGCAGTCAAAGTCACGTGAAGGTCATTATAGTTGTCCCATAATGACCTCCCCGGAATAAAACCGTGATGGGATGAGGAGAGGCGAGGTGACACCCATTTGGTGATGCGGTTGGCCAGAAGCTTCGTGAAGAGCTTGTGGTCTGTGTTGATCAACGCTATGGGGCGCCAGTTCGCCAGGTTCTCACGGTCTGACTTCTTGTGAAAGAGGGTCGTGATTGAGCCTCTGGAGTCGGGGAGGACCTCGCCATTCACCAAGAGTGCAGCGAAGAGGTCGCGGATAGTTCTGGCTATCACTGCAGGTTCCAGAAGGTACACCTCGAAGGGTATTCCATATGGGCCTGGGGCTTTAAACTGTGGGGATTTCAGAAGGGTTTCCATCACCTCCTGGATGGAAATAGGCGCCAGTAGAGCCTCATCAGCCCGTGGGTCAATGTGCGGCTCTGGAGCCTGCCACAGGAAGTCTTAGATGTCCGATGGGTCCACCTGGGTGGCATGGAAGAGGCTGGAGTAGAAGCGGTGTAGTTCCTGCGTGATTTCCTCCTTATCCGAAGTGGTTGTAGTGCCAATCTTCAGTGCAGTAATATCCTGCGCTGTTGACCGGGCTTTCTGTTTCTGAAAGAAGAAGCGGGTGGGGCGTTCCCACTGAGCATAGTAGGGAGATGTTGTAAAGTTTGCTGCCCGTTCTTCCTGCAGTGTGAGCTCCAAGCGGAGTGCTTCCTGCGCCGCTTCCCAGTCTTCCAGCCATCTGGGAGAGGGTGAAGGCTGGCAGTTTCGCTCCAGATGTCTGATTCTGGCTTCCGCCCTTTTGACTCTGGCGCGAGCTGCAGTCATCTGGCTTTGGCACAGTTGTAAGCAACGAGGTTGATGCCCTCCTTGGTCATTGCCCATCTAGCCTTGTGGTCAAGCAGGTGGGGTGGGGGGGAGGTGAGAGTCTCCCGGATGGTTATAGACAGATTCTCCTTAGTGAAGGGGTTGTTGAGAAGATCTGGGGCAACCCTAGGCCAGAACCTACGCGACGGTCTAAGTGTGGTGATAAGGACAACGGTGAGTGACCTGTGATCACTCAGATGGTTGTCACGAGAGATGGGAGAGGAGACGCGGCCAATTATTAGGGGGCCAATCAGTGCCATATCTATGCGTGACGCTTACTGGAAAGCTCCTCCATTATACTGGATCCTAGTCATGCAACCTAGGCCAGACGCGGAGGGTGGAAGCACTTCTATAAAGCCACTCAGGCGAAGGAAATCCTGGAGGCGACTTGATCTAGGGCGTTCCTTTGCTGCAGGGGGGTAAGAGTCACGGACGCGACTTATGGTTGTGTTGAAATCTTCTAAGAGGACTGTATTCCGTGGGAGATTGAGTTGGACGAGCTCCTCCAAGAGCCAATTTTGCTCCTGACCTGCATTAGGCAGGTAGATGCTTGCAGCGAATAAGGAGAATTCAGGAGTGGGGAGTTTGGCCAGTATGAGGCGGCCACCTAGATATTGTGAAAAAAAATGGGTTTTAACTCGGGGATTCAAAACAATAAGGGCGGCATGGTTTGTCCAGAAGGAGTTGCCTCCAAACTGTTAATTCCATGCAGATTGTCCGTGGGGGAGGATATGGGGCTCCTGGACAGCAGCGATGTCAATTTGTGCTGACCTGAAGTTGCGGAGGAGGCAGGCTCTACGCTTAAAGTCCCGCAACCCATTTGCATTGATGGATTGCAGGGCCAGGGTGCTGCCATGGGGACTCATAGCTGTTCCCCTCCATGTCCTGGGGGGTTGCCAGCGCAAAAAACCTGCTGCTGTGAGGCGGCTAGTTTTGAGTCCTTTAGCTTGACTATTAGCTGCAATCTTTGAGGAGCGTCGAGGGTTCTGAGTGGAAGGAGAGGGTGGGGGGGCGGAGGACCCAGTAAGCCAGCCTAGGATGCTGCCCCTCTCCGTTGCAGGGGAAGGACCTGAGGGTGCTCAATGGTGACCTCCGCGGTGTCCCCATTAGATGAGTCTAAGTCCACATTCACTTCCTCCAACACTGTAAAAGATCCGCGCGAAATGGACTGTGGGGTTGGGGTAGGACTCTTTGAGGTAGCACTTCTACTGCAGGCCGCGGGTTTGTCAGTCCATGCTGGTGTGCATAGCTCCATTGGGAGCTGAGGGGTTGATATGATAAATCGCTGGTGGAGGTTGGTGGGGGTGCCTGGAGCCCTGAATGGGGGTGGCTGACGAGGGGCACCCTGTGTGAGATGCCTTGCGCTTGGTGAGAGAGAGGGGGGGGGGGGGGGGGGGGGGGGGGGGGGGGGAGAGAGAGAGAGAGAGAGAGAGAGAGAGAGAGAGCTGACTCTGGGAGATTGGAGGGGTTCCCACTGGAAGGGGGCATAAGCGCGAAGGTATCCCATACCAGTAGTGGGGTTAGCTGTTTCAACTGCTAGGCGTAAGGCCTCAGGGAGAGAGGTCTTGAATGAGAACCCATTGTGTGGGTTGTGGAATTGCTGCTGCGGCCATGTGGGATCGTTTTTGGCCTGGTTTAGGCCCCTGGGTGGTGGCTAAGAGGCTTGTTTTCAAGCTGTGCAGCCACTATATAAGTGTCCAAGGGCGTTACACCATGAACACTGGGGGACGCGCCTGATCAGGGTCGACAAAAAAAAGATCTCAGGGCAATCCCAACTACCGCCACACGAGGAATAACCTCAATGTTGTGGGATAAGCAGTGGGGAGTGGATGAACGACGCCTAGCAGTGTGAGCTCTTTGAGTGGGAGCATAGTAAGAGGGGACGCCAAAGTCCACTGAAAGAACAGACCCAAACTCATTAAACCACGAAGGAGCGCCAGTTTAAGAATTCAGGATCACAGTCGTTGGTAGGTTGGAAAGTAACCCATGAAATTTTCCAGGTGAGAGCGTTCGGGAGATGCGAAGAGATCCACGTGGAATAATGACCTAGAGGGTGGCAGCATGGTCAGCAAGGGCAGCTTCAGTGAAGCCCACATCGATGTAGTGGCCCTCCACTGATTCATGGATGGTGATTTTAATAGGGAATGTCTCCGCAATTGCTGCAAAGTATGAGAAGTAATCTTCTGTATAGAATTCAACAGGGTTATGCCCATAATAAAGGCGAATTGCGTGGGAGAGGGTTGAGCGAGGTAGAGCTTTTGCGCTCTAGTTTCGGCCCATTTCTTATTAACATCAGCAATAAACGCCACTTCACAGGGATCAGCTTTGGGTAGCGTTGGTGCCAGAGGTTTTTGCCACGCCCCAGTGGCTCCTTTGGTACGTTTGTGTTTGCTTTGGGCTGCAATCGTGGGTTGAGTGTGAGCTGGTGGTTTGGACAAGTTTGCGGAGTTCCCTTGTTGCTGGAATGTTACAGCAGTTGCTGGCGTCATATTAAATTGAGGGGCAGATTGTTGGGCCTCGCTAAATTGGGGAGGCCCATCCAGATTGGAATTAACTCCAGCCAATTGGGAGGAGGGCGATGTTTCATCACCATCCCAATATATTTGGGTAAATTCAGCCCAAGTATTTGCTGTGATTTTGTGAGAAAAACTCACTGGCTGATTGGTGATTTGGTCGTTTGCAGCATATGGAGATAAAGTGCTGACTTGAGAAGTGCCGATTATGGGGTTTAAATGTGACGGGTGAGATTGGAACTGGTGTGAAGTTTCAAAATCTGGACCATTTAAATCCCCATTGGGAAGAGTAGATTGTTTTAATTTGGTGCTTAGTGAACCAGAATGTGCGGCTAATCCAACCTTACATCAAAGGGTTTGGAGGCCAGGTGATTGTTGGGCCTCGTTAAATTGGGGAGGGCCATCCAGATTGGAATTAATCCAGCCAATTGGGAGGAGGGCGATGTTTCATCACCATCCCAATATATTTGGGTAAATTCAGCCCAAGTATTTGCTGTGATTTTGTGGGAAAAACTCACTGGCTGATTGGTAGATTGGTCGTTTGCAGCATATGTAGATAAAGTGCTGACTTGAGAAGTGCCAATTACGGGGTTTAAATGGGATGGGTGAGATTGGAACAGGTGTGAAGTTCCAAAATCCGAATCATTTGAATCCTCATTGGGAAGAGTAGATTGTCCCAATTTGGTGCTTATTAAACCAGAATGTGCGGCTAATCCAACCTTATATCTGAGGGTTTGGGGGCCAGGTAGCTGGGTATTGCCCCTCATGGAGGGATCCAGAAACACGGCGTCAGCAATAATAGATGGGGCTGAATTAGCTGACACAATGGGCGAGGTAAATGCCTGGATGGGTTGAGTTGCATTCAACTGAGCAGACGCCATTAAAACAGCGTGGGTGATGGCCTCCTTGGTTGGAGGGGGCCCAGCGGGTTGGTGGGAGGCAGCGCACACAGAGCTGTTAGGCGTGCAGGTTGCAGAAGTGCGATCAGGTGAACTGGAGCTAGTTGAAGTAGCTCCAGGTTGGGGGTGGTGCCTGCTTTCATGGCTGCTTCTTGAGAGCGGGTGATTCTGGTTGACCCTGAGGTGGGTAACCGAGGGTTGCTTCATTTGGGGGTGGTGCTGGCTCGTTTGGCAGAGCCTGCGGGTTCTTTTGCGGGGTTTCTCGCCATATTTACTAATAGTTTTTGTAAATCTCTTTAGTGGAGCTAAATTTCAGGCTGAATTGATTTTCAAAAAGTGATGCTTAGCAGAAAGAGAAGTCGCTTTAACATTCATTTAATCATATAAAAGCACTGTCTACAACGTATCCAGAGAAATGATAGGAGTGTTAGACACCACCACAAGTGAATCCAAGTTTATAATCGTAGCTATTGACTAATTTTCCCAGTAGGTTGAAGCATCAGTATTAAAGGTGTCTACCGCAGGATCAACAGAATGATTCCTGTAAAAACAATTGATAGCAAGGCACGGATGCCCTCAGGTTCTGCTATCATACAACTGAAAAGCGTAATCTCCATTGTCATGAAGGAACTTATGGATTTAGTTGGAGTGAAACATCATATCACCACTCCCTACACTCCATTCTTTAACGTAAGCAGGGAACACCTAAATGGAACCCTTGGAGGATCATTGAAGAAGATGGCTCTTAAATAAAAAAGTTATGACTAATTGCCGCCCTCCGCGCTTTAATTAACAGACTTAGGGCAGCATTGGGTGCTTGTTATGTCTCTGTTTAAGGCCCTGTATGGAAAAGAAGCAGCTCTACCCACCTTGCTGGCACCAGTCATCACCGCATAGCAAGAAATTATTACTTGGGATTTGGCAACAAATATTGGCAATGAAATTAAGATTCAGTTAGAAGCGCTTAGGAACATCATTTCATTTATCCTCAGAAAAGTCAATGCAAGAGTCAGAGATGGACCAAGTCAATAGAGTTCAGTTAAAACTAAGAGGTTCTATTCTATCATATATGAGGAGGTCATTATGAGACGTTACAAGCCATTTGGACTGGCCCTTAGCTGTTTTAGCCAAGTGAGGAGCTGAGTATTTAAAAAGAGATGTTGCAACCAATATCAGCATAACAGAGTACATGCCTGGCATCTTAGGTCCTTTCCCATGTCTCATCTAAGGAGGGGAAGTTTCATGGAAGGCACCATGAGTGGACTGGAAACTAATCCTCGCCCTCTGGAAGGATACTTTCCAGTGCACCAACACCCCAAAATTTAGATACTTTTTTCTATGTTGTGGGTTTAGGAAATCAAACCCTCTTATAGATGAAGACTATCCAAGAAGTTCATCAGCCAGTGGGGATGCCACAAAGCAAAATAATTTGATGCCAATGAGCAAAGAATTATTGTATGAAGTTAATTCTGCTGGCGCCAAGGATGACTATGAAATTCAACTACTATTATACTTTCATGGTCTGAATAATTTACAATTGACCTATGACAAAGGAATAACTAAGCTAAATATCCCATTGGAAGTTATTAAAACCTTCCATTATAAACTTAAAAAAGAAAGGCAGCATATTTTGAGAGCTGACAGAATCCTGAGTGAGGCACAACAAGCAGAGCCATTTATTAAATCCCAAGGAAATCAGCATAATGTCAAATTGGGCAATGAATTAATTACCAGAAGAGATACTGTTGTCTCAAACCCAGAAGCGGTTATTCAGTAAAAGGGCACCAAAAATCTTGGTTCAGGAATGCCCAACATGAGACTAATCATATGAACTAAAATATTTAACTAAAAGGATGCTCAACTAAGGCTAAGATCAAGAAGAGACTAACTAGGGGCTATCTAAGCCCCTTTAATATCGCCATATTACCTCAATTTCCTAAAATTAAATCCATTTTTTAATCTAAATTATATGTATGAATTTTAAAAATCTTTTGATATTACTTTATTAAGGAATTCCTTACAACAGAATTATATATCATCATTGTTTTTCACTTATTTTTGGTTTAAGTGGATAGATTACATTGATTATCCTGGGATCAGAATAGAGAAGAAGATACAGTAACCAGTCTGGTAGTTCTCAGGAAGACACTTTTTAGGAGAAAACTTTGGACTACTGAGAATGCCAAAGAAGAGGTTGTTGAGGTTCTATTGAGTCTAGTGTTAGGCAATGTACAAAGTATATATAAGAGTGTCAGTAAGAATACTGTCAGCAGGAAATGGACAGTGCCTATGATCAATGATGCAAATTTGGTAGCATCAAATCAAAATTCATTCAGTGAGGATGAACATGTGCCTCTCAAGAGTATCCTTGTTTCTAATCTGTGTGTACTAGAACCCCTCCACAGGAAGTCAGCCTTCCATGTTAAGTGAAATAGGGCCAATGAGAAGACTATAGTGAAGAGTAATGATTCATCTTCTGTAGCTTGCATAAGCTCCCATGAATACATTGCTTTGGACTCAAAATGTCTTGAAATAGATTGTAAAAGAAAGCTTTGTTAACCTGGAAAATCTGACATGCTTCCAGTTGGACAAAATTAGTTGATTTGTAATTAGTGGCCCCTGTAGAGCATTAATGTCAATTCTTCATTAGATATTATATAGGGAATAATGAATCCCTCATATTAAGTGTACAAGGTTCAAATAGCACTTTTATAACAAAAAACAGTATGCCCTTATATGTTTTTTATTTTTATTTAACTGAGGCAAGCTGACCAGGGGACAGGCATTACCAAAAGAAAGAAACAACATAAAACCTGAACAGGGTCAACTCCATCAAAGAAAGTTTTTCCACCTCTGGATCGGGACTCAAATTTTTCTGGTTAAGTCATGGGTAAGGTTTTTGTGTTTAGACCTACTAACCGCTCTTAGCTTCCTTTGGCTGGCACCCCAATCAATGTGTGAAGGGCAGGAATCAAACCCGCAACCTTCAGGTTGGTAGCTGTACGCCCTTACTGACTCGCCTTCCACCCCAGTATGCCCTTATATGTTCCTAATAATAACTAAGCAAGGGTAAAAGGTAAATATACCTAAATTCTGTATTTCAAAACAGAATCACAATGCTGTTTAGTATAAATTCTAGTCAATATAAAAATCAAAACCTAAATATATATTTTTATGCTATCCTGATTGCTAGCTTTTTATACCTTTAACTAGGGAATTATCCTATGCCATCAAGCCAATTGTTGTTTTGCGTAACTTCACTTGGGGCCTAGAATTTGCATAGCACTACGCTGAAATTCATTATCTCTATTATGGTTATACAGCTCACTTAGCTTCATAAGGTTAATCTGATTCAGATTCTTGTGACAAGATCATGCATATAAGTTACTTTAAGCTTTAAAATGACAAATAATGCTTAAAACACTTTTGGAGTTTAATAGTCATTGTAGATAAAATCAAATCTCATTTTGATAACATATCAAATGTGACAAATTTTTATAAATGATTTAGAAAAAGTGCTAAAGTACCATATTTTAAAGCTTTCTTTTAAAATAGTGAAGGATCCATAGATGGCCTTACTAGAGTGAGGAAGCCTTGAATTTGTATAATAAACTTATTGCATATTTAATCAATGTATCAATATTACAATGTCCAATAATGTTCATTTGCCAACTTAGATACAAAAATGCACCATTATTAGAAATAAGTGAGATCTTGCATCAGATGAGTGAATCTGGAGACAAACACCAGACTATATGTGAGCCAAACTTTGAGCAAACTTTTTGAAAGTGCACCATGAAGGAGAGTTAGTGTCACATGTTAATATATGCCTGTCTAAAATTAACGTATATATCTATGGGGACACATCAAAGGATAAAGGACATTCTTTGCTTAGATGGCTGTGTAAATATAGAATGGGTGATGTAAAAATGGCACGTTGGGTCTGCAAGTTTAAAGCGTGTGATTTGAAATAGTACACTGCGCTGATACAGCACATAAATCTTAAAATGGATTATCACTACTTGTAGAGCTTCTAGGTCTTAGTGATACCAGTAGTTATCTATGAGATAGTAAGTAGGGTGATTAGGATGAACCACTGGAAACTCAGCAAGCATTGGTAAAGGCGATATTAAACTAAAATCACTTTGGGGAATTTATACGAAAATAGCAGGAAACCATTGTTTTTAAAGACTTTTTAAAATCTAATTCAATAATGAAGCACATAAGACTAACTGAGCATGGAGGACTATAGAATACATTAAAAAGTGTTCATCAGGTTATTCTGGACGTCAATTAACTTTTGTGATGCAGAAAAAGATTGCATTTTGCGCAGATTTTCTGGAAAAAAGCATTATAAAATGACCAATTTGGACTACTAAATCCTGAGTTTGTATGACAAGCTATAAACATATATATAGTAGGTCCATTAACTATGATTACTTAGAAATTGATAGTATTATTAAATTGATCACTTTAATCGTTTAGTATATCTGTTATTTTAGCAATTGTGAATTCTTGCAAAGCTCCCAACCTTTTAGAAGATCAGATAATAAACAGATTAATTGCCACAATCTTACTTAAAGGATAATGTTTGTAACTTTAACCTCACAAGATAACGATACATATATGGTGGAATTTGATGAGCATTGGTAACTGTTTACCACCTGGAAACTAAAATAAAGGTCAAAAGGAAGAAATGTACACTAGCTACCACCCTGAATAGTTTCAGCAGGCAAAACTTTCAGTTGGAAGAATTTTTTTTTAAATAGCTTACCTATAATTATGTCACCATATATTCACATATAAATCACTTTTAGAATTGAATTATTGGCATTAGAACTGTTTGTTAACAATATCATATCCAGCTCTTGAGCCAAGCCTGGAAATAACTTTTTTCTATATTATATAAGCTAAATTTTTAATAGGATTACAACTATCAACCTATATCATTGCCATCAAGCAAAAAATTAAGGCCAAAGCATATGAGGCTATGCAATGACCATATCTGGACCTTCAAGACTGACAATAAGATAATCTATGGTTATATACATGGCTTTGACAAAAGTTAAGCTTGATAAACTATGGCCTGGTTCTTTTTGAACTAAGTTGATATTGGATTTACAATCAAATGACTCTCAGTATATATGTTTGTAGATAGGATCATGCCAAGTTTTTACAAGTATGAAAACAAAGATCATTCAATTAAAAAAAATAAGAGAGCAAGTTAATATAATTGGAAAGAAAAATACACAGAAATATTTCTTTACTCAAAAAAATTAAATAACTTTCACTTACTTCAGTTGCATCTGCACCTGGACATTCTTCTGGGTTAGAATGATAATGGACAAAAAAAATTCCCATTCTGTTCTTGTCACTATCCAGGCTCTTCCTGGACGTAACAATGCTCACATTTTGAAATACAAAACGATTCAGTCCTCTATCCTGATAAATTTTAATGGTACTTAAATAATTTGCAACTAACCCAGAAGAATTTTAAATTAGTTGTGAAGTCAATGCAATCACTGCTGAACAAATAGATATAATTAAACCTCCCATAACATAAAAAATCTGGAAATTAAAACCAAGAAGAATGACCCTTAACCACAGATTAAATGGAGTTAAATCAGTTTGATAGATCTTGAAACGCAGTGAATAATCCCAGTCCAATCCCTAGTAATTTTTTGCCTCATCTAAACCCCTATTTAAAATACTCAACTGTTATTTATAATTTTTAGTGGGGTGTGATAATATTACTGATTAGCCTCTGTTTTACATTTCAGATCCTTATTTTGCAATCTCAATTAGTAACTTTCTAATATACCACAGCTTTTTGGGTCTGATTATATAAATTATGCCCTGATATGCAGCAACTGATGCCACGGTTTAAGATCTTGTTCTAAGACTAGAACTGTCAATTTTACCAAAGTTCATATGCTTATCTTTTCTCAAAAAACTCATTACGTGGTGAGAAAACTATATGCATTATCACCACTATCTTGTTATGAACATTACTTTAAACTGGTCATGTACATGGGATTAACTAGCCAATAATATTTTACAGTACATTATGGAAGTGGACCATAATGTTAAAAAACTACATAACCTTTATTTTTGTTTGGTATTGTACTATAAACTTTGGAGCCTATGAACTTCACCAGGAAGGTACACAAGACCAGCACTGTGCTGATGGTGTTATTATCACTATTATTTGTAAATCTGGAGGTTAAACGTTGTTTTGAACTTTCTGTATGCTCTTCTAATAACATTAACCTCTTCCTAAAGATAACCGATTTTTCGCTACTCTGTATCCCTCAGAGGCTGACCTATTCTATAACGCCTTGGAAATCCATCTGCATACACATCCAGAATGACATTATGGTATCATAGCACCTACATGTTTGTTAGAATCCTGGCCGGATGGGTTGCTTACTTGGTGCCAGACCACAATACCATCTATATGGCAGGAGCAGTATGCTTAGTACATCACCCTTTCTGAGAGAGAGGGGGCCAAAGTTCCCTTAAGTTCACAACCTGGACCCTTGTTGAAGAAAGTAATCAATATATTTTTTAACTGAATTATTTATAGTAGGGTTAAATTTTTCGTGGGAAATAATTAGCACCTTAAAGATTGCTAGTAGTATAAAGGATAAGATAAGGATATAATGAATGATCAGTGCATATCTGGTGGGAGTGAGAACAAATTAGGAGATATAATCCTTAATCTTTTGTAAGGTAAAGGGAGGCAGAAGGTAGGATACTGGGCTATAGATGCCTATTACAAGGAAAAACTATTGGCATCGGTTGCCAATAGAATAATAATAATTTGTGATTTCTAATAATATATGGTTGATCAATTATCCTCAGCTTTCTAGTCACCTGTAATCATAAAATTTGAACCACTGTTGGGAACAATCCCAATAGTTTTAGAGTTTTAATTTATTCAAAAGACTGATAATCTTTATTTGGAAGATCCCTGATAGTTTAGGACCATTAATATGCTTGATCTGCTTGAAATATTGATATTTGTTATCCGTGATGATCCCAATAAATAGTGTTGGCTCAACTCAGGTTGAATGATTAGATCAATTTGGCATTCACTATAAGTTAGTATTTCTTGAGTCAAGACCTATAGCAAGAGACTTCATTCAGTAAATGGCTAAATAAAACAGAACCCCCTTAAGCCTCACCTAGGGGTCAAGAGCCAAGACGTCTTGAAGAGTGAGGTTCATCAGATCTTCAGGCATAGTATGGTAGGGACAAGAAAAACAGCTAAGTTCTGGTACCTGCAGTTTTTTTAAACATCAAAGAAAGATTAGATGTAGCAGGGTTGGCATGGACTAAAGGTTGATGGCGCGGAGGCAACCTTGATATCTGTGAGAGGGAACTTCAAGTTAGTAGCCGGCAGAAACATAGGCAGCTATAAGAAATTAAATGCTTTAGCCTAGTTGACAGATCATTGACATTGTTTGCCACTAATAATGTAAGTGGTGGAAATCAACTGAATGCTTAACCATTTTAAAAAATCTCTATCATTTGCTGGTAAGAACATAGGCAAAGAGCAACTAGTGCTTGACCTATAGAAATTCATTAGCATTGAAGGATGGTATCTAAAGAAATATTGAGGATTGGCCCAGTAGAGGTCATTGGCATTGATTGCCAGCAGTGCATTTTGGGCTATCCTTGACATTGAGTCACTGGTAGCCCATGAATCTGCTCAACTCAAAAATAATGAGGAGCATGAGTCAAGAATACAGTCTTTTTTAAATTTTAGGTGATGGATCATCATTGCTTGCCCTAATAACAAAAACCTCAGCACTGGATTATTGATCCGCCAGAATTTCATATAATTAAGTAGTAGAATTACCATCGCTCACTGGAATGACAGAAACGTCGGCTTCCCTTCAGAAATTTTGCTTGTCTTTAGTGTAATTTGCTGGAAATCTAAATTAGTAAATATATTAACAATAAGCTTCTGTCCCAAGTGCCAACTCACTAATAAAATATAGTATAGATTAAATACACATATCTATAAATATATATTGTTTATTACTGTTATTACTCTTTTATTTTTACTATGGTCTGTGACATATCAGTAGGTTCAGAAGGCCATTTTTTCCTATGTAGGTTCAGAGGCTTACTGTTTAATATAACTGGCTGTTTTGGTTCAGTGGTCCCCTCTCAGGACTTAACCAATCATTAGGTTCAGAGGTCTGTTTTTGAACGTAACCAGCTGTTGTGATTAAGTGGTCCCCTCTCAGGACATGACCATCTATTTGGGCTCATTACAAATTTATTTTTATTGATTTATCCTTGGTATCAGTCACCAGTAGATTGGAAGACAAATCACTATTAGGTTTAATCCCCAAATAATTGAGAAATGGCTGATAGACTGTAATCACTCAACCCAAATGGCGGGGAGTTAACTATAGAATACTTCATCATAATTGCTAATCGTCAGAATGCTCACTCAAGCTAATAAGCAGCTAAATCAGATCATCCTTCAACAAAACAAGATTGACATTGAAACCATGCGAATTACTTGGCAGCCAACCAAAATTAACTCAATTGCAGGTATCTGAATTAGCATGCAAAACTTCAAATTCATGATTAAGTAAAGGGATTGTAGATACCACCTATCATCTCTAAACAGTTTCTAAAGAAATACTTAGAATCTATAATCCATTGTCATCTGATTTGACTTATGGTGGCTTGTCAAGGGTAAGTGTTCAGCACTTGCAGCCTATAATAAACAGTGGCAATAAGCCACCTACTAACTAAAACCCTTCACTAATAGAGTTCTTTCTCACCCCCTTCATTGTAGTCAGGGGGATTGGCAGGATCAGGTTGCCCTGTATTGGGATTGGCCCTGGAAGGAACATTGACATTAATAGCTAGCATCAGAGATTTGTCCTGGAAAAGTCATTGGCATTGATATCTGGCATCAAAGATTGGCCCTGGAAAGAGCGCACTAAGGGCTCAGTGAGGGAGAGGATGTCTTTGCATGTATGTGGATGGTATGTCCTGACATCTTGTAAAGCTCCTCAGGAGCTCAGCCCAGTTCAAAATAAAAAGTTCACTATTTTAAAATAAAGATTGAGTTCTAGTGATATACAGGGGCCCTCAGTAGTGAGCACCACTTGTTCTAATTCTGGACGGATTGGTTGATCTCATGGTGCCATCCCAGAATCCCAATAATACTGAATAAGCGGTATGCTTGGTAAGTCGCCCTGTCTTAGAGGGAGGAACCAAAGTTTTTTAAGTTGACAGACTGGACCCTAGTTAGGAGGGACTTAATATTTCTTTAAATTAAAATTAAGCATAGTAAGTAAAAATTTATTGTATAAATAATTAGAACTTTAAATAGTGCTAGCATAATAAAGGATAATTTAAAGGATATAAAGAATGAACAGCGCATACCCCAGTGAGTTTGTGAAAAGAAATGAATCATTTTACTTAATCTTTTATTAGGTAAAGGGAAGCAGGAGGTAGGATACTAGGTGATAGATACCTAGCTTAAGGGAATATGTTGGCATCAGTTGCTGATAGAATAATAATTCATAATTTCTAATAACATATGATTTATCAATTATCCTCTTTTTTAGTTCCTGGTAATCATAAAACTCAGATTACTATCAGATACAATCCTTAATAGTTTTTGACCATTAATGCGCATAAAATACTAATAACTTCCATTAACATGGATGATCTCCAATAGCTTTAGGACTATTAATCCACTCAAACTGCTTATAATATTGATAGTTGTTATCAAGGGTGTTCTCCGGACAAATAGGAGTGGCTCTACTCAAGTTATTGAGTAGCCCAATTTGGCATTTACTAAAAATTAATACTAGTGAGTTATTCCCAGAGAAAGAGGTTTAACACATAATGAGCAAATTCTGGCAATGAGCACGTCGATGTACTCAGCTCCACATTATGATAAACTAGCAGCCTAGATAGTAAACCTTCTGGAAAGCCAACCTGAACTAGTGTCTTACTTGAGAAGTATATTAGACTGGTTCATCTTGCAGCCACAAAATAAGATTCTCTTGACATGACCTGGTCCATGCTACTTTTATCACAAAAAGGCACCTTATCATTATCTGAATATGCTTCTCACTTTTTTGTCAATACGCCCAAACTCCTCTTCAACCCAGTTCCATCGGGTTCAATTAGACATGGACCCAGATTTTCTAAGAACTACTGTTGCCACATGTCTTGCTATTTTGTGGGAGGAGGATATATCCCTAGCTATCAGGTGGAGCACCAACACTATTTAGAGAATGCAAGATAGGTCCTTCCCATCAGGTCTGACCTCTGCAATCAAAGCACTCCAGTTCCCAGTGAGAACCTGCTCCCCAGTGGAACTCCTTTGTATGCACCAGAAGCTGGTAGTCTCATGAGAGGACCCCTTGAGGGCTAGCACCACATAATGAACAAACCAGCTTTACAACTTGTATCTTGGTAGATTATGTCTTATGAGCTTAATAAAATTGGGTCCAACACTTTTTCTGTTCTATTTATCCCATTTACAATGTTGGTACCATGGGGGTTGATACCACGTATCCCTTAATTTTTGAGGCCAGGGGACCTAAAGCTCCTGGGTGTTGGAATAAACATTTCTACTTTTCTTGTACAAAAGTCTTTACTCCGGATACTAAGTCTGGAGTAGTAAATCCTATATAAATTTGTCCCTAAGTCAATAGAGGCATGCCAAATTCACTTAAAATGGCAAAGAAGAGAGTAATGCTTATTAACTTAGAATTCACAATATATGGAAATTAGGGAGGGTTTTTGGTAAATCTACAGGCATTCCAAGCTAAGATTTATACTTATAATGAATGGGGCTTCAGAGGCAGGCTAGTTATCTGGGTTGAATAGGATTGCTTGCAGCATAAATCAGGTTTGATTTTCAAGGTTAGTTAGCTCCAAGAGAGCAATAATCAACTGCATAAGTTGTAATTAATCCCTGAATTTGAGAACTCTTGAATTTCTTTGGGGATTATCCCCCATAGATAATTGGGATATTTGGTCAGATTCGGATCCATTTCCTTTGGCTGACACAACCAAATCTCCAATTTAGGTAGGTATCCTAACACACGACAACGCCTAACCCTTAATGGCTAAGTTTCCATAAAGGCTGCTATTGCAGTGGTTAATACTAAAGAAGAAGAAAAACTCATTGATCTTACTATGATAAAACGGCTTGACCTGATTATCACACCAAATAGGGACGTTACTCTTACCAACACCTATAAGAACCATTAGATATAGGATTTCCAAAGGCCAGTTATCCTCTGTCAAACCATAATAGGTTTGAATTGCGTTTATGTAAATTGCAAAATCTTCCGTGCCTGATTTTACTAGGTATGAGGTGGTAGAACAAGTACTCCCTCTACTCTAAGATGGGAAACGGTTTTGTCACCCTGCATCCTTAAGGGAATCCATCTGCTTCACTCAATTTCTGATCCACACCAAATTAAGGCCCCTTCCTTGGGTAACCACAAAGGCCGCGCCTATAACCCTCCCACCAGTGTTCCAACACTTTCCAAACTTATTTGATCCTGCCCTCCACTCAGCACCATCCGCTTCTAGCCCCTTTCTCTTCTTATTCAAGTTTAACGAGGGTAAAGAGCTCCCAAAGTCTTTCCTGTATACTCCATAAAACCAAGAGAGAAAGATACACTTGAATTATAGTTTAAGGACATGCTTGCGCGCAGTCTCATCCTGTCATCAAATTATCACTGGGTCTCCTATGCTTCTGGTACCCAAGGCTAGTGGGCAGCTTTGCCCTTGTGTTGTTTCACTGACTTAATGTGATCACGGAACCAAATCTTTAGCCCATGACACTCTTTGGAAAATTTATATTATGATTGCAGAAGAGAATTTCTTTTCTAAGCTGGACCCTGTTAATAAATACCTTCAAATCTAATTCTCCTAAAGCAAAAACTGTATAAGGATTTTAAGTGTCATTGGTTTTTTTAGATACAAGGGATACCATTCAGCTCTGCGATGTGTCCACATTTTTTTACACAAGATTGATCCAGTATTAAGTGATTTTGTTGAGAAATACTGCGTTGCATATAGATGACATCCTTTTTAAGACCAAAGAACAGCAAATTGAGGAAGTTAAAAGGTATTACAGTTAATTGCCAAGGCCCATATTGAAGTTGAAGCCCTCCAAGTGTGAGTTTTTCAAGGACACTGTCTTAAATTTGGCCTTATTATCTTCAAGGAAGGTATAGCTATTTGCCCTGATAAACGGTAAGCTATCTCGAACTGGGCTTCCCACAGTAAAAACTAGAGTAAACAGCTTTCTTAATGTGGTCAACTTCCCCCAACTGTTACACTAAGGATCTTCTCTACTGATGCACCCCTAACCCACCTCAAAGGCCAGGTACTTTTTGCTCGGGGAGAAGAAGAGGAGGCATTTCAAAGCATTTAAGCAGCCTACTTACCTCGCAACTTTTGGCCCATTATTACATGTATGCATCTAAGTCATTGAGATGGATGC
Source organism: Massospora cicadina (assembly GCA_022478985.1). Taxonomy (NCBI): domain Eukaryota; kingdom Fungi; phylum Entomophthoromycota; class Entomophthoromycetes; order Entomophthorales; family Entomophthoraceae; genus Massospora; species Massospora cicadina. Next base: position 129,879 of record JAKSZP010000114.1, read on the forward strand.
CTCAACTTTGCTCTTAGGTTCGTTCTCTTACAGGAGGCTTAGGATGGTTTGGAACATTCTGCGTGTGTTTCTAATTTTAGGATGTTTCCAGATGAGACCAACTACCTGGTGTATGACAAGAAACACCTGGCTATCATTTCCGCTCAACGAATGGCAGCACAGCCTGTTATACACCTGCAATCTCTTTGTCATAAGAACATAGCATCGCGCACTTGTGTTCTATAAGAGATCCTGAAGAATTAAGCAACAATAGACCCATTGGCACCAGTAACTTTTCCAGTACATCTTTGCAATAGATTACAAGTCAAGGCACCTGGACTTGATCACTGACCTTTTAGCCGTTACCTCTTCATGGCCTTTTCTCAAACTAAATTAGAAGATTTACATTACCGCGACCATGCTACTCCAAATCTTTTTGCCTTTATCAAGGGTGACCCACAAAGCTTCATGAGGATGCTACAAATTTCCCAAAATTATATCACGCTTAGAAAGTAATTGAGAGGTTCTCATAGAAGGCTCTATCAATGAAGAACATAAGAACTACACTACCAGGGAAATGAACATCCTGCACCTTAGGAAGACCTGGGTACATTTCACATAATAGAAGTAGTAGATTCTCAAGGACTATCACGACCACTCCATTATGGGCATCTGGGTATTAACGATACTGTGAGTTTTATCAGACAGTCCTACTCATGGCCTGGAATGAAAACTATGATGAAGAAATACCTCTACAGCACTTGACTTGTACCATAAGTAAGGTAAGACCGCCAAGCCTCATGGTAAGCTTATGCCTCTTCAAAATTCCCTCTAAGCCTTGGCCTTCTATCGTTGTGACTTCATTTTCTACATGCCTTTTTCAAAAGGGTTTTGATAACCTCATAGTGGTAGTCAAGTGGGTCACCAAGTATGTGGATTTTCTCCTCTGCACCTCACGCATCACTTCAAAGGAAATGGCTGAGATGTTTATCAAAGTTATCTTTTAAAGGCACTTCCTAATAGATGAGGTTGTTTCTAACCGCGGGACCCAGTTTATTTTGCTCTTCTATCACACCTATTGTCCATTTTAATAAACCTCTGCTAGTCTTGCGCATACCTTTCAGAGTTATATGGCCAAAAAGGGTATTTAAGCCCTAAAGCAGTATCTCCTCTGCAGTATCCCGGCAAAGCAGAATTCCTGGACCTCTTGGCTCCCTCTCGCCATGTTATCCTATGAGACCATACAACTCCTCCACAGGTAAATACCAGCTTTTTTGTCAATCATAGCCACTACCTTAAAACGTTTAGGGAAGACTGCCGGAGTTATATCAGCCACAGATGACCTAGTGACTAACGTTTAGACAAACATTGGCTCCTGGAAGTATTACCTTAACAAAGAAGTGCAAGACTTAAGACCAAGGCTGACGTTCAATGCTCTGATCCACACATATGAGGAAGGTAAAATGGTGCTCATCAAATAAAAAAAGCTATGCTGTCCCAGTGAAGTGCTATAAGCTGGGACCCCTTGCCCTGGGCCCGTACACTTTGCTCTACAATAATAAAGAGGCATTTGTGTTATCACATCTTGAAGGTTCCCAAGCTCATCCTGTTTACCATGGTTTGCAACTAAAAAAGTTCAAGGGTCTATTTCAGACAATACAGGACCATTACTTTTATAAGACCAAGGAGAAGAATAGTATGAATTGGAAACCATTCAGGAGAGTAAGATCCACAGAGGAAAGCGCTCCTACTTGCAAAAAGGCTGGGTTAACCCTTTGAGGAGGCCACCTGGCAATAAGCAGATGATTGTGCCCACTTCCCTAAGAAGACTAAGGAGTTCCTTTCCAGGAAGTGTATAAGCATAGAGTGTTGATATCATTATCTAGGCTCTGTTTGGACGTAACATTGTTCTCATTTTTGAAAATATAAAGCAAATTGGGTCTCAATTATGGTGAATTTTAAAGGGATCAGGAATGATTGACAATGATTCCAAAAAGTCATAAACCAGTTGAGAAGTAAAGATAATTACGCCCACACAAAGCATATACAACTGCACCTCCTGATATTAACACCAGATCAAATCTAACAACCAAACCTGATAATAACAACCCTCATACCACAGAACTATGAAGTATTTTCAGGTGTTAAGGTCTCTAAGCTCGAAAAATCCTGACGTTTGATCCCTAGTAAGTTTTTGACTCATCTAAAGTTTATATTATAAAACAAAAATGACATAAATTCCTCTGGCAAGTAATGATATATGCAATTCCCCTCCATTTTACTTTTAAGTACCTTCTACAATCTCAGAAAATTATCTATTATCTTTAGCTTTATGGACCTAATTTTGTATAATATGACTATAATATCTTGATAACTGATACCACGGTCTCAGTTCTTACTCTGAAACCCTTGCAACTGGCAGTTTTATTATTGTGTATATGCTTATCTCTAGTCAGCAATCTCACCATCCGCCAAGCGAATCATGTGCAGTGTCACCACTATCTAGTTCTAAAACATGACTATGACCTGGGCATGCATGTGCATGTGCCTACCCAACTGTCTTACACAGTACCTTATGGAAGCTGGAATGTGACAGTTCTTTTTAAAATCTTGTTAAAAAGTCTTTCTGGCATACTACCACACTTGCAATAGATATCAACTTTGACCCAAACACATTTTAAAGAGTATATACCTGAAGTACATTAGAAGTGTTCCCTCCAACTGTTTAGTTGTCGACAACAACCCAATTCACTTCACCCATTACCCTTCACTATCCTTAACCATCAGTAAAACTTTCAGCAAACCAGGAGCTTTCTTAAACCATCATCTGAACACAATTACCTTACAAAACTCGCTGATAACTTCTTCCTTATACTGATGTTTGAATCTAATATAATATATTACCCTATGTTTTATTGACTGAGTTTCTTGGGGGTTAAAAATCCAATCTTCACCTCAAACACTCACCAGATACCAATTATGGTGCCCAATTCCCCCTTGCTTCTATGCCCCACAATCAAATGCTGCACCATACTGTAATGATCATCAGCTTTCTGTAAAATTAGCTGAATTCTAACAATTACTCCTCTTCAAATCAGAAGCTAAGTCTGTTGGCATGCTTGCAAAGGTTTTATCGCCCCCTCATAATCCATGATGACCTTAACCCTATGCTAAGTGCAACATATTTGTAAGGGTCCCCGCCCTGGCCATCAGGCTGGACAGGACAATAAACCAATTTTGTTCAAAGAAGGGTTCACCCTGTGAGCCCTAATACAGGAAAAATTGCAGGCTTAGCACAAACTCCTTAAGCGCTGGGTGGCTATCCTCCCAAATGAAGTCCGGGCCAACCTGAGACTAGTAATTAACCTCAAATCCAAATAATTAAAGGGTTAGCAGAAGGCTTTTAGGTAAAATCAAGAACATAAGTGGAGAGGTTCACAACCTACACAGCAGATTAGAATTGAATCCTTGATAATAATTAAACTGCCATCCTTTAACTGGAAAAATTCTCCAAACAAACAAAAATGCTGCTTAGCAGAAGTAGCAATAAAAAATGTTTTCTTCTAAGGCAGCCTTGGATTAGTCAAAGAAAAAATTATCACCCCTCAAAAGTAATTTGAGGACCGGAAATCATGGTGCTAGTTAAACCAATCATAATACCCTATTTTATAGACTTTAGAGAACCTCAAAATATAGGTTTGTCATTAATTATGTTCCCAGCATCTTTTGACTTCTTTCAATTCACTCTTCATAGTTTTATAAACAATATACTCCCCCTTCCACACTTTATATAAAAATTCTCAGTATTATGTAAGTTGTAGAGTGCTGAACTATAATATAATTATCTAATAATCACAAAAAAATTACTAAAACAAAACTTTAGAATTTTATTCAAGTTTGTAAATATTATGCACCCTTCAACAAAACCACCAAGTATTATGGAGGTTAAACACTGATTAATCTCGTTTTAACGGAGGTCATATCACTGGTACTTTATGTGCTACATCTACTAATGGAGGAAACTGTGTTATGCACCTCAAAGAACTGCAATACTACCAATATTTTCTTTCAGTCTTCCATTAACTTAGCTTTTTATCAGAACACCTACAAAACAGAATCACCTTGTTATAACTAATAAGTAGTTGGAGAGATTCACACAAAAGAATGGAAAAATTGAGAGAATGTTGGTGGAGGAAGGAACTGGGATGCACCAAAAAACTCCCACCAATATTATGTGCAACTCCAGGTCAGTCTCAATTTCAGATCCAATCATAAAAAAATAAGTTAGATTCTGGTCCCCACTATAAAACAGTGTCAACATTTCCACCCAAGAGACATGTGTAAGGTTGTTACCAGTACTTTGCCTTGTATTTGTTGCAGGGTAAATTCTTGCTAGTTAATACATTCCCTAACTATCCACCAGCGGTTAAAACTCCAAAAAATTCAAAATTGCAATTTCTGTAGACTATGGATGCTATCATGGGTATTGAAGTATCCCCAAATGGAAGACAAGCTTTTCTTGGCATGTTTGATGTCTTCAAATACTTACCATACACCAAAAAGACAACAAATCTGCACAAAATGTTGCGCATGGAATAAACCTAAAATTTAAGATCACCCACACAATATTAGAACCTATATAAGATTCTCAGACGTCCACCCTCAAGATTAACAAGATCTCACGCACTGTATTTAGAGACTTATTCACATTTGCAAATTCTACAAAATTCCTCCCTTGGGTGAAACTGAACCAGAACAACTTATGCCCCGCGCCTGCTCTCCACTTTGCCCACGCATTACTCTGGGAGGAAGAAGACAAAACCATGGAAGTGCCATAAAATCCCCCCTCCCCCTCAGCCATGGGTAATTAGCAACTCCCCGCTTTACCACTCTGTTGGCATTATTGTTTTCGTTCATTACCATTTTATGCATTTTGTGCTTTGGTCATAAATTTTTATTTTTTCTTTTTTGGTTTGTTTTGCTTGTTCTCGAGAATTTCAGTAATTCCAGCCCCTTTTCAGATTACCTCAAATAAAAATATGTTGATTTAATATTAGAAGAATTATAAAACTTTGATATTATCACAATTTAATTTAACAAAAGATGTTAATATATTTTATACTATCTTTTTTGGGGGAGAAAGTATTTACAGAGATCTAAGGAAATTTTTATAATTAAATTGCATACAAATTGTTTACTTTCTTTCCACTCAGTGTAACTTTATGAGCGACTTTATAAGAGTGAATTAAGCTATAAACTTAGACCTCCCACAGCCAGTTCACCCCTAATGTCATAAGATCCAACGCTGGCTGCTTTTGTGTGGAACAGCGGCAAAACCCCCAGCATTTCATCCTATGGGAACATGTGTGGACTGGGTCATCAAATACTACCAAATACTAGGGCAAGTCATACCTCCTGTAACGCACTGGCTCCTTCCAATGAGCCACGAATGAGTTGGGCAACAGGATTCATGTTACAGACCATAGGGCTGACAGGGCTCCTGATACTACTCTCCTTGTACGCGCGCTACAAGATTGGACAAGCACACCCTGGAAGACAGTTGAAAATATACTTAACCCCAGCAACATGCCTTGACTCCAAGACAAGGTATAAAGGGAGGCAATAGCTCTCCCAAGCTCACTCTCAAAGTCCAATTCTTGTTGATTCAAGCCAAACATGGCTGCAGTTAGGCAATATTTTATATAAACTCAAACTATAAATATATGAATTTTAAAGTTCTTTTATTTAATATTGGCCAGGTTAATAGAAAACAGAACTGAAAAGCCTCCAGCTCCCAGTTCCTTCCCTATATACACATGCTACAAGCTAATATAAAATATAACACAAGCTTATGGTGCTAATCTGACTAATGCTTGGTGTAAACCTTACTTCAGGATCGCGGAATCCTCACTCAATGGTTCTGTGCCAGTTCCAATTCTCAACAGTTCCGCACCAGTTCCATTTCGAATTCCAAACGAACCGCGAAACTTCCAAGCACCTGTTCCATTCCATTCTTGATTTGAATCCAAATCAAATCTCGAAACTCCCCATTTTACCTGATTCTCGTTTTTCCTCGACTTGGACGCCCATCTGGCTCCTTGGCCTACTCCAAGCTCCTGCCCCTTAGGCGTCCCTGCCAGGATTAACTCCCCCTCCTCCTCCATACATCCAGACACAGCCTGCCCTGTCTTACCAAAGATCAGGGCAATGTGATGCTGAGGATAAACCTCAACCGTCACACCTCCCAATAATCTTTACCTCCATCTTGTACATTTGCGGGCAGCGATGGAAACCTTTAGCTATATCAACTTTGGCCCACAAGAGGGCATTTTGATTTTGTCGTTACTTGTGGAGCCAACAATGCACCTGCGTCAACAGTGTCACTGAAAAACCAGGGTAATTCTCTCCCTATCACTGTAACCAGGCTCCTGGTGGACATCAATCTGGTGGTTCAGTTCCCTAGTTTAAACCCATATCTCTTCACAACGCTTCATTATGAGCTAAAGGTTAGTTTGTCCGCCTATAGCGACAACCCCATCCTTCAGTTTGTGGTACAAATGTGGCCACATGACTTGCAGGGCCTCTTCATTTGTTTTGTATGCCCTAGTTCTCTAAAAATACTCAATTAATTCCCTTGCTTTCTGTTCTCACTTATGTCCCCAACCATCCATTCTGGGCCCGCGTTGAGGGCAGGCAGACTATCTGTCTATATTTTTTGATTTGAATCACTTTATATGCAGAATCCTCTCACAGCAGCTTCTGTCAGTTCTGAGCCCACATATTCCAGCACTACCCACTTCCATTATTGCTACAATTTCTGTCTGGGGTACAATCTTCCCCCCTAAAAGTTTTGCTGCAGCAGTTTCTACGCCAACCAATAAGGCCTCTCTTCAGCTAAAACCACAACCACAACCAATTGAGCCAATCAGAAAGCAGCTTGTATTAAGATTCAAATCGAAGCTTCCTATTTACCAGTTTTATCCCAATCTTAGCTAATTCCCAAATTCAGTTCAACCAGAACCATTAAGCCTTATTGAATGTGGCCAGTCAATCATCTAACTTTATTGAACCATCCAATGTCCACATTAAGCAGTTCATCAATTTGGAATATGACACTCAGTTCCATCCTAGTTTCTACACCTTCAGACATATGCTAATCCATTCTGAAGTGACCACTAGCTTGCTGTTGAAACAGCAGCCACGCCATATTGTCATCACCTCTACAAAGCTGTTCCAAGTCAGTTGTGATGCTCTGTGATGTATTCCTCCTCCCTATCATCTCCCTGACCATTGTCGTGCTAGCAAAAATTCCCTTTATGAATAATATAAAGATGCTAATGATGCCATCCAGAATGTGGCAGCGGTAGAATGGAATCCCAAATCAATATTACCCACACAAATATTGCCATTTTCATCAAGTTCCCTGTCACTCACAGAGAGTGGAAGAAGCTTTTTCCCTTTTTTATCTAAATCTAAAACGCTGGAAATTATTTTTTAGCATTTTCTCAACAGCACCCTCAAACTTCATACAATTATGCTTCTAAACCCTTTTTCTCTACCTTTGAACATACTGTGTTTTAGACTGAGGGATTTGCCACTAAAGATGAGACCTAAATCACTCTCTCCTTCCACCATGATCATATAATAATTTTTCTAATTTTGAATTGGTTGGAATAAATTTAGTTTTGTTTATGTGTTTGTTTTTTATCCTTTTTTCTTGTTTCAACAGTTTTCATTTTTTAGTCTGCTCTTATGTGCTTTGGTTACTGTTGAATTTTGGGCTTTGTTATGATGTCTGGTACTTTGTCAGGTGTGCAATGCAGTGTCATGCGTCTCACGTGTGAGGACAATAGAAAGGATGTTGATTTTGAATTTAAAATGTAACTTTTTGGTAGCACTTATATCATATATCCTGTAGTTTACTTGGATAATGGCATGCTACCCTGATCTTACTTATCCCAATTAAATACTTACTAGTACAAAGTAAAATAATAAATGCAAAAAAGTTTACAAGTTAAATTATAAACTTAATCCAGTAGTTGAATCTATTTTATTAGTGTCAACTTAAGGGTTATTTATAGGGTTCAATGTTAACCACATCTTACCCATGACATTTTACTTTCAATGGCATTTGGTCACATAAAAAGTTTGTAAGAATATCTACAATACTTCAACCCAGGGCGTCATTCTCAGCCTCAGGGTCAGTGTAAACACCATCATCATCCTTGAGATGGCGTTTCATCATATTTTCAAAATAGCTGAACCAATTCACTTTCACATGTAATTGGCAGCACATACCAAGGCGATTCATATCACTAATTAGTAATTAATTCAATCAAAAACTTGACTGACATTAAAAACGAATTTTGACATAGACTAACAAAGCTTATGTGCCCAAGTAATTAAATCAAAACTTAAATTTAAGTTTGACCTAACCAACAAAGCCCTTGAGCCCGTGTCATTATAGTCAAATATAATTAAGTGAAATTGCTAGGCCACAAATTCAAGTTCAGATATACTTAGGATATCTTTGGTTTATAAAACTGACGATTAAGATCCAGTCAACCATTCAACAATTACCATCCCCTAGTTAGATTACCATGAATAAATTAGACTTTGTACAAATCAAAACCAAAGCTAAAAATTAGAGCTATTCCTCACTGAACTTCTTACTTTGTGAGTTACTCTTAGTTTAATAGGCCAAAGGGAGTCAAGTAAATATGCGCTTTGATGCCAGATTTGTTGGAACTTAGTTGAGGATCATAAAAAATATTAAAGAAAGAAGGAAGTCATGTTAAAATTGGAGATGACTAAGATTTATAATATCAACTCAACTATGCGATCTTATAATAATGCAAAATCAGTTATTTAATTGAAAAGTTGGCCCTAAACAATTCGTAGCAAATTAAAATAATTCTAAACTTATAAAAAGTTGGATTTTGTCTTTTATTTTTTAAATGACAATATATGAAGCCACGTGTTCCTCACCCTTAGTAAGTTTAAAGGAAGATCTGATTTCTTGCAATTTTATATATACAAATAAATTTAGTTGAATGATTAATTGATAATTTTAATTTTATAGCAACCTTTTACTTTGTTTTAGTAACTGTTAAGAGAATTATAAATTTTTTTAATTAAAGCTTAAAATCCAATTCTAAATCTCTACTTGACCTCAAAATATACAAAAAAGAAAATTAATTTTTTTTCTGAAAAAGGATGTTAATACTATATAATTTAATATTATATAATGGGGTAAAATTTAGGCTTTAAATACCATTGGCACATACAGCAAATCAACCATTTAAATCTATGTAAACACTTTTTATATTATATATCTAATAGACCCTGGCCCCCCAAAAAAGCCGTTGCAAAGTTGGTTGCAGCCCTGGCCAAGGGCCTGCCCCCTAATATCATTCCACCACCATGAACCCCAACATAATATAGAACATCTACAATTCCAAAAGGTTGCTGCGGTCACAATTATATTATAAAGACCCACATCACCTGCTCTAATGAAGACCATTATTGCCACCTTCCACAAACCCCACTTTGAGGCTGATAAAGCATTTTATGAGCATATTAATACCATAAACATTACAAAGATTAAGTTGCAAGCTTCAATCTACTAGCTCACCCCAATAACCCTGACTCACTCATACCCGTGATCTTAGCTTTTTGATACACCCTGTCCAAACCAGATATTGACAAAGAGACTCCTGATCCCCCTTCACCTTCTGTCATTGTCAGCTAGCAGTTTGTCATTTTTGATTTGGTTAAATTACCTTTTTTGCATCAGTTAAATTAGGTCTGATTGTCATGTTTTAGCCTTTCATTATAATTTTAGTTATATTTTTTGTGCTTTGATTATTTCCGTCCCATGGTTAGCTTACACTATATAATAGAGGTATCTAATAGTTTCTACATGCTTTAATATGTATCAAATTATTCTTCTGATTGTAAGAAATGACTGCTGAGTATCACTAGTCCTTATTCTTATTATTATCCTGTAAAACTTTTTGTTTATATCTAGCTTCTTTAATTAATACTGAGAAACACTTGAAACAATACATTTCACAAACTTGTTCTATTATTGCAATATTTCAAATGGTGAAAACGCCTTGATGCTGATGGACTATCAAATTTCAGTATAACACCTTCAGGATAGCGAAATAACTGTTTGTGAACTACTTAGGTTGCCTTAAGAACCTTTAATGATGTAACTTTATGTGGTTAAGATATGCACAAGGATGCTTTTAAAATTCTGTTGAGTGATCTTAACAACTTTAAAAGCTTGTCAATATAAAATGATACCCATAAATGTCTATTGAATGAACTGACCTTGTTATACAACACCTTTCAATTTGAACACAGACAGTTTCAGAAGACATACAAACATTTGAATTAGAGTTCCTACCGAGAACAATGACTGATGATATCATTAATATTTTATCTACTATCTGTCACATATTCAACGTCCAAGGTATCATCTCAAGAGGTTATTTTTCGTAATCACCAACCACTGACCTTTTTTAAAATATGTCTATTGATGTTGTGGTGCTACTACTATGAGCAATAAATGGATTTAGGTTCATGATAGTCCTCATTATCTCTTTATAAGTGGGAGAAGCAGAATCAGTGAAGACTTATACTGCTAGTGTGACTTCCTGGTTCATTTACTCACATATATATTTTTAGTACTAGATGGTCCACTCACATATATATTTTAAAAGACATAGATGGCTGAAGGTCTTGATTTTGTCATTGTGAAGAATTTAATACAAAGTTATCAAGAAGCTTATTTTCTTAATTGTGTTCATTATTTATAAATTACCCCATAAATACTTCTAATAATGATATAGCAAAATTCAATTTTTCCTCAATTTGCTAGAATACTAAAAATGACCACTATCTTTATTTTATATGCAATAAAAACTTTCATCAGCAGTACATCAATATTGCCTTTGATATAACCAAACTATAGAATCTGACCTGAAAAGCATTAAATGGACGAGTAGTTGATTTAACATTGATATTGACCCTATAATCAAAGCTAATAAGAAATTACCACTAAGAGGTTATATACAAGAGCTAAAAAACGAGTTGGTTAAAAATTAGTTGGAAACTGTGAAAATATCAGAAAAGCTTAGCATCATGTACTAAGGATAGTAGCATATAACCACAGTTGCACACAATTAAATTTGGAGATAGGCCACTATTCTAACAAGTTAGATAATTACTTAAAGAAAAATCAAATAGTTTAGCAAGACCAGCCACTATCACTACGTGAAAGATATTGAGTACACCATTATGATACAAGCATAAAAGTCATATACACTAGAGTGTATGCCTGGCACATCAACTCTTATTTGGTTAGCACCTTGAGAGGGGTAATATTCTGGACACCAATCTTTAGGTCATTTCCAAACCAAGTGGCAAACCTGACCTAGGAACACTAGCAATTCTTAAAATCAAAAAATTTGATAACTGATGTATATTGAAGATTCTTATAGGTAACCTAATCATAGGGACATCCTACAAGTGACCCTGGACAGACAGCTTAATACAATGCTAAAAATTTGATATCTCATTAATGATTAAAAACAGACATTATGTTCTTGTCTGTAGATTAATTAAATTAATTTGATAAAAACATAAATTAAGAAATTTTTGCTAAGATGAATTACCAAACTATATAAACTTTGGTCATAATTTATCAACTGTAAAAGCCATTTGACCATAATTAGGTGCACTAATGCACATAATCATGTACCCCAGAAATCAGAAAATGCTTTGACAGGAATATTAACATTTAATAAAATCAAAAGATTGAAGAACCTATTCAACTAGGGTATGGAAAGATACTCCTAATTGTACTATAAAGATGAAAAGATTTAATAAAAAGTTTACAATCAATACTAGCTATATCAAAACCAGTTTGATTATAAATTATCTCGTTTTAAGTCCTTTGTGTCTAAAACTCCAAGTATAGTTGTATAAGTGAGATGGAAAAACTTCATTTGGGCTCTAAACCTTCTGAGAGATAAATTTATCAGCTTACGTTAATTTAAAATAAATAAATAACTGAAGCGCAACCTCAATTCTAATACCCTTTTTTAAGTACTAATAAGTGTAAAAAATAGCATTTCTCTAGGATTTTCACAGACTCAGGTGATATTTAGTTCCAACTAATACACAAGAGAGCAGAAGACAATATTTGTGATACATTATTATAAAAGGAGTGAAGGCTTAAAGATTTCCCCTTTATCCTCCAAAAATTTGATCATATATGAGTACAGATTAAGATACCTTGACTGAACCATCTGAAAAGGAGCAATCTCAATCACCAGAGAATTATGTGCCTTAACACCAGTGGTACTCCTATGCCTACATTTAAGGAGATCTATATAGTAAGTAAAAAATAAAGCCTGAAATATGTTTATGATATTGCTCTGGAATAGAAAACTGATAAAAATTAAAGTTAAACACATTTAAACCTGGATTGAATGCATCATATGGGGAATTATCATTTATTTTAGGGATTTACTACTTGGAAAAGTGAAATGGCACTCATAAACGAGTTTGGGAGCAATCCAACTCTACCTTAGCAGAACAGGCCTTTATCATTATACAACTTATGTGGGTAATCAGAATTCTATTTTGTTAACCTTTTTATATATGAGAACCAAGCCCTGGTATCCTGTAATTGAATTATCCTATACTATGAAATAGATTCCTTAGTATCTACTTTCTCTAGGGATTACAAATAATATTTGCGTTTTTGGAAGTAAAGCATAACTTTATTAAATACACAATACCAAAGAGGCCATTATGTAGCCCCCTCAACCCTAAAGTATGTCAGACATCTCTAGGAGATACCTTAACCCTCATGCTCATATATTTAGTCGAAATATGAAAGGTAAGAATAATTGAAAACCTTATGTCTATTTTGTGCTTCATAATCACAAAGAGATTAAAGATGAAAGAAGAAAATTTGATATGTTGAATATTGACTTCAGTCTAGGGAAGAGGCACTCAACACTGATTACTCTCATGTGCATCAGCATCAAACTAAGAGCTCTAAATCCTGAGTGTTTTATAGTATCAGTTCCCAATATTAGTGATAACCATAATCAGCTAAATGAAAATATAGCATTAGGTTAATCAAAATCTGCTTATTTTAAACCCATCCATTTCCTCTAAAAAGCCCATTTGTATTTTCATCTTTTGATTTTGAATTATAGCTTTTCTTTATTAGAGTATAGGTAATGGTATATGAGGTGGAGGTCTTATATATAATAGACACTAGTTTACCAACCAGATTAATCTCTTCTCACCTTAAAAAAGAATAAACTTTATATTGGCTTAAGACACCTTGGAGTAAATGATAGCATGTTCTCCTAAAGTAGGTATTTTAAAGCTAATTCACATTTGAGCTACAATCCAAAAGGATAGTGGTATCCACTCAATCTATTGTATTAGACAATGGCAGCAATAAAACTTCTTATAGGAACTCAATTTGTGACTGTCATTAATCTATTTATAGTATAAGAACCATTATTTTAAGTATTAAGTTGATATATCCTCTTTAATGTTCTGAGCCTGCCTAAAAAGAAAAGGATAAAAAAAGATTAAATTGTATTCTAGAGTATATAGAGCCCATAAAATGACTAAATTGTTCAGTTATTGGACCTAAATCACCTTGCCACCGCTGGTTATATTGTTGTTGGAATGGCATAGTAGCTCTCACTAAGGTTATCATTTTGCTAAAAGATTGGATCCTGGTGAAACTGGGATCTAAATTACCATAGACACAACACATTTACTAGAGATCTTTGGTATGCTAATATAGCAACTAGAAAGCCATTTTCTACCTTGTGGGTGATCAATATGGCATAACAAGGGCCCATTTTGGCCTCTTGTTTGACTTCAACAACCAGCAATTGTTATTTTATGAATTCAGCCCATATATTATATGCGTCCCTTGCATGCCAAACAGATTAGGTCTTTATCTGTGGTTTATTATCAGGCCTGAGTTTAGATACCTCACCCTTTATTTCCTGAAAAAAATGAAGTGAAATTTTTTTGATCACAAACACAAGTGGATGATGGAAACCTCAACAGATGATACACTGACATGATTTTAGGACTTAGTTATAATGGATTGAGAGGGAGAATACCCCAGTGGTAGAGTATGGACCCTCTACCACTGCCTCCCGAGTTCAGTCCTGGTAATGGACTTTGGGTAGGGGACGATTTTGACTGTGTTGGTTTTGCAAGCCAATGCCCCAAACCAAGATACCAAATAGCAATAGCGGTCCATGGAGTTCCTGGCCTATCATAGACCGTGCATGGAGGCTTTCCAGGTTTTATCCTACTTTCCCATTTTCTTCACTTCCCTAATTGGTGTGGTATCATCCCTAAGTCAGCCCACCTCGAATAAAATTTAAATTTAAATATAATGGATTGAATAGCATGGCTCAACATAAAGTACATATGGTGATGAAAGTAGCAATACTGTTAGATACGCTGCTTAATTGTGCTCAACTTAAAATTTATTACAATATAAATTGTTACAAAAGTATTAAAACTGTAATATTATCTGAGAAATTGGGACCAAACTTTTTTCTACAAATAAGGTCAGCCAGAAAAATTGATAGTAGATAAGCTTTAACCTTTATTTAATAATATTTAGATGTGTATATGCTTATAATAATATAAATTATATATTATTAACCCCTTATTAATTTTTATAGTGACGCAAGATATGATGGTAAAGGTTTACCATACCTCATAATAAGGTAAGTACACATGTACAAGGGCCTTAAAATACTACTTCAGAGATCGCCCTAATTTGCAATAATTTCAAAGCTTTGGATCCATTGAATCTTTTAAATGTCTCCACAGGGCCTATTAGTTACTAAAGTTGATTTACATCAGTTGTTATGTCACATTCTCTTCAGTGTACTAAGTTTGATACAAATTTTTATTCTGTTTGGTGCATTCATGATATAAAAGTTTGTAATAAAACTTGGTTACTAGTTTTTTTGTTTTATGTTTCCAGACTAATCAGATTGCTTCAATCACTTTCACATAGTACTAGCTGGTTGACTTTTGGCTAATTAGTTGATCATGTAACATCTGAATTTTATAACAGTTCCATCAACTTTGACAGGTATAACCAGTGATGCAGCGTCATATTTCAAGTGAACAGGTTGAGCCACAGTTATGCTCAAGGTAATTTGTATGATGACAGAAACTTAATAAAACAAAGTAACTTTATTCCCAAAGATAGATCTTTATTAAAAAATAATAAAGCACACTAGAGTAATAAATACTGATATTGGATTGGGGTCACAGTTACAATTCATTTTGTGATCAGCTTTTGGAGCTATTGTCAGAAGAGGGTATCCTTCCAAAATTGCTTACCTCCCTGTTTTAATCTCAGAATACATTAGTTCTCAGTAGTGAAAAATATATAAGCTGTACCACTGAGGATTTTAGGTCTACTGCATGAGATAGGGAAAAGTTGTATTTTCAGTCTTTGGCCTTTTTAAATTTAAAAAATAATGGAAATCAGCCTAGTACAACTGAGGCAAGGAAAATGGTCAAGGAAAATAATAATTAACCTATTGACATCGAGTTTATTCCAGTTCAAGGCTTGATACCTAGTTAATGGATGATATTAAAACCATGGCCACGGGGCAAGGTAATCAATGTATTAGGCCTTTGAGTGTTGCACTAGTGAGTATTAAGATTAAACTATACTAAATAGATATTTTAAACTGAAGTCGCTGAGGTAATGTAGCTTATAGTATATTAATACTAAAAATTTATGATATTCTGGTGGTGAGGTAAGTTATCAAAAGCCTCTGTCTACATATTTAGAAATTTAAAGAAAAGTAACTAACTTACATTTGTTCATATGGCTGGTCAGACAAAATAACTAAAATTTCCAAACTTGACCTAACATAATGGAATCAAAAAATGAGTGGGTGTTAACTAATTCATTAATAAACAGCGGCAGTCAAAGCAGCATTCTTTTGGTATCTTCTTAGGATTTTAAGATTTATTTAATGAATAAGGTAACCATTACTGTGATCTTTTAGAGTTTAAGCGTCATTAAACTCTTTATAATAAAGACGAGCCCTTTCTAAAAGTGCTTCACCTTGCTTAGTCAAATAAACCCATTATTATAATAATATAAACCCAACTTCCATATGTCAAAGCTAGTCATGCCCATTACCCTGGTTATTGCTTGACAAGACCAACAAATCCTAGTCAAATTTTTCAGATTATGCTTTGGTCTGGAACTGGATTTAGGTTTGAGTAAGATTCTCTAAATACTAAGCAGAGCTCATGTGCACTTTGTGTATGCATGGGTATAACTTTTGTGGTTGTTCTGGATGCTTTTCATAAAGTAGTTAGAAATATGTGAACCCCGTTGTTGAGGTAAAGGCATTATTATAGGCAATTAAGGCAGACAAAAGAAAAAGATTACAAAAGGACAGTTTGTAAAAGTATAACTTTCACAGAATACTAAGAGAAATAATGGTTACTCATTCCATAATGATATTGGTTTCCAGGTGATAGGGCGTAGAAAGTACATTAAGAATTACCATATGGGCATTAATCTTAGTATAACATTAGAATAAAAATTAGTCCCATTATCTGTGAGTATAGACTATGTACATCTATGCTGATAGCTAATACTTAAATAATAGTAACTTAACTGTCACTGTAGCTCCAGGTCCTTAATTGCCTTGGCCTCCACCCACTATTAAGGTGATCAATGGCTAATGTTAGATACTTGAACTGTCTGTAACTAATGATCAGTGGTCTTATAACGGCAATAGAGTTTGTATTACATGCGAAATTGGGCTATACTAATTAATAGTGGTGACATTATAGTAGGATGCTTCAGCTTGGCATTCTTTTAACAGTTTTAGGTTGTCACAGTCTCTTTAAATAAGGAAATGTGCCAACCTATTAGGGAGGCAAGTCAATAACAATCCAAGATAATATTAAAGCAAATCACTAAAAAGTTCAGGTCCACACATAATCATACATGATGAATATTGAGAGTTCTATCTAAAGAGAAGCTAGCACAACATAAGATTTGCTAGGTGCCATGGTTCTGAGTATAGCTCTAAGCCGTGGAATCCATGACCCTATTTCAGTTGATACATGTTAAGAGAATAAGGTAAAATGCCAAAGTAAATTAAAGTTAATAGTTACTTTAAACAATCTATAAAAGAGCCTGTGATTTTTGGGAGATATTGCTGCTTATAAAAACTTCACTTGATGTGAGTATATGTTTAATTGGGTATTCCTATAAAATTATATGTTAAAAATTCTTTAAGTATTGGATGACAATAATAAATCCTGAAGCTTTAGATTACCCACGACTATATCCCCTTTGTTTGGATCAGCAGTTTGATGGTCAGTTATTCTGTGATCAGATGATATTATCAAGTTAGAAGAGCTCATAGGCAAATTATTGAATATTTCAGTCACCATTTTTAAAGATTTTTAGATATACTTTCTTTTTCAAGTAAAACGGCATCGTTTATCAGTGTGTACTAAATATTGTGTATGAGGCCAAAAATCTTAGCAGTTTAAAATGAGAGAAATTTTTGACCAGGCAAAGCTGTTTTATGACATTACTCCCATCTAAGTAATACCCTTATTGATGCAATATTCCCTAATTATAAGTACAATAGGTGCAGTCAAAGACTAACTTGTCAAGAGGTTCTGTAATATAATATCTCAACCACTTTACAGGTAAAAAGATTTACCTCTAAGGATCTTGATTCAATGAAGACTTTAATTTCATATTACTCTTCACCAGAGTTGTCTTAACAAATAGTACCTGGTTTGTCTGCTAATGCCGCTTTACACTTCCTCAGTAAGACACATGGAATACTAGGTGATCTCATGAACCTACTGGTAATGCCAACTCATAAGTTAGGTTTTTACTTTAGCGCGCAACTTGTATGGGCCTAGGGCAAGAGGATCAAACTTTTGACACTCAATTGAATGGAGCATTATTTTGCGTTGATGATAGTCATTTGCCTTTCTTAGTTTTTGGATAAGAGAGGCGAGCGTCAGCCGTGAGATTTTGATCTTACACGGCCTTGTTGAGGTAAGTCTTCAGGGAAGCCATGGTTTGGTAAAACGTTGGTTAGTAGGTTGTTTACAGTTGGTATCACACCATCAAGTTTTCCCTCAATAATCCAGGGATGGTGACCATGTTTAGCACTAATAAAGACATGTCCATGGAAGAGTGGGTGTATTATTATAGGCGAAATGAGCAAGAGTCATCCAAGTAGTACACATGTCCTTCTGACAGGGATGTATCAACAAAGATATTGTTACAGAGTCTTGTTGCCCATTTTTCTCTGCTATCTGACTGAGGATGGTAAGTAGAGGAGAAGTGAGTCTCAATGCCTTAATTGGTAAAAGGTTATTCCAAAAGTGTGATATAAAATTGTAACCAATCTGAAACAACTTCATCAAGTAAGCCATGTTTTAATATAATCTTCTCGGTATTTCACATCTCAGTAATTTCCTTTGATGTGATGCATGAAGTGAAGGGGAGGAAATACGCATAAATGTTGATTCAGTCCACTATCACCATGATTGCATCTGTCAGGCTGGTTGTAAAAAGGTCATCCAACTAACCTAGTGCAATCCAGACTCTTCAAAGTACCTGGTGTGTTGAACTAAAAGTTTGAATTAATATCTGGTTTTTTAAATTGCTAGCCAACAGCAAGATTATTAAGTATAAAAGTGATACTTTCATATAAAAAGACTACTAAAATAAAATACTAGGAAAAATTGTAATATAAAGAAATTTTTAGATTAAGCTGGAGATAAGTAAGCATTATGAATCATTGTTATTCAATGGAAGCACAGCTAATTGTAATTTGGACATTAATATATTTTCATATTTTATAATTATTTTTTTGCGGTAGACTGCATACAAAATAAAAAAAGGGATAGCAATGATATATAAAAAAGATAAGACATCCAATGTTGGAGCTTACTGTTATTAGGTTGAAGCTCATGTTGTAATTCTGGCCTGGATGGGTTGCTCGCTTGGTGGCTGCTCAGAATCCCAACAATATTGCAGTCATGGTATGCTTAGTACGTCGCCCTGCCTGAGGGAGAGGAGCCAAAGTTCACCCTAAGTTCACAACCTGGATCCAAGTTGGAGAAGCTATGTAAAATAATAATTTAAATATAAATTTTAGGTCTAGTATGCTAAAGATCCTTTATTAAAATAGAGCCTCACATTATTTAAAGTATGAGGCTATCAATGGGGGGAGTTAGGATTCTGGATAAGCAATGGATAATCTGAAATAGGGTTGCATTTCCTACAATAAAGAATGAAAGTCTAGATATGGAGTATCGTACTGGAGTATTGACTAGTGAAACATGTCAATAGCAATTTATCCTTAATTTCCAAGCTGTGAGCGCCAGATTTGGCTGACACTATATAACTTGAGGTTAATAATGAGTTTAGGCCTTATGCCTGACATAGCATCAATTGATAAAATAAAAATAATAATTTTGGAACCAATTATCCTATCACTAGTCACTGTAATTGTAAAACTATGATTGCTATTGGGATCCATCCCTGAAAGCTTTAGGTCTGTTAATCTGCTCAAAATTAGTAATTATTAGGGGATCTACCCCAAAGATTTAGGGCCTAAGTCCTTTTTTTAGTACTAGATGGTCCCAACCTGAGGGGGGATTCATCAATTTTTATTGAATCACGCCTGGGCTCCTAAGAGCCTGAGGCGAGGGAAGGGGAGGGGGTTTGCGCGCCAGAGCCGTGCTGCAGTGACAACTGAGCGGGGGAGGGTTGGCGACATAGTGCAGACCTTCAGGGCCATCTCAAAGTGTACTTGAAAGTGGGTAATCATGTGTGGAAGAGTCCACACCCGCTGGTCAAAGGCAGCACAAAGGAAGGAGTTATGGATGGTCCAGATGGCTGTGGCATAGGTGAGGACATGGAGGGGTCAGTGGCAACCAGGCAATGTCTGCTCAAACATGAGGTCTTGCACAGGATGTCCAGACCAGGGCTGAGCATGGAGGAGCGCGCGGGCCTTTGGCCAAAATGTGGTGACACCTGGACAGGTGAAAAAATGATGGAGGAAGGAGTCAATAGGCTCCACACAGTGGGGGCAGCTTCGGTGCTGGAAGGTAGGGCCAGTCCGGTCCCCTGTCCTGTATGAACAGTGGAGCACCCTCCATAAGGTGTTGGACACCTTTGCTGACAGGATGGGGTGATAAACGTCCTTCCACAATTCCTTAAGGTCAAATCTCACGGAGGGAGGGAGGAGCTTAAGGAGTCTTGGGCGGATGGGAGGACGATCTTGGGGTTGAGGCGAGTTGTGACAACTTGTCCATTGTGCACAATTGCATGGCGATGGGGGCTGAGGCCAGGGCCTTCCCTTCTGTATGAGAAGGCATGGTGGATCCGCGCGCCTACTCGTTTCAGGGCAAGGAGAGCCTGGTTCCAGTAGGGGGATGAGGATGGTTTTAGGCGATGGCCTGGGTGGTTTGTGAGCCACTCCCCTAATGAGGTCAGAGATGCTCTAGGAAGACCCAGAGCTGCTGACACTGACTGGCGGAGGGCGGGCGCCCATTGGGGCATGGGGGTCGCGTCCCAGCAGACAATCGGCCATAGGAACTTCAGGAAGATTGTGGTGGCGTGGGATCGCATGTCCAGAAGCCCTAGGCCCCCTTCATTGCAGGGTAGGGCAATGGTTGAGAGGGTCATTGGTGGATGGTTTGAGCCCCAGATCCAATAGCGGAGGAGTACATTGAGCCGCGTATAAAAGGCATCTGTGAATGGGCAGACGTGCGCTAGGAACCAGACTTTGGAGAGGAGGAACACATTGGCCATCAGAGCTCGACCCTGGGGAGTGATGTGCCACCGGTTCCAGCTGGAAATCCTGGAGTTAACTGCTGCGAGGAGCAAGTCATCATTGTCCTGTAGCGCAACTCCTTGTAGGTTGGTGAGAACGCCCAGGTGACGGAAGGTACCGCGCACAGGTTCAATACAAAATGGTGGGGGGAAGGTGGGGGAGCCGACCTGTACAACTGTTGTCTTGGAGGTGTTGACCATGGCGTTGGACGCCTTGGTGTACCTCTCAATGGTCACAGCAGCGAGGGCAACATCCCCAGGGCAGCCAAATGCAATGGCAGTGTCATCTGCAAATGCCATGGTGCGTGTGGGGGCTTTACCTGGGATTATAATCCCCGTTAGCTTGTCCTGTAAGGAGGCCAAGAGGGGGTCAAGGGTGATGTTAAAAAGGATAGGGCTCAGGGGGTCCCCTTTCAGGAGACCTTGTCCAACTGGTACTGCCACTGTAAAACCCATTGGCGCCAGGACTCTGGTGTATAGCTGGTCATAGAGCGCTGATATCCAGCGCCTAGCTGCGGGTGGGAGATGGAAGCGGGCCAGGGAAGCATCAATATACTTCCAGGCTACCCGATCATATGCTTTCTCCATATCCAGGAGAGCCACAAAGCCATTCACCTTACGAGAGTTAGCAGTCAAAGTCACGTGAAGGTCATTATAGTTGTCCCATAATGACCTCCCCGGAATAAAACCGTGCTGGGATGGGGAGAGGCGAGGTGACACCCATTTGATGATGCGGTTGGCCAGAAGCTTCGTGAAGAGCTTGTGGTCTGTGTTGATCAACGCTATGGGGCGCCAGTTCTCCAGGTTCTCACGGTCTGAATTCTTGTGAATGTGGGTCGTGATTGAGCCTCTGGAGTCGGGGAGGACCTCGCCATTCACCAAGAGGGCAGCGAAGAGGTCGCGGAGGGTTCTGGCTATCACTGCAGGTTCCAGAAGGTACACCTCGAAGGGTATTCCATCTGGGCCTAGGGCTTTAAACTGTGGGGGTTTCAGAAGGGTTTCCATCACCTCCTGGATGGAAATAGGCGCCAGTAGAGCCTCATCAGCCCGTGGGTCAATGGGCGGCTCTGGAGCCCGCCACAGGAAGTCTTGGATGTCCGATGGGTCCACCTGGGTGGCATGGAAGAGGCTGGAGTAGAAGCGGTTTAGTTCCTGCGTGATTTCCTCCTTATCTGAGGTGGTTGTAGTGCCAATCTTTAGTGCAGTAATATCCTGCGCTGTTGACCGGGCTTTCTGTTTCTGAAAGAAGAAGCGGGTGGGTAGTTCCCATTTGAGCATAGTAACGAGATGTTATAAAGTTTGCTGCCCGTTCTTCCTGCAGTGTGAGCTCCAAGCGGAGTGCTTCCTGCGCCGCTTCCCAGTCTTCCAACCATCTGGGAGAGGGTGAAGGCTGGCAGTTTCGCTCCAGATGTCTGATTCTGGCTTCCGCCCTTTTGACTCTGGCGCGAGCTGCAGTCATATGGGCTTTGGCACAGTTGTAAGCAACGCGGTTGATGCCCTCCTTGGTCACCGCCCATCTAGCCTTGTGGTCAAGCAGGTGGGGTGGGGGGAGGTGAGAGTCTCCAGGATGGTCATAGACAGCTTCTCCTTAATGAAGGGGTTGTTGAGAAGATCTGGGGCAACCCTAGGCCAGAAACTACGCGACGGTCTAAGTGTGGTGGTGAGGACAACGGTGAGTGACCTGTGATCACTCAGATGGTTGTCACGAGAGATGGGAGAGGAGACGCGGCCAATTAGCAGGGGGCCAATCAGTGCCATATCTATGCGTGACGCTGACTGAAAAGCTCCTCCATTATACTGGATCCTAGTCATGCAACATAGACCAGACGCGGAGGGTGGAAGCGCATCTATAAAGCCACTCAGGCGAAGGAAATCCTGGAGGCGACTTGATCTAGGGCGTTCCTTTGCTGCAGGGGGTAAGAGTCACGGACGCGACTTATGGTTGTGTTGAAATCTCCTAAGAGGACTTTATTCCGTGGGAGATTGAGTTGGACGAGCTCTTCCAAGAGCCGATTTTGCTCCTGACCTGCATTAGGCAGGTAGATGCTTGCAGCGAAGTAGGAGAATTCAGGAGTGGTGAGTTTGGCCAGTATGAGGCGGCCACCTAGATATTGTGAAAAATAATGGGTTTTAACTCGGGGATTAAAAACAATAAGGCGGCATGGTTTGTCTAGAAGGAGTTGCCTCCAAACCTTGTTCATTCCATGCAGATTGTTCGTGGGTGAGGATATGGGGCTCCTGGACAACAGCGATGTCAATTTGTGCTGACCTGAAGTTGCGGAGGAGGCGGGCTCTACGTTTAAAATCCCGCAACCCATTTGCATTGATGGATTGCAGGGCTAGGGTGCTGCATGGGGACTCATAGCTGTTCCCCTCCATGTCCTGGGGGGTTTCCAGCGCAAAAAACCTGCTGCTGTGAGGCGGCTAGTTTTGAGTCCTTTAGCTTGACTATTAGCTGCAATCTGTGAGGAGCGTCGAGGGTTCTGAGTGGAAGGAGAGGGTGGGGGGCGGAGGACCCAGTAAGCCAGCCTAGGATGCTGCCCCTCTCCGTTGCAGGGGAAGGACCTGAGGGTGCTCAATGGTGACCTCCGCGGTGTCCCCATTAGATGAGTCTGAGTCCACATTCACTTCCTCCAACACTGTAAAAGATCCGCGCGAAATGGACTGTGGGGTTGGGGTAGGACTCTTTGAGGTAGCACTTCCTCTGCAGGCCGCGGGTTGCCAGTCCATGCTGGTGAGCATAGCTCCATTGGGAGCTGAGGGTTGATGCGATAAATCGCTGGTGGAGGTTGGTGGGGGTGCCGCGGAGCCCTGAGTGGGGGTGGCTGACGAGGGGCACCCTGTGGGAGATGCTTTGCGCTTGGTGAGAGAGGGAGTTGACTCTGGGAGATTGGAGGGGGTGCCCACTGGAAGGGGGCATAGCGCGAAGGTATCCCATACCAATAGTGGGGTTAGCTGTTTCAACTGCTAGGCGTAAGGCCTCAGGGGACAGGTCTTAAACGGGAACCCATTGTGTGGGTTGTGGAATTGCTGCTGCGGCCACGTGGGATCGTTTTTGGCCTGGTTTAGGCCCCTGGGTGGTGGCTAAGAGGGCTTGTTTTCGATCTGTGCAGCCACTATACAAGTGTCCAAGGGAGCTACACCATGAACACCGGGGGCGCGCCTGATCAGGGTCGACAAAAAAGATCTCAGGGCATTCCCCAACTACCGCCACACGAGGAATAACCTCAATGTTGCGGGATACAGTGGGGGAGGGGATGAACGACGGCCTAGCAGTGCGAGCTCTTTGAGTGGGAGCATAGTAAGAGGGGACGCTAAAGTCCACTGAAAGAACAGACCCAAACTCCATTAAACCACGAAGGAGAGCCAGTTTAAGAGACTCAGGATCAACAGTCGTTGGTAGGTTGGAAAAAGTAACCCATGAAATTTTCTCCAGGTGAGAGTGTGTGCGGGAGATGCGAAGAGATCCACGTGGAATAATGACCTAGAGGGTGGCAGCATGGTCAGCAAGGGCAGCTTCAGTGAAGCCTACATCAATGTAGTGGCCCTCCACTGATTCATGGTGTTGGTTTTAATTGGGAATGTCTCCGTAATCGCTGCAAAGTATGAGAAGTAATCCTCTGTATAGAATTCAACAGGGTTATGCCCATAGTAAAGGCGAATTGCGTGGGAGAGGGTTGAGCGAGGTAGAGCTTTTTGCGCTCTAGTTTCGGCCCATTTCTTATTAACATCAGCAATAAACGCCACTTCACAGGGATCAGCTTTGGGTAGCGTTGGTGCCAGAGGTTTTTGCCACGCCCCAGTGGCTCCTTTGGTACGTTTGTGTTTGCTTTGGGCTGCAATCGTGGGTTGAGTGTGAGCTGGTGGTTTGGACAAGTTTGCGGAGTTCCCTTGTTGCTGGAATGTTACTGCAGTTGCTGGCGTCATATTAAATTGAGGGGCAGATTGTTGGGCCTCGCTAAATTGGGGAGGCCCATCCATGATTGGAATTAACTCCAGCCAATTGGGAGGATGGCGATGTTTCATCACCATCCCAATCTATTTGGGTAAATTCAGCCCGAGAATTTGCTGTGATTTCGTGGGCAAAACTCACTGGCTGATTGATGAATTGGTCATTTTCAGCATATGGAGATAAAGTGCTGACTTGAGAAGTGCCGATTATAGGTCTTAAATGGGACGAGTGAGATTGGAACTGGTGTTAAGTTCCAAAATCTGAACCATTTAAATCCACATTGGGAAGAGTAGATTGTCCCAATTTGGTGCTTAGTGAACCAGAATGTGCGGCTAATCCAACCTTACATCTGAGGGTTTGGGGGCCAGGTAGCTGGGTATCGCCCCTCATGGAGGGAGCCAGAAACACGGCATCAGCAATAATAAATGAGGCTGAATTAGCTGACACAATGGGGGAGGTGAATGCCTGGATGGGCTGAGTTGCATTCAACTGAGCAGACGCCATTAAAACAGCGTGGGTGATGGCCTCCTTGGTTGGAGGGGGCCCAGCGGGTTGGTGGGAGGCAGCGCACACAGAGCTGTTAGGCGTGCAGGTTGCAGAAGTGCGATCAGGTGAACTAGCGCTAGTTGAAGTAGCTCCAGGTTGGGGGGTGGTGCCTGCTTTCATGGCTGCTGCTTGAGAGCGGGTGATTCTGGTTGACCCTGAGGGGGGTAACCGAGGGTTGCTTCGTTTGGGGGTGGTGCTGGCTCGTTTGGCAGAGCCTGCGGGTTCTTTTGCGGGGTTTCCCGCCATATTTGCTAATAGTTTTCGTAAATCTCTTTAGTGAGGCTAAATTTCAGGCTGAATTGATTTTTAAAAAGTGATGCTTAGCAGAAAGAGATGGGGCCTAAGTCCTTTTAATCCAATTTTAATTGATAATTGGGTTGGGGATTATCCCCAACTCATAGAAGTGGCTCAAAAAAAGTTAAGGAGAGCCCAATTTGGCATTCATTAATAAATTAAAATTAAGTGAGTTGCGACCCATAGCAAGAGGCTTCACTCATTAAAGAGAGAAGCCTGATAACCTAACATCATAAACCCCATGAAAGGGGCAAATAGGTGATAAAATCCTTACTGATACTAGACCAAGGCTAAGTGGGACTTTGGAGCAAAATCAACTTACCCTTGGGGCTTGAAATCTAAAGTTGTGTATCTGGCATATGATAAGCACTTAAAGAGAAAACCCTTTAACATAGCCTTTGTTCTAGGCTACATGTAATTCCATTTGATCAAGGCCAAGATATGTTTAAATCAGGTTGTCTAAAAAATGAATGATCATGATAAGCCTTAGGGATTATTATTGTATATTATGATTTTCACCCAGAACTTCTCCAGATTCTAAGAAAACCGTCACTAATGGTATAGCTCTTAATCTCCTCGTTGAATGAGCCTTTAACAGCCCTCTTGCAATTCCTTAAAATAGTAAGAATGACTTTGGCTCTCTAAACCCTCTTCTTTAGGGTTGGTGAGACCTTAATCAAAATTAAAATCTTGAAATGAAGCATGTTTTAAGTATTGTAGTCATCTATTTATGGTGTTTGAAAAAGATAAAAGAGGTTCACAGCTGAGCTATCTGAAAATAAGTTGAGAGTTAAAGGCGCATATTTGGTTGCAAAGTTGTTTGAATAAGCTACTATTATCATTTAGCTTGAGTTGCTCATTTTTTCAGGCGCTCTTGTGATAATTCAGAGCACTGATCAGTACTTATGATAAAAGGATGGATGATGTACAGCAGATGGTGCTGCTATTTGTTAAGCACCATTATGGTCGAGATCCTTGTCATAAACAGGGTAGTATCTTTGGCTGGAATCATCTTACGGCTAAAAACAGGATGTTTACAACCAGTAAAACCTCCTATAAGATAAAAGTCCCCAATTTGGAAAGGAGGTTTCTGTCTTGACAATAAAATTATGTCTAGGAGAAAGTGGACCAAGATAGGGGCAGCGAGAATACTATCTTTAATGGCCTGGAACGCAGTTTCTTCTGTATCTCCCCAAACATTGGTACCTGATTATTGATATGTGTTAAAGGCGCGGCAGTGGCAAAGAATATATCATTTTAACAAAGGAAAATCTCAACACCAATAAATTACATACTCAAGTTTTATCCGCTGGTAGAGCCAAATCCCATATTGGTGATAGATTATCAATGAAGATAGTCAAGTAGGCTTAAGATCTATATCTCCTTATGCCCCATGTTGCTGATGCTCCTGACCCAATTTTGTCCACTATGGTCTGCCATCTAAAGTGGGCGCCGGACAAAAGTTTCATCAAAGCTTCCTCACCTTCTGATATGGTTTCCTAGGCTAATAACTGAGGTGCCATATTGGGATTTTTTTAATTTTATGAGTGCCCTTTGTTTGGCTTAATTGCAAATAAAGATGCGTGGCGGCTCCCTCTTTTGGGTTGGGCACCACTATGCTAAAAAAATAAGGCTAAAGTTTACATTAGCCAGTATTGAAGAAATTCCCTATAGATATTTCACCTTAAGTGCTTAAACATCAGTTTGGCCAGGGAAAACGCTTACTAGAACTTTTTCACCACCTAGGTTTTCTCCTTTTTCTCAGAGAAAACAAGATTTTTGTCCATGTACATCAACTTTAAAGCATTTCCTAACAAAATCACCTAAAATCTGGTCAATATTGCGTTGAAGTAAATCAGACATCATGCAGAGTCTGAGGAAAACTACATTATAGTCAAAAACTCCTAATTGACTATTGAAGCGGAGTATTGTTAATGCAGAGGGTGTAAATGGATTTAATAGAATGCGTTGGAGAGGTTTAGCTTTAATAGCCAGTAATGTTGTAATCATTGAGATAAATATAATAATAATAATAAGTACTGGTCTATATCAGTAACCGCGTTGAGTCTTCAAAAATTTACTTAGTTTTATAGGTCATTATTAACATGAGAACCAGAAGCAGTGTTAAACCCATAAGAGCTTGAATAGTCAGATCGATTAACGCGCAATTATGTCAATCACATAAAAATAAAATAGTTTTTTGTCATTGTTATCTGAATATCACACAGGGCACCCTTTTGTGAGCTCTGCTCCATCCTTGAACTTGAATGAGAACATATAAGGACTGGGGCTTCATGATGCACAAAGAACAGCAGGCTCAAAAATGAGTGAAACTTGATGTAATTCTGTGAGATGGTCCAGGGTTATTGGAACCTTCACAAGCACTCCCATATATGGGACATTGGAGGGCGTATAAAAAAGCCTCTAAGACTGAAGGCTGTTTCCTTTATTCAAAAACCTTAACAAAGCCACTCTCTATATCAAAATTTGGATATATAATTGTGCCGCCATCTTATTTCAGCTATATTTAAGGAGGGAAGATTATCAAGGGCACTAAAACGTTACTCAAATTATATGATGGTTTTAGTGAAGAGTAACCAGCCATTTAACTTCTCAGCTATAATAAAACTTGGAAAGTGTCAGAGATAATAGCCTTTTACAAATGAGATGAGTAATTAAGGTAGCTTAACCAGAGCAAGGTCCACAAAGTTAGCTTTTTTTAGTAACCACCAATAGATCGTCAACTTCAATTTTTACCTTGTCCTAATAATTTTTATGCTTGATGGTAAAGGGTATAAACAAAATGGACGAAGAACTAAAGCTGTTTTTAATTTTTTTCATTAGGCGTGCTCAACTAAAACGCAAGAAACAAGTTGTCACCGTTCCTTCAGTGCTACCAATTGTTGAAATTTTCTCATGGTATGGCCAATTTCTGGTAGAGGCGATGCGCTCTAAAGGGAAGATAAACTCTTACTTGGAGTGGTCGTTCTGTTGCCTCAGAGGCCAGTACTAGATATTGGGACATCTCAGGTGTGATACAAAGACAGTTCATGCTCTACATGTGCTGCTATTGATATCTACTCCTCCAAAGTGGCAGCAAAAAAGAGCCGCGGTGGCTCTCAATAAGTCTGGCCCCATGTTCAAATAAACGTATTTATAAGTTGAATGAGGGGAGAACAAGCAGAACAGGTCAAATAATTAGTAAGTGAAGCATAATTTGCTACAGAAAAGTTCACTTTTTCAGGAATATTAGTGTGGAAAAGGTCGAATTCATTGTCTGTTAAGGGGTGGGTGCATAGTGAACAAGTTCAATGTACTCATCCAAAGATGAAGTTAAACCGGGTTGATTGCCTAGAAGATTGACCATCCATGCAACTAAATTCGTTGTAAAGATGGAGATTAGCGTATATACCAGCTTTTTAAGGTTTGTGAGACACCTGAATCATGTTAAAGTGCGCCTGATTATATATACATGCAATAGCGTTGAAGAGAAAATTAATTTCAGTGGCAAGGATGGGCAGTGGTGGTTCTTCACAGGAAGAGGTTACCAGTGTCTAAGAACAAAAAAGTTGGTTCAAAACAGTGGCTAACTTCTAGTAGCACAAATAAGAAGGAAAATGCTACCATCCTCACAGTAGTGGTGTTTGTGTACAAAATGAGGATCTTTTTGGTAAAGGGTTTTGTTGAACATTATTAGTTTTTTATTGTAAAGTAAAGAACAGGTCCTTTTTAGCATTAATGTTGCCAACCCAAAAAGGGAAGTCGCTAAGCATCTTTATTGCAAATGGGTCAAACAAAAGGGATTATCATAAATGAATAATTCTTACATGGCACCTCAGCTAACAGCCTAAAAAGCCATATAAGAAGGTGAGTAAGCTTTGGGGAAAAGGCCAGATCCTTTAAAGTGTACATGATTATTATTCTTTATAGCTCAGGTGGAATCACCTAGTAAACTATGAGTCTCTATGGCAATCTCTTGGTAAAATTGATGTCTTCGCCATGGAAAATCTCTGCTAGAACTCAGGCAATACTCTAGTCAAAGATAGGCAAACTTTAGCATAAAACTAAGTAAACGTAAGGATGTGAACAAATATATATTATAAAGTTAAAATTCAGGAATCTATGTAACTTTGGTGGAAGTTTATGATCATGTAGAGTATACTCTGGTAAAAGTTTGGGATTACGTAGGGTACAGGGATTTTTGAATGGCACAATCTTTCCTGAATGATGCAGTGAAGTGTGGAGGTTTCCAAATGACACGATCTTTCTTGATAAATGCAGCGGAATCAGGGATTTTCAAATGTAAAAGAACATTCCTAGAGAGTCCGACATATTTAGGTGGTATTCAGGATTTTAGTTTCGTGTTTGAGAGTTCATAGTTCATAGCAGTTTTGGTAGTTTCCATGGTGGTGGCACACCATGGATTAAGCTGAAAATTACTTACATACAAAATTCTTCTGAAATAGCGTGATCCCAGCATTTCCAATAATGCCCCCTCAAGATTTTAATGAGGAGGATATAACTACAGAGAAATTTTGCATGAATTCTACTTAGAACAGAGACCAATTTGATAAAGGCAATTGATTACTCTGGTTCTTGATGATAAATCACTCAATAAGTTACAGACCATAACATATCATATTTGTGAAAATAGATTACCTTACTGATGATAGTAGGAAGGACCAAATCCCTAAGCTGGTACTCCTGAAAAACAAGATTTTGGGCATTGCTTTGGTCCACTTCGCACTTCTTATAATTCCTTTAGACTTGGCGGCTAAGGCTTGTAGTAAAAATAACTCATCAGCCAGTCTTTGTAAAACTAGCTTGGCGGTTTCAGGTGTGGAGGTTTTTTTTATGGGTTAAACACTTGAGAGTAAAAATGGCTCTCGTCCATATAGATCTTGAAAAGGGGACATCTGGATACCTCAATGGTAGTTCCTTGATATGCCAATAGAGCCATCTGAAGGTTTTCATTCCACCTAGATGAACTGTATTGAGCCATCATGTGGAGGATGGCGATTACTGTCCCATGTATCCGTTCCAATGCTCCGTTGGTAGTGGAATGGTATGAGGAAATGAAGGAGTGTTAAGTGCCCATCAATGAATCAAGGTCAGCGAATAATTGAAATATGAAATTGGTGCCATTATTGGATAACGGTGCCTTTGGCTACCATGGCGGGTAAAGACCTATTTAAGTAAAAAAGAAAGCAACCACTTTGGAAGTGGGCGAGTCAATTGAGGTGGCCTCAACCCATTTGTGAAGTGATCAAACACGAATATGATGTACCAATGGCCGTACATTGCTGTAGGTAGCGGACCAACAATGTCTATAATTATGGTAGCAATTGGGCAGTAGGAGCCACTATCTGGTGTTAATAAAAGATTTGGAGTTTTCTGAATAGCACAAATAAGTCAAGAATTGAGAGTATTGGATCAAATCAATCATCCCTTCCCATTAACATCACTCTAGCAGCCATTGATATAATTTTTATGGCGCATGCCTGCAGTAAATTGGGCCTCCAGGGCAGTTTTGGCTCTCACCAACAGTTAGACATAAAGCAGCCAAAAATTTCAAATTGTTTACAATAATTCGTCCTAAATCTGAATCTGCTCTATCATCTTCCACAATTGTTGCTGAGCCGCATGATACTCTCAGCCCCAAGCTCAGGTTTCCAAATAAGTTTGTAAATTTCAATCATCCTCAGAGGCATAGAGAGTTAATATAGGTAGTCTTGACATTCCATCAGCATTTTGATGTATCAATTTGGTGCAATGAACTATTAAAAAGTCATAACTATGGTTTTTAAACGCCCAGAGATCCAGTCATCCATCTGGATCCCTCATATGTTGTAGATACCATATGGTGTCATGATCTGTAACCACTATAAGGTGGTTCACATACAAGAAAGGGCAAAAGTGATTTTATAAAAAAGCAAGACAACTAGGCATTTACGCTATGAAATGCTGTATTTTTTCTCCTCTCATGTAAATGTCTTACTGAAGTATGCTAAAAATTTCCCACTTGATTTATATCAAGTTCCAAAATGGCCTTAACAGCCATGACTTTGGCATCAGAAAAAAGGAATGATTTACCAAAGTTGGAATGTACCAGTAAAAGGGCAGTTATGTGATTTTACCTTAGAACGTCAAAAGCATTTTACTGAAATTTTTTCCATTGAAATGAAAATTCCTTATGGAGCAAATATATCAACGGCTCAGAAAGTTTGGCTAAGTGGGGGATAAATTTTTAAAATGACTGAAATTTTAGAGACCCTAATTATTACATAAGCTAGATGCTTGAGTCATTTTAATTGTGACATTTTGTCTTTCAACAGTGAGATCCCTTCCCTGATAACTTTATGCCAAAGGAATACCATGTTGGTCTGGAAAAAAACAGCATTTGGTTGGTTTTGCTTTAGTGATTGTCAAACAATTACAAGTCTGATTTAATGATAAGAATGGTTCAGAGGAGAATAATACAAATATCAGCCAAAAGACCCTGTCCAATTCCTGGTGAAACCCCACAAATCGTGATATCACTTCTAATAATGATCAGGCAAACAAATAGAGTTTGGCTGGTTGGATTGCAACGAACCATCAACCAAATTTGGGGAGTTAATTGGAGGCTCCTCCCTAAGCCACGTCTTGTTTAGTACAGGTTACACCGCAGAAACTGGCCCCTTTTATAGGTTAAGATGGCGTCCAACCAGGTGAAAAAACTTTCCAGCTTAATGATTAAGTCAGATTCATAAAACATTACCTAATAAACTAGTCTTTCCTGCTCCTGACCCTCAATTAACAATTCCACCCAAGCAAGTTCAAGACAATCCAATAGATTGGTGGCTCACATTACCTAATTTGGACTTTACTAAGATATCCAAATTTTGAGTACTAACGTTTTAAATATTACTATTGATTTTGTTAAGTGTATTCTCTTTTGCCACGCGTGGCAATTAATAAATACTACAAAACTACCTTTTCTGGTATTCATTAATATCTTTATATTCTATTAAGTGGGGAGAGCAGAAACCCATAATATATTGTTGGATTCCAGGTAAAAAAACCAAAGAGCTCCTTTAAAAACCCAAAAATCAAACAAGTGGTGCTCACTACAGGGGTTACCCGTACACCACAAAAACGTTTAAAAGATATGGAGGCTGTTGGGGGTGGTCACCTTCTAGCCATTTCGCTGATATTAATTCTAAGCTGGCTCTTATGGAACAATAGCTAGCCAGTGCTTTGTCTCGCCTTAAAAGGCTTGAGAAGCACTCATTGCAATGCCCTGTTATAAAAAAACCCTCTTTTAGACAAGTTAACACCTGGTGAGGGTAGTATTGCCTCCTTCCTTTATACTTATGAATCTGCGATGGAAGGAGAAACATACCGGCAAAAGATCCAGTACATCCTTCCCTGCTTGAATCTAATAGCTCAAGAAAGAATGGTCCTCACCATGGTCAACCTCAGCACTTGGGCAGAGGTTAAGCTAGCGCTTTTTGAATTTGGTTCAAAACAAAGGTTGCAGCGACAAAAACAGGCTTATGTGCCTTAGTCTGCAAGAGGGAGAATTGATCACCCCTTTTGTTGAGCACTTCTATAGTAATCCACAATTTCTATTGATTGCCCAAATGCTCCTTCTCAATAATGATATTGGGGCTATCTTGGCTGGCTTGGAAGTCATCCCTCCTTTGCGATGCATCTTCTTCCATAAAGTGCACTTTCAAAACTGTACAAAATATCAAGGAGGCCTTACTAGCGGTTGCTGATATCTATGAACTTGACCCTACACAAGTAATCTCTGAGCCAAGCATCTACGCCAACCAATTTAGCATCTACTACGGCTGTTTCCTTCTGGAAACCTGCTTTTACGAAATTTCCAGCACAAAATGATTCTCCTTTCCATAAAGACAGTCAGATGGTAATGGTTGTGATGGGCCAGTGCAGCCCTTTGTTTTCAGTTCAAAAAGCTCAGTTGGTGAAAGCAGTTGTCCTTTTATCTTGCCCATTTTCTTCTTTAGAACGGCATTCCCAAGTGGTCCCAAAGCAGGCTCCTAAGCCTAAACCCCTTTCTCAGGTCCCAATTGCTCAACTAACGTTGGGTTAGATGATCAGGTCACAAAGACTAAACCGCCTTTTATACAGAAGCACACAGGCACTGAACGACCAAAAGCTGTTAAAGTTAAAGCATCCACATCCACGGCGCTTTCCCCCTCAACCTCTCATTCAGCTAATTCTAGTCTGAAACCTGTCCACATGAGATAGCACAAACTCCCTACTTTTAAGGTCAAAAATCAAGCTGTGACAATTTCAACGCCTCCCTCAAAAGTTAATAATGTGGAAGAGAAACACCAGGACCTATCATGCCTTAAGGGAAGCTCTGACCTTACCTCACCTCTTATGGACTCCCTCACATGCATTGATAACCCTCTGAAGACGAGTCTGAATGGGGTGATAAAGATGTTGGTCATTATTTTTAGGAGCCCCAGGTGAAGTGGAGGTACCCAAATGAATGAACTTGAAATAGAATGAATTGGGCTAATATCTCTCATCGAACTTATATTTGGCAAGTGTTGAGGGAACCTGAGGTTATTGACACTTCCAGTGATGCTAACCAGCTCATTGCCACATTTCTCCGATCTAACCAGTGTGGTCATACCCTGCAGACTATCCAGGGGAAATACCCTGAAACATCCACAGACTTGCTTTACTTTCCATCTAAAGAAGGCCATCGCTCTTCCCCCCACCTTGGGTGGTACTTTAACTAAAGTGGAGGTCATTGTTAATGAAGTACAGGTTAAGGCTATCCTTGACACTGGGTCCTCAGTGAACGTTGTGTCAACCAAGCTCATTAGGAAAATTAAGCTGGCCCCTAACCTCGACTACAATCAATAGTTTAGAACTGCAGGCCCAAAAATCACCCTCACCATTAGGGCATACTCTTCTCTGCCCATTCGTTTTGGGAAGCTTCTCTTATCAGCTCCAGAAGTGGCTTTAACCAATAATACCAACAAATTAATCATTGTTAAACCCAATTTATGCTCAAATATGAGTTTTTTATTAATTGGAAGCAGGGCTATCTCTCCTTGCTTAACTATGAGGTTCCTCTGATTTTAACTAATGATAAGCTCATTAAAAAGGATTATGTTTGCACAGATGAGTATACCTCCTCCGCTTTATCCCTATATTAGACCGCGGCAAGCAGGCATACAATAATGTTGCCTCCATCAGTGAACGCCCTGGAGGGTATTTCTTTCTATGCTTCTGAAGAGGTGGTCATTAAGGGTGGGGATCAAAGTGTAGTTGACACGAAGATTACCATGCAAATCCCACACAACTGCCTACTACACCTCATTAGCATTGATGGAAATAGTCCTTTAGAGCCCAGTTTTTTTCCAGGCGTGTTAGACCCCACATATCATTGGCTTATTAAACTCCTACTAGGGAGTCTCACCAATAAGGATATGGTGGTAAAAATGCATCAGGAGATCGGAAGAGGCCTGTTGCTTACCCATTGAGGACATCAAGAAAATCCATTATATTGGGTCTATGGATGATATGGGTTTAGCCGCCGACCAATCATTATGTACATTTCCTACTGTTCATATATCCTATGAACTAACCCCAGCTGAGCTTGATAAAGTCCACATCTGCTTAAGGGCTACAGTGACTATTTCTCAAAAATTACAATGACTATGGGCACATAAAGGGGTGGACGCATACTATTGTCATTAGGGGATGCTTGACCTACTCGTCCAAACCCTACCACAAATCCAAAGTAGAGGAGCTACATGTTCAGACGGAGCTCAAACAGCTGCTGGATGCTGGTTTGCTGGTGCCGTCACAAAGCCCATGGTCATCCCCGCTCCTAAAAATAAAGAAGAAAAATGGAGGTATTGGGTGGTCATGGGCTAACACAAATTAAACAGCCTCAAAGGTAGGATAGTTACTCCATCCCTCACATTGATGACGCTCTAGCCCAGATCTCTGGGTCCAAGTTCATTTCAGCCATGTATCTGGCTAGTGGTTATTGGCAAATTGACCTTTCTCCACAAGACCAGGAGAAATGTGATCTTATTTGTATTAAGGTCTCTTCCAAACTACCCAAATACCACAAGGGTTGTGTAATGCACCCGCCACTTTACAACGGGTGATGGATCACATTCTCCAGAATCTCTAACTAAGTTGTATGGATGTCTATTTTGATGACATCACAGTTTTCTCCAAGACTTTCAATGAACATAATGCACATCAAAAGGAGGTGTTTTAATGCTTGCAGGCATCTAACATCAAACTAAAGCCCTCCAAATATACATTCTTCCAGAGGAAGTTGGATTTTCTCATACACTCCATCTCATAAGATGGAATACAACCACTATGAGATAAAATCGAAGCAATATCCAAGATGCCTGCGCAAAAAAACCTTTAAGACATCCAGGTATTATGGGGCATGATGGGGTACTATCATCAATTTATCCCAAAATTCGCCCAGCTCAGAGAGCCCCTTGCCCTCATCCTGGCTAAGAACACCCCCTTCCATTGGGGTGCTGAACAAAAGGCCGCATTTGACACTCTGAAGGAGCTTTTGCAAAAAAGGCAGATACTCCGTCACCCTGATTACAGCAAACCCTTAATTTTGTTCACAGATGCCTCTGACTATGCTAGTGGAGCTATATTGGCTCAATTGGATGAGCATGAGGTCGATCATCCCTGTCTTACTTTAGCAAAATGCTTTTAAAAGCTGAGCGTAACTACAGTGTCATTGAGAAGGAGTGCTATTCTGTCCTGCTCGCTGTCAAAAACTACCGCCCATTTTTATATGGAACTCCCTTCAAAGTGATCACCAACCACGCCTCTCTAAAGTGGTGCAGAATATGAAGAACCCAATGGAAGGTTGGCTCGCTGGGCTCTGAAGCTTCAGCATTATGATATGACTATTGAGTATTGGGCATGAACGCGCCACATGAATGTAGATGGGTTAAAGAGGCTGCCCATTCTTCACTTAGACAATAGTGAAACTGTGAGGCTACATGATCTCAAAACTCCTGATGCATGGGATGATGAAACAAACCAGTTTAAAAAATGCTAGCTCGACACTCCTGCAACACCAAGGTGGAAAAGGGGGATTTATATTAAAAAAGTAGGAGTAGATTGGTTGCCCTATCTCCGGCCATCAGAGCAAGTTCCTGTATCTTGGAGTCACACACTATCATGTGGCATGGCGGAGTATGCAAAACATATGAGTTTTTGAAAAGTGCGGTACTACTGGGAGGGCATCTTGGAAACCATAGCCAAAGTCTTGGATGCATGCCTGTCCTGTAAAAAACTATCCAGCTTCAAGGCCCAATATCAATATCAACCTACTACACCTCAACACCCCTTCCACACCATAAGTTTGAATGTGGTAGGTCCTCTCCCTCAGACCACAGGTGGCAATCTCTATATCCTAGTTGGTATTGATTATTTCACCAAATGGGTTGAAGCTGTATCTCTCCACGCTCAGACTTTCAAAGCCACGGCCAACTTCTTACATTAATATATCTTCACCTAGCATGGGTGCCCGCAGGTCCTTCTATGTTATAATGGAAAAATTTACCTTCCAAGTGGTGAAGCTCCTTTCCACCTCCATGGGAGCGCAACACTCTTCTTGGCCCCTTATAACCCATCCAAAAATGGTGCTGCAGAAAGAGTTGACGGAACCGTGGTCTCAATACTCCGCAAAATGGCCAATTCAGACTCTATCCACTGAGATCTTTACTTACTCAGTGCCCTCATGGCCTACTGAATTAGTTACCATCGCATAATAAAGATGTCCCCTTTCTGCATTTTGAATGGATGAGAACCAGGGGTATCAGCTCTACTGGCAAAGATATATTCACTGACAGAACTGACCTTGATAGAGAAATAAAAAGTAGGCCTAATAGATCATCCAACTACTAGCGCAAGCTATGACTAAGTTTGCCTTGATGGTCACAAAAGAAGGCAAAGCAGCTAATGAGCTCCGTGTCCCTCTTCCTTCTTTCCAAATAGCTGACTTGGTATTGTATTATAACAACTACATCACTACTAGAAGTGAGAAGCTTGGTTATATCTGGGAAGGGCCATTTTCAGACACATACAAGCAAGGATATGTGGACTCTATTATATCCCTCACTTCCAGAGTAACCATCAACTGAGTCCATGGCCAGTTTTTACGCTCTACTCCCCCTACCACACCTGAAGTGGGTAATGTCAGACAATTAAAAGTCCAATGTATTGATAAAAGTAGTTCAGAGGAAAATAATACAAATCCTGCCAAAAGACCCTGGGTCGATTTTTGGTGGAACCCCACAAATTGGGGTAACACTTCTAAGAAAGATCAGGCAAACAAATTGAGTTTGGGAGGTCAGATTTCACGGAACCGTTGGCTGATTTTGGATAATTCATCAGAGGCTCCTCCCCTGGCCTCGTCTAGTTTAGTACAGGCTACACCTCGGAAACCAGCCCCTTTTATAGGGTTGGAAAGAGTCCATCCAAGTGCAACAAAAATTTCAGCCCATTTCTTGGGTCTAATTCATTAAAGCATTACCTAATGGGCTAGTCTTTCCTGCTCCCAACCCTCAATTGACCATTCACCCAAAAAAGATGAGTTTAAGAGATCCAATAGGTAGATGCTCATATTACCTAATTTGGACTTTACTAAACTATCCAAATTTTGAGCCTCAACGTTTTAAATATTACTATCAATTTATAAAAGTGTATTCTCTTTTACCCCCGCAGAGCTATTAATAAAATCTATAAAAAAACCTTTCTAGTATTCATTAGTCTATATATAATTTTTTATCAAGTGGTGAGAGCAGAGACCCTAATATATTGTTGGATTCCAGGTAAAAAGCACCAGCGAGCTCCTTTAAAAAACCCAAAAATCCAACAATGATGCATAGTGGAGACACAAACTTTTTCTTCAAGTGAGCGAGGTATTGCTTAGAAGTGCAAAAGAGCATGATTACATAATATCAATAAACCAGCACACTAGGTATCCTTAAGTCCTATAAAAGACCATCCATTGATTTTTGGAAAGTGACTGGGGCGTTACATAGTCATTGAGGCATTTATTTAGGTTTAAATAAACCCTCACTTTCTATAGAAGCACTTTAATCCGGTTCCTCTGGTGTAAGCTCAATCTGCCATTATCCATTAGCGAGATCCATTTCATAGAAGAATAGGACAAGTATAAAGTCGTAGAAATCATTAATTCATGGTACCAGGTAACTATTCTTTCAGGTAATGGAATTAAACCTGCAATAATCCATTACCACCGATGTCCACCATCCTTTTTTTGTATAAGCAACAATGGCGAGGCCATGGACTTTGTGTAGTGTTGAGTAATCCGTTATCCAATAGCTTCTTAAGCTGCTTCATTACCCAATCTTCTTCAAGCCTAAATTTATGGCAGGGTATATCCTATATTGGAGGGGAGTCGCCCATTTGTACTCTATGCAGCACGTCTTTCATCATCTTCAAAACATCTGAACCTTTTGAAAATATGTCAGCGTATTCTTTAGTAAAATTTCTGCTTGGCGCTGGTGTTCAGAGTTGAGGGAGTCACTTATTTTTATTTCTGTCAGGCGATGGAGGTCCTCATCAATACCTAAATCACACAAAATTACGCATCTGTTGATGGCTTCACCTTGATCAACGGGTAGTGACTGAAAATACGCATCAGAATGGTTTCAGATTAATTTGCTTAGGTCAATCAGTGAAATTCGACATCAAATTGGTTAGGGGCCCAAGTAAGCAGGATCATGCAAACTGGGACATGTAAGAGGCTCTTAAAAACAGATTAGTCTCCCAAAATTTCCATAAAGTAATCTGGCGGAATAGTAACTTGGATCCCTGTGTACAACAGTAGTTTACATTAAAGAGGTATAACTACTCATTTGTTGGAGTATACGGGAATCATTTCTTAAAACTCTGCACTGGAAGGAGGTAGCTTGGTTTTTGGCCTGACTACTTGATACTCTACTTCTCAATTAAATTTAAATGTTTTAATAAAAAACTTCTAAGTTACCTTCTTCCTTTCTTTTTAGGGTAGTCTTTAACAACTTGGGGAATGCAATATCCTAGGATAAAAAAATTAGGTCCTTATGACTTAATTTGGTGTAAAATATATTAAGGAATTGGGTGTCTGAGAAGCTCATAACCATTATCTTTAAGAACAATTGTTAGGGCTGACATGACTAATGATCCAAACTGAAGCGGCAAGGAAGAGTAGGCCCCAGAGATCATGTCTGATGAGTTCCCTTGGTCCCCTAATCTAAGGTGTGGTTTTAATATGGCGCGACTTTATCCATTTCACCAATCAAGAGGAAATTACTTTATCTGGCAATCTGGTATTGACTATAACCATAATTTTTACCTTAAGGACAAATACTAAACATGGGTAACCTCAGTGGAAAAATGGTAGATCGAGTACATTGAATTTCCTGGTGGAAGTGATCCAGAAAGAGCAGAGTAAAAGGAAGGTAGACCTATATTTAAAATTAGCAAATCCCGGACATCCATTTTAACAGGCTTAGATATGATGAAACATTTAGATTAAAAAGAAGCCTTAAATGCGGGATGAGGCGCAGAGCCATCCTCAGAGTGGGCCTTGCACCCTAAGATGAGACACTTTTTTCACCTCATCCGCCTTTTTCTTCCAACAGGAATCCCTTCTGATGATCAAAGATTCTGCGATAAGAGCAAGGGCCACGTCAAGGTTTTGATACCTAGAACCATCCTACTGCAATAATGTGAGGCTGGGTCCCTTTGGTAGGTATTTGGTGCTCTTTCAGCTCAGGCAACATTATTAAAGATAGTGAATACAAGAAATGATTTGTACATCTTAATTGCATCTTGAATAGTATGGGAGCCATATTGTGTTAAAACGCGGAGAGGAAGGAGGTAATGGCATCATCCAGAAAAACTCAATTGAAGGAAAAGAGGGCCTGAGCTCCCTGACAAGACCCTTAGAAAAATCATTATTTGTTTCTCCACATCTAGGGCAGATCTGCATGAGAGCCTGTTATGGTTAGAAAATGGTATTTCACTTCCAAATTCTTTGGAAGTGGCATCCTATGACTCATTTCAAGTAGTGGCTATTTTTATTATGGCATCATGATTTCTCGGGCTTACTATCAAGACAAGTTTGTATTTTTGGCACTTTTGGCTATCTGTAGCCATTTTCATCGCACCTTCATACATGAAGATATTAGACTGGATGATTTTGTCCTAGGCACATATTTTTCTTTAAAGAAGAATTTAAAGATTCAACATGTTCATAGAGAACATGGATAGTTGGAGAAGGAAGGTAGCATACACAGTTGGCTCAGTATTTCCAGATCAGATTTACGTTAGCCTTATCAACTTGACATTGGCACTCATACAAATCATCCTGGCGAGTACTATAGCAGTCATTGACATGAGCGAGTGAGGCTTTAGTATCTAGGAGTCTCTGGAGGCTTTCATACTTAGTAGACTGGCTTTCTACCTTGGATGACAAGATATCTTGTTTAATTAATTGTTTGAAGTTTAGCACTTATTTTCTCGATTTTGTCATTCACTTGGGTCTAATATGGTTTCTGAAAGGTGATCAATTGAGAACTAGTTTGCTGTAGGGAAGCAATTTTTTATGCAATGGGATCAGTGTTAGATGCTTGTCAAGAAAGTCCCCTTCAATACTCTTCCATGCTCCTTGATCCACCTTTGGCAGTTGTTAAAACCTTTGATTTAAGCTTCGTGAGTTTTACTAAAAGAGTTCTAATAGGCGAAGAGGTCCCTGGTGGTCCATGAGGACCTTCAGGCCCTGGGTTCCTTGCCCCCTTTAGGGCCAATAGGGCCAGTAGAGCTGGGAAGTCCTCTTTGAATGATAACTTCCTGAACAGGCGATATGGCGGTCCTCTCACTCAATTTCTGAATCAGCGTAGCCATGCGGAGATTTGAGAATCATTAGTTTGGAGACTTTCAGAAATTCGGTCAATATTATCAGTAAAAGCGCGCTCTACTCACTGGTCCAAGTCGGAAGTGTCATGAGCCATCTGCTGAGTCTGTTCAGAATGTAGGTACAATACAGCTCCGTTTTCAATTTAGCTAGGTGGCTTTGAATCTCAGTAATCTCTCTACAGTTATCCAAAATGGGTTTTGCTATTATCCAAACCAAAATTGGAAACTGGTTCATACAATTTAAGAAGCTGAGCGTAAAGTTGTTTTAAGAGTACAAATGATGTTGGGTTTCCATGTGTGCAAAAATAATCGCATCTGATAATAAATGGCGGGGTGAACGAATAGATGGAGGAAGATTCAGTTTGAGAAAATCCTAATTCGTACTAGAAAGATTGAGAGAGGTATATAGATGCATCAAATCGGGAGCAACCAAAAGGAGAAACTATGACTGGTTCTTTCCCCAGGGGTGATGGTCCAGTTATTAAAGGCTCTACAGTTTCAGATACTTCAGCTGCCTAGATTTGATAAAGAGATTCTTCAGGCGCTGAAATAATTAGGGTCAGTATTTTCTGACTCAATCTCTCAGGCGCTCAGAAGTGGCATATTTTGACTATTGGGAATGATTCATCTGTACATGAATATATTCGCCTCCATATAGGTAGGGCAAATATTATGGGTTCATTCATGTAGAGGTATGTCTTCATCAAGTAGTTTTGGAAGGGACCTGGCAGGGAGCAATTGTATTGAATATTTTCATATAATC
The DNA here is from genome assembly GCA_022478985.1 of Massospora cicadina. Classification (NCBI taxonomy): domain Eukaryota; kingdom Fungi; phylum Entomophthoromycota; class Entomophthoromycetes; order Entomophthorales; family Entomophthoraceae; genus Massospora; species Massospora cicadina. Next base: position 172,305 of record JAKSZP010000114.1, read on the forward strand.
TACAGGCCAGTCCTTTTGATGGCTACTCTATTGTTGGTCGTTATACCTCCAATTGAGTCTCATAGTAGACTTCAAGTCTTTATGACATTTTATTGGCGATTTTGATGACTTCACCCAGGAAAATCACTGCTAGAACGCAGTCAATATCTCTATTCAAAGCTAGAAAATATATAGTATAAAATAGTCAAAAGTCGAGAATGCAAAAAAGTATAATATTGTTATTTGAAAATTGGGTTTACTTATAACTTTGGTAGAAGTTTGGGATTATGTAAGGGTATACTTTAGTAGAAGTTTAGGATTATGTAGGGTTTTGGTGATATCCAAATTATCATGATCTTTCCTAAATTATGAAGCGGCATATGGAGTGTTCCAAATGACATAATCTTTCATATTTAATGCAGCGGAATAGTATATACAAATGTCAAGATCTTTCTCATATAATCCATTGGATTTAATGGGATAGGGATCAAATTGCTTGTTTAGGAGTTCATTATTCATAGCAGTTTGATAGCTTCCATGGTAGTGGGACCCATTGGACCAAGTTGCAATTTATCTCTCATTCAAACTTCCTCCAAATTAGCTCTAATTCTATCATTCCTGACAAGTGTGCAAAATTTAGAGACAAAAAAAAGAAGAGTCCCTAATGTAGAGGTCTTCTTTCTTTAAGGCACATAATTAACTGTTAAGTGTGGGATCTACTGACGGATGCCACAAAGATCTTATCAAAGTGAGAAACTTAATATTTAAATAAAAGTAATAGACAAATGCTTTGTTAAAGTTTTTTATGTTTTTATTGTTTAAGCGGGGCAAGCCAAGAAAAAGTCCTTTCTTCGAAACTAGTATTTCCTATTTAAACTAGTTCAAATCCTGGGACCATGGGTATTTGGGACTAAAGTATTATAAAGCTGAGTCATCCAAATTAGGAAATATAGGCTTTTGGCCTATCATTTTGAAGATAAATATTTTGTGGAAAAACCAACCCATGTGGTAACAATTTGATAAATTTTATCCAATCACCAGTGATTAAAATCTTCTCACCTTGGAGGTGATCAGACTCATGTGGTGATAGTTTGTTAATTTGCACCCAATCATCGATGAGTAAAATCTTCTCACCTTGGAGGTTATCCAACCTGTGTGGTAATGAACACCTCAAATTCAGCTGAGAAGTCAGAGCAATCCTATTATCATGTCTTACCTTATTAAGCTGATTCTGGTTATAAATTATATTTTCCCAATAGATAGGGTTCCACCAAGAATCCGCCAAGGTCTTTTTGCTGTTGGTACTCATATCATTGATAACCGCAATATTATTTAAAGATTGGACAGGTGATGGGCCAATCATGGTAGCAGATTTGGGGGCATTATTACCTCCAACATTCTTTTTCAAAAGTTGAGAAGGAGAATGTCTGACATTGCCCCCCTCAAGAATGTTGGAAGGAGTGTAGGGTTGTAGGAAAGCGGCCATGTACCCAGTTTATGGTAATTCCTGTAGCCAAAAACTTTATAGAGTACTCATTTCCTCTCTTATACATGATGGTAAATGGCTGCTCTCAGATAGATCCAAGTTTGCCACTATGTGGAGTTATGCGATTGTGGTAATATAAAACCATATCTAACACTTGGAAAGAAGGTAGAGGAGCTCGGAGCTCTTTGGCAGCTTGGCCTTCTTTAGTAACCGTTTTAGCTAGGTTGGTCATAGCCTCTGATTGAAGCTGAATGATGCGGTTAGATAACCTTCACATGGCTTTCTCAGGCTCCTCTCCTCTAGAGAAGACGTCCTTAGCTAGAAGAGCAGGTATTCCCGGTTCCCTGCCATACAAAACTTGGAAAGGGGACATTTTCAAAATCCGATGATAGCTAATTCAATAAGCCATAAGGGCACTAGGTAAGAATTGATCCCAGTGAAGTGGATCGGACGAGGCCATTTTCCATAAAATAGAAACCAAAGTACCATTTTCTCGCTCCACTGTACCAATGGTTGATGGGTTATATGGAGCTGAGAACATTTGATGGGCTCCCGTGGAAGTAGCCAATATTTTAATTACTCTGGATGTAAAATTTTTCCTGTTATCACAGAGTAGTACTTGAGGGCACCTGTGACGAGTGAAAATATTTTGATGAAGAAAGGTGGCAGTGGCCTTAGCAGTTTGGGCTGGTAGCGCCACAGCTTCAACCCACTTCGTGAAGTGGTCAATGCCTACCAAAATATCTATTTCCACTTGTGGTTTGAGAAAGCGGCCCTACTACGTCCAAGCTTATGGTATGGAACAGCTGTTGCATGGTAGTCGGCTGATATTGATATCTAGTTTTGAGCTGAGACTGCTTCTTACATGTAAGGCAAGCATCCAAGACTTCGATGATGGCTTCCATGATTCCCTCCCAAAAATATTGGCCCTTAATCCATTCATAGGTTTTCTTTACTCCTCCATGGCCTAAAGTTGAATGAGCTTCCAAGATAACAGGTACACGCTCCAAGGGTCATAGGTAAGGCAACCATTTTGCCCCCACTTGTTTATACAATTTCCCGCTTTCTACTTTAGTGTTATGGGAGTGCCAGTCCAACATCCTCTGTACAGGCTCATCCTCATATTCCCAGTCATTTAGGGTCATTAAAAGATCATACAGATGCTCCGCATCACTGTTATCTAAGTGGAGGATGGGCAGCCGAGTTAACTCATCAATATTCATGTGGCGGATTCCAGCGCAGTGTTTGATCTTCATATTGTAATGCTGGAGCTTTAGAGCCCAGTGAGCTAACCGCCCCGTAGGGTCCTTCATGTTTTGCAACCATTTTAAAGAAGCGTGGTCTGTAATCACAGTGAAAGAGGTCCCATACAAGAAAGGGCGGTAATGCTTCACTGCTAGTAGAATGGCAAGACACTCCTTGTAACACTATAGTTGCGTTCGGCCTTTGATAGATTTGCTAAAATATGAGACAGGATGATCTACCCCTTTTTCATCTAATTGGGCTAGGATGGCCCCGACGGCGTAATCTGAAGCATCTGTAAACAAGAAAAACAGTTTTCCATAGTCGGGATGCCTTAGGATAGGCCGTTTTTGTAGCAGCAACAACATTGTTTCATAGGCAGCATTCTGTTCGTTACCCCATTGAAAAGGGATATTCTTTTTTAGTAAGCAAACAAGGGGCTCGCTGAGTTGGGCAAACTTAGGGATGAACTGATGGTAATACCCCATCATCCCTAAAAATACCTGTATATCCCATAGGTTTTTGGGGGTGGCATTCTGGCAATCGCTTCAACCTTATCTTGTATGGGTTGGATAACTTCTCAAGAACTAGTATGTCCAAGGAAGTTTAATTTCTTTTGGAAAAAAGTACACTTTGAAGGTTTTAATTTGATAGTTGAGCGTCGTAAGAGTTGAAATACCTCCTTCAAATGATCAAGGTGTTTGTTAAAGGACTTCGAGAATATGGTAATGCATCAAGGTAGATGATAACGCAGGTTAACTTAAGATCCTGCAAAATGTGATCCATCGCATGCTGGAAAGAGGCAGGAGCATTGCACAATCCTTGAGGTAATCGCATGGGTTGGAAAAGTCCTTCACTGCATATCAACACGCATTTCTCTTGATCTTGAGGAGATAAATCCATTTGCCAATAACCACTGGCCAAGTCCGTGGCAGAGAAAAAGTTTGAGCCTGAAAGCTGGGCCAGGGCATCGTCCATGCGTGGGATAGGATAGCTATCCTTTTATATAAGATTGTTTAACCTGCGATAGTCCATAACTATCTGATGACCTCCATTTTTCTTCTTAATTAGCAATAGGGGAGAGGACCAAGGGCTATGCGAAGGAACTAATAACCCCGCGTCTAATAACTGCATGAGTTCAGTCCTCATTTTTTGTTCCTCCACCTTTGACTTATGATAAGGTTTTGACCTAATGGGATGGGTACCACCTACATTGATGGAATGGCACCAGCCCATCATGTGACCATAATCATTGTCCAACATCAAAATATATCACTATACTCATCCAGGAGAGTATGCACTTTCTCCAACTCATCTGAGGTCAGCTCATCCAAAATATGGATGTTTGGCAAGGTACATACCAGCTTATCTGTGGGCAGGCCTAAATCTACCATCGAGCCAATAGAGTGGATTTGTTCAACTTCCTCCACAGGGAGTAAAAACCCTCGGCCCACCTCCAGATGCTTTCTTATAAATATATCCTTATCAGTGAGATTCCCCAACAATAGATTAATAGGCCTCAGATAGGCTGGGTCTAAAATACCAGGCAATACCCGAGACTCAACAGGGCTAATTCCATCAATGCTTAAGAGGTGTAATAAATAGTGGCGAGGGATTTAAAAGTGATTTTCGTGTCTACCACCCGTCGTTCACCAGGCTTAAGCACCACTTCATCAGCCGCATAAAACGGAATACCTTCAGTAGCATACACGGAATCAGGCAATTTTTTTGTATTTTGACCAGAGGTTGTATAATGTACAGGTAAAGCGGAAAGTGGGTACTCAACCATGCAAGAGTATTCCTTCTTGCTGGGCTCTTTATTGGCTTGAACTAAGGGGACTTTATAATTGAGCAATGACAAGAACCCCTGCTTCATATTGATAATACCTTCATATTCAATCATAAACTGAGTACCTATAAGCATATCTAGGCATTATTATCCAAAGCCACTGCGGGGGCTGATAAGATAAGCTTCCCAATATGAATGGGAAGGGACGAATAAGCACCCAGTGCGCGGGTGTTGTTGGGACCAGCGGTTCCAAAGTCTTGGTTATATTCTAAGTCAGGTGCAAGTTTGATCTTTTTCTATTAACTTGGAAGAGATTACATTCACTGGGGAGCCTGTATCTAGGATAGCCATCACCTGAACTTTTTGGATAACCACTTCGACCTTTGTAAGTATCCCCCCAAAAGTGGGCAATAGTGCCAAGACCTCCTTAAGATGAAAAGCGGAGGTTAATTTGCACGCGGTCTCAGGGTAAATTTCCAGGATGGACTGCATGGTATGGCCATGCTGGAGAGGGCGAATAAGGTTAGACAACACCTCATCCGCATTACTGGTAGTATTGATAACAGTCAGTTCCTACAACTTGACGAAGATATTTCTCTTCAGGTATGATGGACTCATCTACTCCTCCAGCATTTAAGCAATTGGGGACTACCACTTCAGCAGGTACTCCTACAACGAAATAGCCAACCTCATATGTTCCCCTCTCAGAATCGTCCCCAGGGGTATTAGTAATTCGAGGTAATGACATAAGTTGTTTAAATAAGTCAGGCACATGAGATTTGTCAGAAATAGGTGTGCCTTTCCCTATGCTGACATTACTTTTCCCTGCTCCTGTTCCTCGGCGTCAGCCTTCTTTTTCCAGCACACAGCCTCCTTGTGTCCAAACTTGTAGCAGTATCTGCACCGAGGGCGTTCAGGACGTTTTGCTTTGGGGTTTTGCTCCTCAGGGCCATTTATCTGAAGGGGCTCCTTATTGTCTTCAATAGCTAGGGCCTGATGCTTAGGCTTTGAATCCTCAATGGTTAAAACGCGAGGACGAGATACTGCTTCGCGTGGAACTTCAGGCTTATGGAAATCAGCGACATCTATTAACGCCTCCTTGATATCTTAAATGGTATGGAAGTAGCGTTTGACTGAGGTGATGTGCATCGCTAGCGGAGGGTAAAAAACCACTCCAGTCAAAATGGCAGCTACAGCATCATCCAATGTCAACATCTTTGAAGTTAACAATGTCTGGGTTTCCATATAGAATCGTTCCACAAAAGCAACCATTGACTCTCCTTTTTGGATAATCATATGCATAAAAGCTTGCTTTTTCATACTTAAAGCCTGTTTTGAACCGAACGTGTTTATGAGGGCCTCTTTAACCTCGGACCAGGTGCTAAGAGCATCCATATGTGGGACCATCACCTCCTGTTCCATGCGGCCCAAAGAGGAAAGTATATGTTTGGTCTTCTGATGATCTGTTGCCCCTTCCATAGCTGCTTCATAGACATATAAAAATGAAGCAATGCTGCCCTCACCGGGGACAAACTTGTCTTTGAATGTCGGTCTGAATGGACTAAAATCACCCCCAGTAAGGGTATGAATAGCTGGAGCTTCTGTTTCTGGGGTTTCAGATTGGTAGTTTAACTGGTCAAAAGTCCATGAAAGGCGATCGAACTGGTCATGCATGGCTTCGAGCTGGGTTTCCATTTTGGAGAGGGCTTCTAGGGGCCCAGATTAACATAGTCTCAGTTGAGCTTCGATCCCTTATTTATGAGTTTTAAGATCTTCCACTCAGCTTTCCATTGCATTGACTTGAAAATGGAGTTGTGACACCAGCGAGCTTAGGTTTAATTGAGAAGTTTCCACGGCTTCCACGCGGTTCTTCAGCTCTTCTTTCATTTTTTTATACCCTTCATCGTCATGGGAGTGGGATCTGGGGCCTTGTATTCCCTCCTTAATCTATTCATACTTCCGCTCAACCTGCGTTAATTGACTAAATACTTCCTTCAACAGCACAGGGCTTTCCAGCGAAGCTTTAACCACTTTTGATTTGGTTTCACATTCAGTCAGGCGACGTGCCAAATATTTAATATTTTCAAATGAAGCTTTGAGAGCTAGCTCCTTTTCTAGCTGAACAACCTTGGCTGCAAGGGTGGAGGTGGCGCTAGATGGTTCAGGCAGCAGACGGCGTTCAAGCTCATCAACACGCGTAAAGGCCTGAATTAACTGTCGCTCCACCACAGCCACATGCTGTTCATATTCCTCTTGAGGGACGGAGTTGGGGGCCAAAAGGTCCCAGTGCATTTGCTCATTATGTTTTTCAAGTTCATTAGCAAATCTTCCAACAATGAGCGGGTGCTAGTGGTGGAAGTGTTCAGTTCATCCTGTTAATCTTCATGACCTCCTCAACATACTTTACGATCCCAGTGTCATAGTAGTAAGTCAGTCATGCAGCTGTGTTATGAAGTTATGATTAGCTTCCACACCAGATATGACTGCTCCAAGATGTTCAGAGGTCAGTTGGTACAACTTATCATAAGCTAAATTCAGAGCTGCATGAGTATCTAGGTGTCGATGTAACTCTTTGTGATTCTGGCTAAGAGATGCATCATGTGTACCAAGGCAGGGTGAGCAAACTTGCATATGTAGGTGGTCAAATTTGTAAGATGGCCATAGGTCTCTGGGAGGACACTAGTCTCATAGAGAAACAAGTGGCGTTCCTCTACCAATGACGCTCAGTTTGTGAGATGCAATGTCACTAGGGTTAAGGATACCATGAGTAAGGTCTCTCACGGCTTCAGTAGCTAGCCAGGTGATGTGACGAGACTCAGGTATTAATATGCACTCAAATCGTTCTTCTCCAAACATCAGTGCAGTAGGGCTGTCCATTTGATCATCATCTTCAGTCCCTTCCCCATTTCGCACCCAATGGGTGACACTCTCCATTTCTTTAATACTTTATCAAAGTATTCAGGGTTTCCCCTGTAGTGAATACCAGTTTGTGGGATCCACTGACGGATGCCACAAATATCTTATCAAAGTGAGAAACTTAATTTTTAAATAAAAGTAATAAATAATGCTTTGTTAAAGTTTTTTATGTTTTTATTGTTTAAGCGGGGCAAGCCAAGAAAAGTCCTTTCTTCGAAACTAGTATTTCCTATTTAAACTAGTTCAAATCCTGGGACCATGGGTATTTGGGGCTAAAGTATTATAAAGCTGAGTCATCCAAATTAGGAAATACAGGCTTTTGGCCTATCATTTTGAAGATAAATATTTTGTGGAAAAACCAACCCATGTGGTAACAATTTGATAAATTTTATCCAATCACCAGTGATTAAAATCTTCTCACCTTGGAGGTGATCAGACTCATGTGGTGATAATTTGTTAATTTGCACCCAATCATCGATGAGTAAAATCTTCTCACCTTGGAGGTTATCCAACCTGTGTGGTAATGAACACCTCAAATTCAGCTGAGAAGTCAGAGCAATCCTATTATCATGTCTTACCTTATTAAGCTGATTTTGGTTATAAATCATATTTTCCCAATAGATAGGGTTCCACCAAGAATCCGCCAAGGTCTTTTTGCTGTTGGTACTCATATCATTGATAACCGCAATATTATTTAAAGATTGGACAGGTGATGGGCCAATCATGGTAGCAGATTTGGGGGCATTATTACCTCCAACACTCTTTTTTCAAAAGTTGAGAAGGAGAATGTCCGATATTAGGTGATGCAAGCTCAATTGCAATCCCAATTTTAGTAGAGCATATTAATAGATAGGGTTCAGATTTGCACATAGTTTACATGATAATTAGTGAGAGTGATCTCTATGAAAAACATATGTACATGGAAAGAGATTCTAGTTGCCATAGTTCCAAAAATGGTACCAGCGCTGTAGCATCTGCGGTTCTTTTTCTTTAGATGCAATAAAACTAGGACAAAAATGCCAAATTGAAGTAAAATAAAGTTTATTTTAATCTGATAGGAAAAAAACTAGTGAGTTGTAAAAGAAATGCTGCTTATAAAAAATTTACTTGGGGGTGTTCCTATTTTTAATTAGGTATTCCTGTGTTCATACATGTAATATTTTCATGAATCAATTGCTTATAGTAAATATGATCCTTTATAATAAGCTTGAAAATTCCATATAAAACCTCTCCAATTTGATAGTTAATAATTCTGGGATTAATTCTAACGTCTAGATAGACGAAATGTTTAAGACAAAAGATTGATTACATTTGTTATTTTTACCTCCAAAGGGTTATAACTGTACTTGACTTTTTCATGGATTGATGCCAATTTTTATCAATTTTGTTATTAAATGTCTAGTTTGGGGCCCTATTTGTCTTAATAGTGCAAAATTATGAGAGTAATGTTTTTACTATACAAAGCCTAGATCATGACAGGTTCTTGTAAATATCAAATTACATAGAATTCCAATAGACATGGTGTCTCAACTGATTAAGCGTCTGATTAAAACGCACATGCCCCATCCATTTTGAGCCTCAAACATTATATAATTCACTCTATCAGTTGTGGTATCCAATATTGTTGGATGCCAATGATCTTAAGAGCTTCCCGTTCTTGATAATAATTTACCTCCTTACTTTCTATAAAGAGTGCTTAACCTCCGCTGGTTTATTACCAAATTGTTGAATTGTCATTTTCTCTATTCAGGGTGGGCCAATCTGGGACAATACCGCAACAATTGAGGGGAAATTGAATGAATGGGAAAGGAGGATAAAATCTGGAAAACCTCCTTGTGCGGCATATGATAGGCCAGGAACTCCATGGACCGCCTTTGCTATACACTATCTCAGTTTGGGGCATTGGTGTGCAACGCCAACACAGTCATAGTCATCCCCTGCCCAAAGTTCCTGTACCAGAATCAAACTCGGGGAGGCAGTAGTAGAGGTCCCTATTCTACCACTGGGGTATCCTCCCCTTCAGATTGCCATTTTATTAAAAGTCTTTGTAGCATTTTGGCTGCTAATGCCACGGTGAACCACTGAGCCAAGCATTTGGCGTTTTGGTGCTTTATCTGTTGGAGCGCTGGATTTTAAAATTGTATGATTATAGATATAAGGCCTATTGGGTCAGCTGATCTTTCATTTCATTTAGTTTAAGTAATCATTAAAGCAATGTAAGGGTGGTGGATATTGTAGTTATACTCTGTAGATACAAACCCAAAAATTTTTACAAGCGTAGATGATGCCAATAACTCCTTCTTAGATAAAGCGTATATTTATTAATACACTTCCATATCCAGCTACAATAAACCAAATGGTACTCAACTCTTTCAGAGTTGGTTTGTAATAACACTGCCCCTATGGTGGTTTGTGATGCATCCATTTGTATAGTAAATATTTTAACAGAGTATATAAATAAGTACAAGCGCTTTAGTAAGGCAAAGCCTCAATTTTTCAAAGGTCAACTAGTATTTTGCCATCCACTTAAAGTTCTACATCGTTTCTAAGGAGGTGTAATAATGCTTCATCTATCATACAAACTTTTTAATGTCTTGGGATTAGTGGTCAATTATTCCAAGGAACAAATGAATATCACGTTTGCTACTCAGCCACATCCTTTGTTTGATGCCTCAATTTTCAGGATGGAAAACATGTCATGCTTGTAAATAACAAATCTTGGTAATCTAGTTGTTTTTAACGAAATTGCAATTTTTTGGTTAAAATTTAAAGTCAGCATTGGCGAAAAAGTGGAAGTCTTTCTTCAATAGTTGCAACTGCTCAGTAAACGTTTTCAAAAACGTTTATATCTAAATAAATTAAAACATAGAAGATGCTTAGATCACATAATACATTGTTCATAAACCGCAAAAAGTTGTGGGGCGTTGCACAACCCTTTTATTTTAAATTTATTTATTTTACTAATTAAGGAAGGCCGACCAGGGGATGGACACTACTGGCATACAAGAGTAGGAGGAAAGAGGAAGGGGGAAAGTGATATTTGTAAAGTAAGGCTATTTGGACACCCCAGAGTAGACAAGCTACTTTTGTTGTCATCCAGTACCGCCAGGTGTTGTGGGAATGAGAAGTCTATTTTAGGGGGATCTCCCCTAGGATGGAGCAGGTGTGGAGGAAGGGTCGCATGTAAGAACCAGACTGGGAACCATGACTCAATAAATCAGTGCTGATTTGGTTTCATGTAGCCGTATAGCCAAGACTGGAAGTGTTCCAGTAGGTCAAAGTGAAATTTGTTGATTGTCCCAAGGATGGTTGTCAATGTTCCATTGAAGGCATCTGGCGAGACAGTGTGTATGGTCCACAGTGCTAGGGCTTTTATGAGGTAACAGAGCTTGAGGTGGGATTGGGGATTCATGATAGAGTTCATTGAGGCTTCTTGTAATTGATAGATCCTGGATTCTTGATCTCTTAACAGGAGCGCACCCTCTCACCATATGGTCATGATTGTGGGCATACTTATAAACGTTGGTGTAGGGTACCAAACTCTCCACACATTGCACATGCTGCATGTGAGCGTAGGGTAGTCTGCCGTTCTGTAAGTTAGTTAGAGGCATCGCCAGGTATTTGATCTGACTTGGGGTTAGAGGAGTAAGTGGTGGGTGATCCTCCATTTTGTTTTTTGTATTAAGAGGTCATAGGAGATGTTCAAATCATCTCGGTATTCAGCTCTTGCGATGCTAGGCTTGCGGTCCTGAGTGTTTCCCAGGGTTGTTGGTCTGCTTCCCAAGTTTGAATCGTGTTTTGGGTCTTATCCTCCCCTGGCTAATGCCCGTTATTGTGACGGTCCATCCAGAGTTTATGATGGTGCAGAGGAGGCGTTTGAAGTGTGGGTGTTCTCATGTAGGTTAGTGGTATTAAGGCGGGATGTAAGGTAACAGTAGGCTGGAGAAGTTGTGTGGGTTGGACAATTTAAGTGCTTGCGCAAACTTACCCTGTTTGCTCTGGTCCAAAGTTGGCATATGAAGTTAAAGTCTAGGACTTTCTCTATCCAGCTTCTTAGTTTGAGGTTGGCTTATTCTTTAAAGTCTATAGGCCCATGCCACTGCTTGAGTGTGGGCCATTTAGCATCTCCATTCATACAAGTGGGCGAGATCTTGGCACCACCATCCTTGGATCATGGCGCGCACTAAAGAGATGAATGAGGGTGAGAAGGAGATGGCGTGGTTAGGGAATCAGAACATTGGGAGGATCAGTGAGTTTCAACTGTTATGCGCCCTGTTTGCCCAGTTGACTTTCCTTTAAGGGAGGAGACGTGGTTTAATATTCTTTGTAGCAGTTTTTTATCTGTTGTCTCTGTGGCTTATCCCCCTGCTTCCAGCCGCATCTAAAGTGGTGGACGGGGTTGTGGGATTATAGTGACACAAAAGTTAGGATGAGAGGGTCAATCTTCCGTAGGTGTCTTGGTGGTGAGGGTGATGTTGTCCAGTAGTTTATACTTACCTAGTAAGATTACTTCAGTCTTTTCTTTGTCGAGAGTCGCGCTTCTCACAGTATAGTATTCCACCCAGGGTGTACTCAAGTAGGCGGGCACTCTGTTAATGGCTAGGCCAGCCACATATTCATCCGCAAATGCCAGTATCTTGACTGCTGTATGGCCTTGTGCTGTGATGCCAGCTAGGCGTGAGTCAGCTAAACATAAGAGTGGATCTATGATGAAGTTATATAGCAATGGGCTGAGGGGAACTCCTTGTTTGAGCCCTTTGTGTGGTTTGACTAAATCAGTGAGGAAGTCAGGGCCGCACACAGCCATGGAGGCTGATCATTGAGCAGCATTTCCAAGTCTTTAATCTTGATGGGAGATAATGCTTTCAGCCATCCCTTCAAAAAAAGCAGCTAAAGTGGTTGTATGCCTTTTCCTGGTCAAGGAACACGTGGGCATCAGAGGCTTTGTATTGACAGATATTGGAAACAGTGTGGATGTTAGTCCAGATGGATCTCCTGGATATGAATCCAAACTCATTGGGGACAATACTTTGTTTGCTATTTCACTATACTTTTGGCTATAATTTTAGTAAAAAGTTTAGTGTATGTATTTGTTAGAGCAATGGGACGCCAGTTGGACAGGTCTAACTTATCACCCCATCTAAACAGGGTTATGACATAGGCGTCATGTCCTCCTGGCAGTAGGCGGGTGTCAATAGGGCTCTTATTAATGGACGCCATAAGGAGTGGTTCTATGTGCTTGAAATATGTTTATAGAATTTGTAGGGTATCCTTTCAGGCCCTGGTAGTTTTCTACGCGGTGAACTGCGCAACGTGTTGCATAGCTCTTCCTGTGTGATTTATTTAATTAAATTGTTGTTAGGCGGTGCACTTTGAATTTTGGCACAGTTTATACTCTTTTTTTATTTTGGGGGGTAGGTTGGATTGTAACGATAAAGCTTTGTGTAGTATTTATGAACTTCAGTTATATGTCTCATGGGTTGGTTGAAATGGTGCCATTTTCTTTTTGGATCTATATGCATGTAGGTTTGTTTCCTTGGGGAGTGGAACTTGCATAAGAAGTACGTCAAGAAAATTTCCTTCTTTTATAAGCTTACCTTTTATAGAACCATAATAAAATGCTGGTGCTCACGGACAAAGGCATTTAGGTTGGCAGATATTTTCGCCCACCTTCTCCCCTATATAGGCTTTAGCCCAATTTCAGAGTTTTGAGCTTAAGGTGGTCTAGTTAAGCCAGGGTTCTTCTAAATGTGGCTGGTTTGCATGTTATTTCCATGAGGCGCGTTTTCATGTATAGTTTATTAATTTGACTGAATTCTGGCCAATTTGCTATGGGGTTCCAATAGGAATGGGGTATTGAATTTTGGGGTGAAAGTTTCGCTCTCAACCCAGTTAGATAGTTTGGGCAATTTTATATTTTCAGGTGGATTTTTTCAGATTAACACCTGTGCAGGTGCGCAGGTTGCAGAAAAGTGCACTGCAGTAAGTCAATGATCAGAAAAGTTGAATTTTTGGTCATGAAGTTGGATATAGCTGACTGGTGGGATGTGTGGGCTAGGATTGGTCAATTCTGCTCATTGAGGTGAGACTGCCCTCATGCACATGGAGACAAGTCATGTTGGGGAGGGGAGGTGTTCCAGGGGGAAGTGTCATATAAGCTGAGGGATACCTTCATGGCACAGAGTTCAATGTGCCCCAGAGGGCATCCCATGGGCTTGGGCCATTAGTCAATGTAGTGATTAGCCTAGCAGTTGAAGTCGCCCAGCATTAGGATGGTAGGGGGTAAAGAGCGTTGGTATTGTTTTAGGATTTTCCAAATTTAACTGTGGTGCTTAGAGCATACATGCTTGCTACTGATAGTGTTTTGTCTTTCCAGGAGATGGTTGCTACCAGGACGTGGCTGTGCAGATGGGCTTACAATTTTAAATTTTTTTTATCTTTTGTGGTGGCACACAACCACCCCACAGTGGTTTATCCTTATTAATTGTGTTGGTGATAGTCTATGTGACCAAGATTTTTCTTCTCCCTGTAGGATGTGGGACTTTTGGATGGCCAAGATGTCTAACAGGGGTTTTTGCAGGAAGTACATTTTTTTGCTTAGGATGATTGAGCCCTGGCTCCTGTGTTGTTCAGCGTCCCAATAGTTACTAAGGTGCCCGCGGAGCCTCAGAAGCGGTTATGAGGGCCTTCTAGACCTATCTCCTTTGCACAATTTGTTATTGGCTCTGGGTAATTGGGCCATTCCCTCCTGTGCAGTTGTTTAAACCCTTTAACTTGGGCACTTTTGTACAAGTCTTACCAGTTGGTGAGTTTGCCTTAGCTTCTTCCATCAGTATTCTGTGCTGTTCTATTCTGCTGTGTGGGTTGTTCTCAGAAGTTTTAAAATTGGCCTCTGATTGTGTGATCCTTTCTGCATATGGTAGCAGATGTGATTTGATCAGTGAGTTTAAGTATTTGGTAATAATTGGATTTCCCAGCGTGTCTTTGAGAATTATATGTTTTTTGTTTGCTATTGTGATTATTTGGATTGAGCGTTCTCCTCCATGTCTTTCTATATGGCCTGGGGTTGAGGAGGGGTACGAAAGTGAAGCCTTGGTCATGGCTTGTTTGTAGGCCTTCTGTGCCATCTTTCGCGCCTTGGGCGATACTGAGTCTATACTAATAAACTATCCATCCTCTCCCCTATGGAAGGCGTGGTTTGTGTCTATGATTTTGGTAGAGACTTTATTGTATTCGTCCATCATGACATCGCATAAATCAAGGGCCATTAGGCCCTACTTTGCAGGAAATTATTTTACCTTGTGCCCCAAGGCACTACAGTGGTTGCATATAGGTGGCACACTTTTTGGTATGACGCAGACACCTTTAAGACACCTCCATCAGGGAGGTGGAGAAACTGTTGTGTGAGGGATTTTGGTGAGGTCCTTGAGTACCTCAGGGACTTGTTGATTACGGCTTCTGAATTACCTGTTCACAGGCTTGGCATCAGGTGGAATCGCCGCAACTTAATTTATTTAATATTGCCTTAGCTAAAGAGCCCAATGCATAGTGCCTCAACAATTAACTTTCAATGGAGGTTATTTGGATTTAAGTTGAAAAAATCTACAAAGTTTTCTTTTGCTTTATTCAATCTAGTGTGAATGTGCGCACAACATATCTGCCTTTGGGGAGGTCAATTTTGATGCAGACTTTTGAGGCGTTGTCTGCATCATCTTCAGTTTTAAATCCTATATCAACCCATCCGCGGTGGATAACATGGATGCTTGCATACACTGCATGGGGAAATATAGTTGCCTGTGCCTCGCCCAATTTCTTTCATAAGGTGGGTTGTCTACCCCCAGATAGTAGCGGAGCCCATGCTCTTCTGGTAAGATGGGTTGAGAATATTGGATTTTGAGGTAAGAATTTTGTTTTTTTTGTTAATTCCACATACCCTGATGGTGTCTGAAATTTGTGGTTTCTTTGCGGCCATTTTTCCTAAACCAGCCTCAGGGCGTTTCTTGCCCTTCAGTACCATACCATTCTGTCCATTGCCTATTACTGCTTTCACCAGTTTAGATTAATATATTGTTGTCGCCCATTCTCCTATGCAATTATCAAATCTGTCCATTTTTAATGAAACTTTGTAACTAAAAGTTCTGGTTATGTGAAAGAAAAGCTTTAAGAAAAGGTCTTTTAAACACTTGTTACCCTTTGCATATCACAACCCTTGCTACATCCAAGTGAGTATGTAATGGCCTTGATCAGTGTCATAGTGCACTTCGCCTACTCACATTTAGGCAGCCGATCTATCATTAGTCAGAGTTTAATTCAACCTAAAAAAGTATTTAATTTGCATATTAGAACTAGAACGTTGTTAAGATGTAGCAAGTGAGAAGTATACTTTTTTAAAATGTCGTTCATCTTTCTTTAATCAATTAACACACAATTTGATACAACTTCTTTATATATAAGAATAATAGGGGCTAAAGGACTCATTTAAGGCACTAACATCCTTATCTGCACCAGCTGGTAGATTTATTTTAGTGCAAGCTTCTTTGACCACCTTTGAAAGTCTATTATGATTAGGCAAACTAGTAATGATATACAGTATCTATAGAGTGTAACACATATTTTGCACAACACAAAGATAAAATTTTCTTTAGCAAAGATCACTATATTGTTTTGAAAAGGGCTCACTTGGTCCTTTTTGCCTTCATCATTTTCAGAGTTGTACACAAGAATTAATGAACTAAAGTATAAGATTTCATTGCTCTCCAGATAAGTGCATCTGAGTTATATTTTAGTACTTGTAGGACACAACACAAGAAGTGGGCGTCCAAACTTTTTTTTATTAGCAGTTAACAAAGGCAATTAAAATAATAAAACTCCTAATATGGCTCATCAGTAGATAGCTCAAGCTACCAGTACTAAAAAAAAGTAGATAGCTCAAGCCTTATCAGATAAGGAAGGGAAATGTTTGAGTTTTAGAATGGGCACATCATCCAGCCTTACTAGATCATAATTTTATATCTGCTTTCCACTAGGGTTCAATTTGTTTAAGAAAACATATAGCGGATGTGGGAGTTATCACTAATTTGGAACTATTTTATGGGTTATCTCTATATGTAATTAACTATTTCACAAGATTGGATTCAAACAGATGATTAATGCTACTTCAGGGATCTCAGACAATGTCTTCATGGGTTTCAATCATTTTTTAAGTCATAATAAATAAATGACTTGTACGGATTAATTTTGTTTTTTTCTGGGTCTTAAGGGTTTATTTGCAGTTGTTAAAGCGTTGACAATGCTTGTATCAGCAATAAGTTGTAAGTTACACTAAAGTAAAGCAACATGTCATTATTGGGGAGATGTGACCATAGCCTAAGTAGGTTGCTAACTAGATAAGGATAACACGCTGGGCTTGGATAAAGGCGTTGGTACACGCTATTTCTGAATCTAACAAGGGGGGATTGTAACCTAGTCAAAGACAGAATCCTAATAGGCGGATGAGGTAATCATCCTTTTTGATGACTTCTAAGGGTTAATTTTAATGGTGATTGATCCGTTCCCATTGGGACGCCTTTGGAAAGATTAGGTGCAAATTACAAGTATAAATCCCTTGTTCATTTTTAATAAAAGCAGACAATTTCATAATAAGATATTTAATTTTTGTTAATTTTAAGTTTCTCCCAATAAGAGTCTGAGAAATAATTTTCCTTTATTTAATTGTATGGTGCTCACATTATCTCTTTTCATAAAGGATGGAAGTAAAATTTTCCTTGTTGTTCTTTTGTTTGCCAACTCTTGTGATGAAAATTGAAGGGATAGTTTCCATTGTCTGGATTGTTGCCCAAGTGTCTTAAAGTTGTCTGAGGGATGTTGTCAGGCCTGTTTATATGTGAAAACCTGAGCAGATTTAATGCAACTATTTGTTAAAGAACTCAAAAGTTATATCTTTCTTCATAAAGTTATCAACGTACCCATTATTATCTTAGTCAACAATACTCCAAAGCATACCTTGAACCTGTTCAGTAAACCTTAAAAAGATTTCAGGGGGTCAGGGGATCTCCAATCATCCTGGACCTGAGGCATGTGAAAGAGTGGGGTAGAATGCCTATGGGGACATTGGAATCATGTGACAAAGTTAGGCCAATATTTGGATTTGTCAATGAGGCATCCGGTATGCATCACCATAACATCTGGGGTGAGCTCAAATTAGTCATATCTTATAAGATCTGGAAAGCAAAAAATTCTTTTAATTTGTTTTCAGTCTTGGGGCAGTTGTGGCTAAACAAAACCAGATTGGTGGCTTCATCACAATCACAGGTTGTGCAAAAAAGCAAAATCTTCACTTTTCACCTAAGCTTCTTTAGGGAAGTTAGTTAAGAAATTCAGATATTGTTTATACTTTACATGAAGCTCCATGATTGCATGGAGGGCTAGGCAAAAGAGAACACTGATGGAGTCAGAAGCAAATCAATGGCAAGCTTATAGTGCATATGTTTCTTTAGAAGCCCTTGTAAGAGAGGAAGAGGCACTAAGGATCTAACTTTAGAGGAAAAAAAGTTTATTTCCAATAAAATGTTAGGGCTTATATCATAAGTCAAAACCTCATCTTCTAAACCATCTAAAAGAATTAAATGGGTTCAAGACCATTAAATGGTCCAGCCATGGTTTTAAATGGCTGAAGGAAGGAATGGTCAATACATAAACCATTGACAAGGGCAGTTAGACAAGGATTAAAGCAGAAATCTTTTACATACTTTTTTAAATTTGGGTTAATTGACCGTGTAGCAGGAACTGCGGCTGCAGAAGGTGAGGAATAGGGATGAATATGAAACCTCATAAAAAGATTTAGGTGGTGCGCCAGCAGGTCTAACATTGGAGAGAGGTGCAGAAGCTGCTCTGGTGGTGAGGGAAGGGCACTTACGCTTAAAGTGATCTAACCTTAAGCACAAAGGGCAGAGGGTATTACCATTATTGACGTTGGCTAGAATGAGTGGTGAGGGCTGAGTGGACAATAGTATGTGGCTTTTCCAGATAAGTATCCTAAAGAAGGGTTATAATTGCAGATGTGTAAGGCCCTGCAAGGTGGCTGGCCCCATAAAGAACCACAAACTGGAGTACAGAATCAACACCATTAGTGGCCATACCTCTAGAAACTCCTGACGAAGTTTGTTGAGGAAAATATGGTAGGTCAGGGAAGAAGTATGAGACTTCAGTGGCATCCGCCAGCAGATGAGTTTGAGTGGTGGGGATGAGGGTTTTTATAAATGAACTGTGTAGTCACCTCAACTATAGATTAGGCTTCACTAGATAAGCCCAGATTATAAATCCATCAAAGGTGCAGAAATTTATGAAACTAGAGGGATAGATCACCACCTGAGCCATCTTGATGATAACTACACTTACATATAAGAATAGTTTTAAACACCAAACCTGAAGGCTGAAATTCATCTGCTGGCGGATGCCACTGAAGTCTCATACTTCTTCCCTGACCTACCATATATTGCTCAAGAAAGTATCAAGGGGTTAACAATCATCTCTTGGGAGTGCGCAAGATTCTGGGCTAGGTCATATGGGTTGAGAAAGCAACAGGTGGGATGGAGTGGCTAGAGGAGCCAGCCTGGGTGCACTTTGACAACTACCTAAAAATGCCATGAGGCAGCGACCACCACCACTCAGGGGCGGAGGCGTCAAATTCAACATAATCATAAATTTTATTTGTGGAATGTCTTGAGTTGTTGTATAAAAGCTTACAAATTGAATTAGATAGTTAAGTGAATAAATAAAAGAGAACTTCTGACCTACATCCAGTTTAGAGAAAATCTTGGCTAATTTTACTTTGTCAACTTATAAAATATGTACAAACTAAAAAAATAAATGTTGTTTTATCTAAATGGGGAAAGTTAGAAATAAGCTGATAATACTTAGACTTTGGCATGGTTAAGAAAAATAAACCCAGACGCAGTGGTAGGTTACAAGTTAGATTGTCAAAAAGAGTCAAATATCTCACCATATAGACCTTGGTGAAGTTTAAGATAAGTATTTGGTCATCACAATGACTAGATGGCCCGTTATTATGGTTATACCTCAGTTAGCTCTTACTGAAAGCCTTTGGATTCCAAAAGGTGGTTAACAATTTCCTAGTAAAGCCACAAATCACTAGTTTTCTAATTTACACTATGTCATCATTAACGCAAGGTTAACAAAACTAATTATAAGGCGAGGGTCCTCAATTTTCCAGTGATAAGTTAACAGAAGGTTTTATCCTAGTAAACAAAATAGATTCTAGATTCATCTTTGGGACCATAAGTCCTTGTAAAAGAGGCCCAAATAAGAAGATTATGAGTAATTTGGTAAAAAACTATCAGGAGAGAGTACTACTAGTGAGCAATATGCAGAGGCAGCGCACTATATGCTCTTTAAGATGTGTTGACTGGGGCAACTTAATGGGATCAGTCACAATGTCTAGACTGAAAAGAGAACCCCTATTTAACTAAAAAGGGTCCCATGAAGGCTGTTGCCCTCCTCACTAACAAGAGCGACCTAGCCATTTTGTGGATGAGTGATAGGTCACAGACCATACAATTAAGATCTCCCCCTTCTAGCCCTCCCTACAACTAATGAGTTAAGAATTAGGTGATTGTACAATTGAGGTGGATGTATCCATAAGGCATATTAGTCCCCAGACTGCCTCCTAATTAACGCCAAGATTAACTATAAAAGGGTTTGAGTCCTTCTAAGGTGTGTAAACTAGATTCTATATAAACCAGTCAATTTTTGAAATTAAAAATTCAGTAAACATCCAAGTCCTTCAACTCAGATGATGGTGTGAAAAGCCTATTTCCAATGGTTTTGGGAGTTTTATACCCAACCAAACAGAGCTGGAATCTGCACAACCATCATTTCCTGTGGTACACGTTCTGATAGTCCTTCCAAACAGCTTGCCGCCATCTGCCCATGCTGCAACTAAGTTTTATAATTTTTATAAGAGTGTGTAATCAGAAATCTTAACAAGGCCTAGAGTAATCTAACTTGCTTACTTGAATCACAAAGAATTATTGAAATCATTTGGTGTGTCAATCCATCAGAACCTTGCTACATTAAAATTTGGTTGTTTAAAATGTACAACCTTTTATTCCACATAATGGCTTATAAGAAAGCATTACAAACAGGTACTACTGTATTCTAATTTTATTCTATTACTTTAAATAAACCTTTACCATTTTCAAAGCTCTGACTTTAAGTAGTCTGCAGTTATGGTTGCTAGCCATGTTTCCCAGTGTTGGAATAATGACTGGGCCATAATAGCACTTATCATCCTCAACATCTTATACTAATTTGGTCAGCCATTACAAGGGTATTCAAATGTCATAGAGGTTTTAACTCATCCAGATTGGCAGGTCAGTCCAAGTCTTATCAACTAATTTCATGACACCTGATGCCCCACTGTACCATAGAACTTTCATTGGTCATTGTATGATGTGAGGTTAAGTTTCTTTTTTTATAAAATAATATAGTGAGTCCCAACTGATTACAATATCTCCTAATTTGAGCTTATAATGAGCAATCTCAATTAATATACACTAATATTAATAGGAGATAGGCACTTTTATTAACTTGTCATCCATGTCGTCTAGACCTAAGTAAGCTAATGAGTCATCACATAATAGTGGTTTTGATTTAAGTAAAGCTAATAGATAGGGACATATGGACCTCTGTCTAAATCAGTGCATCTCCAGAGGTTCAGAAGCTCTTGTTGTTTCATGTTCTTGAGTTAAGGCTTTGATTTTACCTTATTAGAAAGAAACCCTCACTTTCTGGTGGTGATAGAGAGTAAAAGCTACACCTTCATTAGTATTTAACAATAGGAATACTGGAGTCGAAGTGTCATTGTTTTCTAGTTGCCCTTCATTCCATACTAAAGTTAAAATCAAACTCTTATATTTTGGTTTATACAAGAGTCATAGCTAGTAAATTGATTCTTTTTTATTAAAAGTATTTTCCTATGTCCTTATCAGTAATAGTGTACACAACTTATATCTTGGGCTCAGTAACAATAACAGAAAAATTACTTGCATAATGTTCTAACTGGTTGCATATGCGATAAACTTTATGTTTTCATCCAATCTATCAAAGTAAGGCTATAGGTCATGTCTAATTGTGTAGATAAAATATGGGCCTAGTGACTGTATTGTAAATCTCCAGCTGGCTTAGGTGAGGACATAAAAAGTGATGGTGCTCTGGCCTCATAGCTAACCATTTTGGTAATATTAAGCTCTAAGCTGAGTACTGGTAATTTAACCAGTATAGACTAATATATAGCAAATATTCGTGTAAAAGGGATTATGGGCGTCAAAGTTGATTAACATACTTGCACTATTAAAATTGAGACTCATTATAAAAATGTTAGGAAAAGGCCGCTTAGTCTATCCTTGTTAAAATGAATAAAGGAACAGCGTTTGCACATTAACTTTTTGCTTTATAAGCGCCTATCTAATGAGTTATGAGTGATTTATTTAGTCATATATACTTCAAATAGTTTGATCTACAGATCTTGACTTTCTGAGTTCAAGGAATTATATATAATTGCTAGATTAGCGGCCTTAGGGCACTCTGCATTATTTTTTTAGGACAATAAATCCTTTCATGTTTGCTTTATTCAAACTTGATTATGTCAAATAAAATAACGATGATTTGATATCCATTTTTACAAGGCTAAAAGGCAGCGATTATTCTATTCAAACTTCTGAGTTGTCTGATACAAAAAAGGAACAAATTAACTTTAGGACAACGGTCAAACCTATTTTATTTAAATGCGTAGGGAGAGCAGAGGTCTCAGAGATAGCAGGAATTAGTGGGAAAGGTGGTGGTGGAAATATGTCTCTAGCTGAGCACCAAGCTAGCAGGGGCCTAGAAATTCCAGTACCTGTACAGCAGTCAAATCATTGAAATTTGGCGCCAACCAACACTTCATCACGTTGACATCATGCGCTGACATAGTATCATGATGTGTATCAGCCTGATCATATAAGGATTGATAAAGGTTGATTAACAGGGTATTAGGCATATAAAGAATAATGTTAACTAAGTTATCCCTCCTAGAGACTTGACTACCAAGCCTACGTTAGAAATCTTTTCCAATACCACAATTTATTATATGGTTATTTTGAATAGAAAATTCTTAATTCAATACTGGATAGTGTCCCCAGAATTGACATAAGGCCTCAGTTCTCCAAGTTAATATGTCAATAAACCAAGTTGAAGGAAACTTTGGATGTGAAGCGACATCTTCATCAGATATTGTAAGAGGCTGCAAATGGAATAGTACCCTCAGAAGGGTACAAAGCCAGATTCTGCCCATAGTCTTACTTGAATAATACAGAATCTTGCCTGAATGGGCAAAATTAAAGTGCAATATCCCTATAAAATTTAGGATTCAGGGCATTCATGAATCTGAATGTGATATCCAATGAAGAGTTTCCATTCTGATAGCCCCCTTGACCATTATATTGTTATCTTCCCATATGTAGGTATATTGTTAGAAATATGATATAATATCTCAACCCTTATATTAACACATTGTTGACCGGTGATGAGTTAACTCATCACCAGTCAACATTGTGATACCAACAAAAACTTTAAAAGTTATAAAAATATGTCCAAAGTTTAATTTCTTTTCATTCACTATGAATAAAATTTATTGTAGTTTATTTAGAATGTTTTACTTTACTTCTATATTCAATTACAAAATAGTAGCTGGTGACATGACAGTTTCTGTGTAAAATTGCCGGTCAAAATGTGTTAATAAGGATATGGTTTTTATTCTATATCTTCCTTTGGATACTATACATCAATAAGTCACATTACCTTCTTTCCATAGGCTTGATGTTATATTATATTGGGAATTAAGCAAGACTTGGCCATCCTAAATAAATAGACAAATACTTGCAGAATCTTTAATGTGAAAGCAAGTATTGACTGTTTGGCATCTTGTGATTAGCATCATCATGAATCTTTTAAAAATGGAAGCCCTACAGGCGGTGCTTACTACAGGGTTCATGGCCATCACATAACAGTACCTGCATGTAGTTAATTGCACCATAGATAGAATTTAATTGATAGTGTGACTTACT